>CM035128.1:179543699-179913316 GCA_020205605.1 Panax ginseng | reverse complement strand
CATCCCCTACCTCAAAATAACCGCTTTCGATGAATTTCGGATATAGTCTTGTAAACTCTAATCAGTATAGCAACACTCAAAGTATACTCACAAGAATACGCTTGATAATATAGAGAGAGAAAGAGAAAACTTAGTTTACGGTGTGATTTTCAATTCTAACTTAGCCTCTATTTATGAAAAATGTTAGAACGCTGAAAGGAGACTAAATTAATAAAATATATTATTATTAATTCCACATTCCTACCCACATATTTTGAAAACTCTAGCATGCCTTATTTGGTCAAAAACATCAGCCACCCATGTGCCAACAACCACAAAAACGTTTTTCTTATATAAAATAATTAAAACTTCCAAAATCAATTATTTGAACTCCTAACTTCAATAATTCATGATAAATAGCCTTTTGTCGAGAAAATTTGAATCTCGCGATTTTTTATAGGAAATTCAATTCTATACAACTTTACGTAAGGAAGTTTTTCCAAATTCCAAATAGAAATTATCCGAAATCCATAAATGAGAGATTTTACGATCTATAATCAATTTTCTATCAAGAATTGTGTCCACCGACACACAAAAACATATATTAAACATTTAATGCCACAAAATACTCTACCTCCTCGTATACTCATATATCCCACATTCATTATAAAAATATCACCAAGTTAATATATTATTAAAATAATATATTTAAATGAATTATTTTATCATAAAAGATAAAATATTAATTTTCAACAATTGTCACATTAAAAAATTTTCCATCTATATCCACATAAAATCAATATCATATAAATCAATAATTAATTATTCACAAATAATATTATAGAATCACATTACTAACAACCAGTGCAGCTTCCTGGAAGAGGGCTTTCCGATAAGGATTTCTCCTTACTTGGCAAGCTTGATTAGGTGACCAAACCTCTCCTTAGATGTAACTTTCTAGACATTGCCAATAATGTTATCGATAATATTATTCAAATAATATGAATTATTGCTTCGATAATGAAAAATACTTTGTGTAATGACAATTATTGAAACAACAATAATATAAAATATCAACGCAAAGAATTATTGAATCAATAAAATAAAATACTGAATAGTAATTACTCGTAATAATTATTGAGTAGTGCCTTTTACGTCTTTAATCAATAATTCAACAATCTTGCAATAATCTGCAGTGTCTTCTTTATCTAACCACGCGTATTCATCGTATTTTAACCACCGTGTAATCCAACAAAGGTAATTAGAATAACTACGCCTAGTTATTTATAAAACTCAATCTTTGTCGTTTTCTTTCATCCAACCGCTTTTCCGTTATGGGGCCCATAATTGATCATTACAGGCAAATTTAAATATTCCCCGACAATGAAAGAATATTCCACGACCAAACGGATATTCCCCACAAAAATAAATATTTTAATAACCACTTGTTTATTTTGCAAAATTGCACATTTCACCCATAACTAAAGAATTATATCAAATTACCACCTTATTAATCAAGAATAATAATTAGAGGAAATTCGATTTTTATTTATAAAAATTTGGGGTCTTACAACCTCCCCTCCTTATATAATTTCGTCCTCGAAATTGACGTACGTACCTGGTGTATCGAAAAGGTGCGGATACCTCGCTTTCATTTCCGTTTCCAACTCCCAGGTCATTTCCTCAATAGCATGGTTTCTCCACAAAACTTTAACTTGTGGTATGACCTTCGTACGTAGCACATGCTTCTTCCTATTCAAAATCTTGGCGAGTACCTCTTCGTGACGTTAAGTCTTGACTTATCTCGTGCGGTTCTAACTCAATGATGTTATTCGGTCGTCCACATATTTACGTAACATCGGTACGTAAAAAATGTTATAAACACGCGAACTACTTGGTAGTAAAGCGAGTCTATAGGCCACAGTTTCTACTCGATCGAGAATTAATTAATAAATCGAAGGTTTGAGCTTTCTTCTCTTCATTGACTCTTACTTCTAGAATAACGCCTTCTTGCACCTTCTTCTTTATATTCATCAGCTTCAGGTCTGTAGCTTGAGCGGCTTTAACATTATCGATTAAAGTCGATTCTACTCGTATATCATCACGTGAGTCCCTAGAGTCTTTAACTCTATCTTCATCATTTGTAAGTTATACGAGATGAGTCTTTGACAATATCGTACTCGTACTCGTATACGATCTTTTACTCAACACGTCAGCTACCACGTTCGCTTTTCCAGGATGGTATGGTCAGAACATGTGCCGAAATGAGTCTCTTCTTAAGTTCTTCGAAGCTCTTCCCACATTCCGTGCTCCATTCGAATTTTGTATCTCTACGAGTCAGCTGAGTTAATGGACTAGCGATTTGAGAAAATCTTTCCACGAATCTCCGATAATAACCAACTAAGCTTCAAAAGCTACGTATTTCGATTCTCGACTTAGGTTGCTCTCAATCGTAACTCATATCCCAATCTTGGATAAGACGTCACAATGATGACACCTATCGGTTTACTATCTTGCATTTAATATGGCGTCCCCTACGGAGAGTCTTAGCGGTGTATTCCACAAAAGGAAGTCACCAAATAAAGGCTCTGTACTAACTCTTGTACTTGGTTTTTAACTCCACGAAGTTCAATAGAAGCCATTCGATATGAGATTTTAGAATTGGGTTTTGTCTTCGGTTCAAAGTCGATACAAAATTCAATATCACACTTTGGGAGTAAGCCAAGAAATTCTTCAGGAAATACGTCAGGAAAAATCAATAACAACAGGAATATTATTCAAATCTGACGTGTCTTTATTCAAATCCATAACATAGACTAAGAAAACTTGACATCCGTAATAAACGAATGACTTCATGGCTAGATATGAAAATGTTTGACTACAATGGTTTGATTGCTTGAATTCGAATAACAGGTTACTTAGGAATATGAAAACTAACAACCTTACAAAAGCAATCAATTTGGCATGATGAGTAGTTAACCAATCAATCTCTAAAATCTCATCAAAATCAAGTATCTTTAAAGAGATAAGATCAACAGGTAATGTGATAGTGCCAACTTGAATCAAGCAAGATTTCTAAACAACGGATGTAATGAAAGTTTCTCCTAACGAAGTCTCCAATAATAGGTCAAAGTCTAATTTCTCCGTAGTCAAGTTCAAACGTTGAACGCAAAGCAAGAGAGAGATAAAAGAATGGGTAGAACCCAGATTCTAGTAAGGTATAAACTTCGCAAGAATTATAATTAACTAACCCGTCTAACTTCGTTCGGGTTCCTCGCATTTTTGACCGATCACGACAAACGCTTCTTCCAGAACCACCGATTTCGACTTATCCGGACAAAATTTCTTGGAATCACCACTTCCGCTTAAGCTTGGTTTCGCTTATAAGTACAATCTCGAATGACGTGGCCTTCCTTTCCACAAATAACATACCTTGGAATGTTGTGGGCCAGTTTAATGATATGTCCCTCCTTCCCGCATTTATAACATACTGAACAAAGTGGTCTTTCTCCTCCTTGGAACCGATTCACTCTTCAAGGCCGACGCCTTCACATGGTCGTTGTTGAATCTCCTCTTTTAAAATCTCCTCCCGACTCACTTCTTCTATTTTCATGGCCACGATTACCACTAGAGTGGTTCTACCTTTGTCAAGTATTCTTTCCTCCTCATCACGGTTATCATCGCTCGATGACTACCACAGTTGTGGTCCCTCTCGGTTGAGTATACTCACTATCTCGCTTTAATAATTGAGCCTCATTTTACAACATCCGAATATAGAGAAAATTTATGAGAAAATGAGGTATTGACGAATTTGAGTTTTGACCCCTCGAAACATACGCCATCATCGCTCCTCATTTTCCACCAAATGAGGTGCAAACCCAGACAACTCATGAAACTTCGCCTCGTCTTTGAGACACCGCGCCATGTTACTCTCGCTCCAGCCTAATAAACTCCACTTCCTTCATATAGACGAATACTTTCGGAAAGTACTTGTCATTGAACAGTTCAAATCTTTCCCAAGACATGTTGAGTGCATCCGGTCAGTACGCTTCATAGATTCCCACCAAAGTCTCAGCTTCACCACGAAACATAAAGGTGGCGAATGGAACCTTTTGTTCCTCCGTGCATCCCAAGACATCAAATATCTTGGTAATTTGCTTGACCCACGTTTACGCCTTGATCGGATTCGAACTTTCCATGGAAATCTGGTGGTCCCAACTCCTTGAATCGTTTGGTTTGTGCGAATGCATCAAGCGCGTTGCCATCATTTTCACCCGTATTTTGTACACGAGTCTCCCTCGTCTGATTTTGCATGAACTGCAAAAAGCTTCTGATTTTCCCAAGACATGTTGAGTGCATCTGGCTGGGTACGCTTCACAGATTCCCACCAGTAATCTGCTTCACCACGAAACATAAAGGTGGCGAATGGAACCTTTTGTTCCTCCGTGCATCCCAAGACATCAAATATCTTGGTAATTTGCTTGACCCACGTTTACGCCTTGATCGGATCCGGCTTTCCATGGAAATCTGTGGTCCCAACTCCTTGAACTGTTTGGTCATGATGCATCAAGGCGTTGCCATCATTTTCACCCGTATTTTGTACACGAGTCTCCCTCGTCTGATTTTGCATGAACTGCAAAAAGCTTCTAAACATCCTGTCGTTCATCATCTGCTTTCGATTGGTGTTGTTCACGGGAGGAACATTGTCGACTGCTGCATGTTCTCCTCGTTGGTGAAATCTGCGCGTCTCCACGATCTCATTTACTCCATTGTTAATATTCTCGTGACCATTCTTAAATCTCGCCATAAAACAAGGGTTAATTAAACAAATTAACATGTCACATAATATCCCTATATTATGACTCGACCAACAAATAAGCTTAGGTAGGACACACTTAGCGAAGGATTTACTCGTCTCTCCCTCCTGGTTACTATTCCCGATCTCCGCCGGAGATCATATCCTAAGCTACGATACCAATCGTGGCGCCCCCAAAATAGGTCCATTCCACCCAACCCATTTTGAGTCGCCAAATACATGAATACGAAATAACTACAACTTCAATAATACAAATGTCGTGTGAAATACGACAATACATCTGTGAGTTTAAATACGATATTGCCGCCTGCAGACAATATCCACACGCAAAATAAATCCCCATCATAATTATTGATACATTATTTTACAAAAATGGTGAGGACTACTAAACAACTCGCTTTCTGAACCTTCATTCCATACCATACTCGATCCTCGCTATGTTCTCACCTCCCGAGAAGAAAATGGAACAACAAGGAAAAGGGTGAGCTCAACTAGCCCAAGAAAGAATATTATGACTAAGATAATATACAACAAATTATCGTTAGTCTTCAACGAGGAAAAAATCTAATAGAATACTGATAGACAACAAGTTTTAGATCAACAAATGCAATGAAAGCAAACAATCCATTAGAAGAGTCACGTAGAGAATGAATTCTACATCGCTTTCTAAGATTTAAAAGTCCATCATCAATATTTCATCCCCAGTAACAACAATCAATATACATCTTTAATCATCTTTCTGCACTACAGTGCCAAAGATATTCATTTTATATCACCAGATTGGTCATGTTCATCTCAACACTGCTCATCTTTGCACTACGGGCCAAAGAGATTCATCGATTTAATCATTCATCTTTACACTACAGCCAAAGATATTCATCAAGTATCACCATTAAGGATCGAGGATGATGAAAAATATTTTTAAGAATCGAATCCAAATGATATAGAAGGACAAATATTGAGGGATTCGCATAACAAATTATCCAAGATCAATAATACTTCATAATAAACGATTTTGAAGCGGAACTCAAAAATAACGATCAAAACATGGATCCAATCAAAGATAGTAAATGAAATAGACATCTTGGACAAAAAGAAAATTTTTCATTTTTCTGATGAATAGTCTTGGTATTTGTGAATAAAGTCTTGGATATCGTGAATAGTCCAGATATCGTGAATAAGAACCCCACACAAAAAAGATAGAAATTTTACAAAAAACATCTTCACGCTTACGTGAATAGTAACTCGTGAATAAGAATCTACGTGAATAGTAACTCGTGAATAAGAATTTTCGTGAATAAGAACTCATGAATAAGTAACCCCATACATGAAAAAAGTTCCAAATTTGATAAAAGTTCAACAAAGATTTTGGCATAATGATATTGAAGAAAATAATATCATTTCGAAAAGAAATAACATCCCCTACCTCAAAATAACCGTATTTCATTTGAATTTGGGTATAGTCTTGATGAAACTTGACCAGATAAAGAAACACTCAAAGTATACTCACAAGAATACGCTTGATAATATAGAGAGAAAGAGAGAAAACTTAGTTTCGGTGTGATTTTCAATTCTAACTTAGCCTCTATTTATAGGAAAATGTTAGAAACAAAGGAGACTAAATTAATAAAATATATTATTATTAATTCCAAATTCCTACCCACATGTTTTGAAAACTCTAGCATGCCTTATTTGGTCAAAAACATCAGCCACCCATGTGCCAACAACCACAAAAACGTTTTTCTTATATAAAATAATTAAAACTTCCAAAATCAATTATTTGAACTCCTAACTTCAATAATTCATGATAAATAGCCCTTTTGTCAGAAAATTCGAATCTCGCGACTTTTTATAGGAAATTCAATTCTCTACAATTTTACAGAAGGAATTTTTTCCAAATTCCAAACATAAATTATCCGAAATCCATAAATGAGAGATTTTACAGTCTATAATCAATTTTCGGTCAAGAATTGTGTCCACCGACACACAAAACATATGTTAAACATTTAATGCCACAAAATACTCTACCTCCTCATATACTCATATATCCCACATTCATTATAAAAATATCACCGTTAATATATTATTAAAATAATATATTTAAATGAATTATTTTATCATAAAAAGATAAAATATTAATTTTCAACAATTGTCACATTAAAAAATTTTCTCCATCTATATCCACATAAAATCAATATCATATAAATCAATAATTAATTATTCACAAATAATATTATAGAATCACATTACTAACAACTGCATAGGTTCCCGGAAAAGAGGGGGCTTTCCAATTAGGATTTCTCACTTCTTGGCTAGCAATTATTAGGTGACCAAACCTCTCCTTGATGAACTTTTTCTAGACATTGCCAATAATGTTATCGATAATATTATTCAAATAATATGAATTATTGCTTCGATAATGAAAAATACGTGTAATGACAATTATTGAAACAACAACAATATAAAATATCAACGCAAAGAATTATTGAATCAATAAAATAAAATCTTGAATAGTAATTACTGTAATAATTATTGAGTAGTGCCTTCACGCACGTCTGAATCAATAATTCAATAATCTTTGTCTTGATCTGGTATCTTCTTTGTCAACCACGCCAGCGTATTCGTATTTTAACCACCGGATAATCCAATGCGAGTTATTAATTGATAATAACTACTGCCATTATTTATAAAACTCAATCTTTGTCGTTTTTTCATCCAACCGCTTTTTAGTTATGGGGCCCATGATTGATCGCTACCGGTCGCATTTAATATTCCCCAGACAAAGAAAGAATATTCCACGACCAAATGAATATTCCCAAACAAAAAATAAATATTTTAATAACCACTTGTTTATTTTGCAAAAATTGCACATTTCACCCATAACCAAAGCATTATATCAAATTACCACCTTATTAATCAAGAATAATAATTAGAGGAAATTCGATTTTTATTTATAAAAATTTGGGGTCTTACAGCTTCACTCTTCTGTGGTGGTCTCACTCTCATTAAGACCTTTTCTTTGTTAAGCTTTATATGACTTATTTCATCTCAAGACAATAACTCTATCTTCTTTGAAGCTTCGGCTCTTTATAGATTCATCTATCATCTTCCCATTGGAACATAATTGTTGGGAGTCTTCCGTGGAAGAGCTTTCTTTGGTACATTTAATGCTTTAAATATTCTGAAATCTTTGATGTATAAATACTGGGTTGATGTGACAACTACTTTTTTACTTGCTTGACACATCAATCTGCTTTACCACCTAACACTTCTGAAACGTCACTTTCAGCAGACTTGTAGGTAGTCACCCTTTTCTTTTGTTTCCTGGATTTATATCAAGGAAGTTTGGAAAGTATATCAGGATCCTCAATTCACAACGTTCGAATGTCAGTTTTATTTGTTTAGACATTCTCATTCATCAGACAAATATCTTCTATGATTCTGATGTTGACATTTATGAATTGTACAATTCTTGGTCGTAGCTTGTCTGTGAAAATCGTAGGGTGACTTGACCTTGACATCTCTTATGATTCTGAGAGTGCTTAACGTTGTACCATCTTGTAATTAGCTCTTGCAGTTTGGTCTATAATCATGTTTGGTTTGCCTTGTTTCAGGAACTAGTAAGTTGATTGACTGTTTTGACATTTGTTTGCATACCCCTTTTGATTAGTTATGCTCAATTTCCTTAACTTTCAACCTTGTGATCTCTTGATCATACTTTATGGTGAGGCTCAGCATAGACAATCCTCTTCGTCTGTCCTTTATATGTTTACCCTTGTGTTCTGTAGGTGCTTTATTAGACTCTGCTGCAAATTTGCAGACACCACGATCGTTATTTTCTGATGAACACTTATAGGAGATTTCTTCTAAATGACTTTTCACTTCTCAATCAGCCTTAGACCTGGCAAACGGGCTCATGGTCCGCCCACCAAAAATCGGGCTTTGGGCCGCATTTTTCTAGCCCACCAAAACCCGGGCCTTTTTGGCCCGACCCGCCCACATGGCCCATGAACTTTTTTTTTTAAAAAATAAAATGTTACTACTTGTGGGTTGTGAGGCTTGAACATAAAACTTGTAAGTAAATAAATAAGAGTTCAAACCAACTGAGCTACAACAACTATTTATTTTTAATGCAATCTTCAATATATTTTAACTATAATTGAAAACTATAATTAAGATGTGTAGTTAATGTAGGTAATTAATTAATAATACTAATTTATAATACTATTAAAATTTTAATTGATTGAGATATGTAGTTAATGTAGGTAATTAATTAATCGTGTTTGTTTGTATTATTGTTTATTATTAATTATTTTATTATTTTTAATATTTATTATTATTATTATTATTATTATTATTTCTGGTGTAGCAAAGAGTTTGCAAAGAAAAAAAAGAGGAAAGCGCTGCAGGTAAGTCGGCCACCACTAATTTGAGCCCGTACCCATGCTTTTTTGTGTCTAATCACCTTCTTGATAGATAGAGTTGGAAATTTTATTTTCTATTTGCTTGCAGGTCATTCAGAGAATATTTTCTGATATTCTTTAAGTATACTGTAATCTTAAACTTGACTGCTCTTACTAGATGATGAGATCTATGCATACACTTCAGGATTGCTCATCTGTTGAGAATCGTAAAGTGCTCTACGATTATGCCTTAGCTATGTAAACACTTGGCTGACTACGACTTTGGCTCTGATTTTGCAGACTACGATTCTAATTGGTGACAACTTGTACACTTCATGATTTCGAGTAAAACCTACGATTCTTGTTTTAGCTCGACAGGAGCTCGACAGATAATTTTTATGATTCCGAGTGTAGTCTACAATTCTGCTTCGATAGATTACGATTCTGCCTTACTTTCTTGGCAAACTATAGTGACTGTTGCAGTGCTCTTCAAGCAGACATGCCTATATATTACACTTTATAATATCAACCTAACAAGTTTGATATTTCTATTCATAGTTCTTGTACATCATGATCTTTTGAAGAACTTTTACAAAACTATTTATTCATATTAGATCAACCTAACATATTTGATCATTTCAATCTAAGTCCTTGTCCATATTGTCTATCATCTATTAAGGACTTTACAATTTTTATCAATGCATACATTTTTGCATATTCATTCATTAACTTCATCATCTCCATCATCAAATTATATAAATAAGGAATGATATTCACATGCATATTCCTAACATGTAATATTCTTAGTAAAAATATGTTGTAATAATTTATAGGCTACTCTACCATATTACAATATATTGTTACTAAGAATAGCTCAATCATATTACAATATATTGTTAACAAAGATTATATTACAGTAATATTACAATCATAATACAAACAGTTAGAAATGTTATAGGCTACTATACCAACATGGTGCAGTTTCGGTTTTGTGTGCTATTTTGTCTAGTAACCAAATCGGAACCGTAAATTTGATTTTTTAACCCACCTAAAATCGTCACATACGTCGGAACTGTTGGTGCAGTTTGTACAATTTTTGGTACGGTTTCGATTCCAATTTGGTTCCTTGCTCAGCCTTATTCAGCTCGCTGTCTGTCCGCACCATGTTAGAGAAAGAAAGAGAGAGAGTGAAGGCTGATTCCTCAAAAAACAAATTAGTTGGCATAAGCCTATTCGGGAACTCCTTATTTTAAATGACTTATAAGTTAAAATATAAGTTGACTTATAAGTTGTTTTAAGTTGTGACTTGTAAGTAAAAGTGTTCGACATTAATTTGACTTATAAGTTAAAAATTAACTTAAAACAAGTTATGAATATGTTCAACTTATAATGACTTATAAGTTAAAATAATGTGAAGATTTCTAAAAAAGACATTAATAAAAAGAGTGGCAAAATAGAAGATGGGCAAAATAGATATTATATTTGGTCAAATTAATTTATTTTAAAATGACTTATATATAAGTCATTTTAAATAAAGTCACAAATAATTATTTTTTTTTATATTTAAAAATCAACTTATAAATTAAAAAATAAGTAGCTGCCAAATATCTCTATGCCCTTTCTTGTCTCCCCATCTGTATACTCTCATCCCATCTGATTTTAAAGTTAGGGTTTTTCTTTCCGTTCATATATTTTCAACCTCTTCTTTGATATTAGGTGAAATGTGTTAGTGGGCAAAATTTGTATTTTGTGATAATAATGGTGGACTAATTTTGATGGAGTATGCTTTTTTTGAAAGTTTAATAAAGTTGGAATTATTTGCTTAACAAACAAAACTGATGCTCATGACTCTATTTTAATACTTTTGGGTTTTGTTTATATGAAGTGAGTTGAATCTAAAAAGTGGTCCTTACTAAGCTTTATTTGTGATTCTGGTAATTAAAGAGATGTAATGAAGTTTAATTTTGGGCTATATGTGTTATTATTTTGATTAGTGCTTGCTTTTGCTATAAATGTATGTACTTGGTGTGGCAGATTTGATGATTCGTTGATTTTATATTTTCAGGATTGAATTAAATAGAGATTAGTATCTGAGATTGTTGGGTTTTGTTAAAGAAGATGGCTGTATTGCGGGGTGGCAAAGTGGAGAAAAAGGATAAATCTTGTTTGCCTAAGGGTGGCGAGGTTATGGTGAGAAAATCAGTTTTTGGGAGATTTACGGATTCGGAAATGTTGTCCCAGCTAAAAACACTTGCTCTGAATCACTGTGAATCTGGAGTGTCCCGAGATTCAATCAGACCGTTGTGGAATCAAACTCTTCAAGTACGGAAAGTCATGGCTCTGGGTGATACTGAATTTCCTCGGGTAAGCTCATAATAGTATGCCTGATTTCTGCTATCATCTTTTGCCTACTTGATGAACTTGTAACTGCTTTGTTTAACTGAGTGGAACTCAGAAATTTTAGTAATAGTTGAACAGCTTTAGTATGCTAGTCCATGGTAAAATTTGACCATGTATATCTCATCTTTGTAGGCTTCTGCCTTGTATTGCCATCCCGTTTTATCCTCTTTATATGTCTATGTCATTATTTTCCTCCCAACTCCAGTGTGGTTTGACCACACAATGATAAGTACCCCTCCCTGAGTACGAACTTCTCACCCATATGAGACTCAAACTTGTAATCATCATTTCTAGGTGGGTGAATCCTTTATGGTAGGCCTACCCTTTATTCATCATACTTCTTTATTTGATTGATCAAAATGTCTTGCCACCTGTTGCATTTCCGTTGGCAAAATTTTTCTTGTGCATCAACTTATTGTAATACTTGGTGTTGCAAATGTGCTCCTTTTATTATATGTTTTGTCTTGATATCTAGAGTTAAGAATAGGTATGTTTTGTCCAAGGATTTAGTGTCTGATTGTTATACGGGTATATACGAGCGACGAAGCAAAAATTATATCCCAAGAACACAACCTAAAAACGAGAGACATTGTGAGTGTTCTAAAAATTCACTCTTAAGGGGGTGTTTGATAAAAACTGAATAAATCTGAATCTGAATGAGCTCAATCTGAATGAAAAAAGTTGTTTGGTAATTAAAATATCTAAAACATCTTAATGACAAAATTTTATTATTTAACCTCTCTGAAAAAATTCAAAGTTGTTGTAAATTTATTTAATATTACTTAATATTTTTTTTATAATTTTTTTTTTACTTTATTCAACTACTCATTCAGCCATTCAACAAAAAAAATCTGACTTAGCCATTCAGTTCAATCATCTTACCGATTTAGCCATTCAGACTAATTTTTTCAAAACAAACACACTTAATGGTTGACCTATTCAACCATTCAAATGTATTCAGTCCTAAACAAACAGCCTCTAAGTCTGATTAATCCTTGTCTAGGCGCTAGACAATCCTATACTGCTTCGATTTGGCTGGGCGCCTAGTCCCCCACCCAAACAAAATTTGACCTTTACAATAATCAAAATGAATTTGTTAAGCATTAAAAAATTATTTTTTTTAATAATGTTTCATGTAAAATTTTAAAACATTATATCTACTCTATGATTTGTATAGTATAACATGTATAGTAAAAAAAATAAAAAAAATAAAAAAAATGAGAACTTAAGAAAACGCAAAATCCGTCAAGGGAAACGTCTACCCACTGCCTAGGCGGTGCCTAGGTCCGCTTAATGATTTTTATAACACTGGACATTAAACAAATTGATACTACCTCCGTCCTCAAAAGGATGACTAAAGGTAAAAAAAAATTATTCCCATAAGGATGAGATAAAGTACATAAAGTGAAGGGTAAGTATTGTTGGAATTTGAGCCTAAATTAATATGAGTGTCATTAATTATTTTTAATGATTCTATATATTAATGTGTTCTACTCTATGAGTAGATTAAATTAAGTATTTGGAAGCTCAAATCCATTGAGTAATGAATGAGATATTAACTTCCAAAGATTATGATAAAAGATAATAAATACATGTGGGAAAAACCAAGTCCCACATAGGTTAGAAATTAAATATTTTATATGTTTATATCTGAGAAAGTGTTTCTTGGGTTTGTGCCCCGAGGGCACCCCACTTTTAATGGAAGGAGATGACTTACTTAGCCAAGGCTAGAGTTCGAACCATGCAGCATATGGCCGTCCTACTGGCTCGGGGTCGTGGAGTGCGGGTCTGGGTCCTGTATATAATTTTTTAGACAAAATTTATTTAAATTTTTTTTATTAAGCGGTATTATCAAAACTGTGTTGTTTTGAGGAAGCGATATCTGTAAGGTTGAACGAGCGACCCTAAACTACGTCGTTTTTGTCGCGCCTTTTCTTCTAAGCCTAAAACTACGTAGTTTTGGTTCGGCTAACGCTTAAACTATGTCGTTTTAATAGACCGAATACATGCGCCTATTCTGCAATTGGTCAAAATTACGTCGTTTTGACTAATAGATACAAATAATACCTCTTCAAGAGGCAACCCATGCCTTTTCAGGGGTGATGTGCCCATCCGAAGGGTCACCAACCCTCCTATAAATAGATAGGAGGGGGCAATAAAGCATTTCATTATATAGTTTAATAAAGCATTCTAGTCTAATAAAGCATTCTAGTATATAGTTTCTTCATCAGTTTCCTTAGTAAATTAGAGAGAGAGTTAGAGCATTTCATTTGGTTCGAAGTGTATACTTTTAGTAGTGCTGCTAAAGTGTACGGTGTCATTGTATCCTGGGAGACAAGTGCTATCAACTCTAAGCACCATACGGATGACATAATTGTCTTAAGGACATAGCACCAAGTACTAGCCTTGACAAACAGTTCTGCTTAATTAAGATAAGTCAATATATATATATAATTTCCTTTAAAGGTTACTAATTATTTAGTGAGTCCATTAGTATAAAAAATAAAAGTGCTCGTCACTTTAAATAATTTTTTGAAGTCACTAAAGATAAAATTGAAACTTTTTTAATTTCTTTCTTCTACTTTTACTTTTTTTAATATGTGAAAAATGTACGTTCATTCTTTTTTGGATGGAGGTAGTATATGATTATTAACAATTGTTTATTGATACTCTTGATAGTAGAGTTGAGATATATATATATATAACTAACGTTGTCAAATTAAGATTATTCTTACAACAGATCGTGAGCGTCCATCCGATGATCTAACGGTTTAATAGAGCTATCGTCCGCAATTTAATTTTCAGTATTCCGCAATTTAATACTGCGGACAAGACAAATGTCCAAAATATCCCTCATACGAGTTCCTGTTCGCAATATTAAATTGCAGAACCAGGAAAACTTAAAAAAAAAATTGGCATCCGCAATATTAAAATTGGCAGACTTCCTTCATTCATTTCCTTCTCCATTCTCTCTCCTCCCCTTACTCCTATTATTCACCCAATCTCTAATTCAATCACGATGAATTTACAAACTCATCGCGGTTCAATTCTCCATCAAGGTTGATATCGCAATCCTGCATAGGACAAACCATTCTGCATATCTCAGAGCCGTGAAGAACTATAGACATGAAGATTAGGAAAGGTCTGTTGCACACAAAATTATGTCAAAAATGGAACACATAAAATCATAAGTTGAACCAAAGCACTCAAATTATAGTGGTTACACTCCACACCAGAAGAAGGGAGGGTGGGGGATGTAATTAGTTCTCCATTTGTTCCAAGAAAAAGATATGTAACAATATGTGCAAATCTACAAAGAGAGAGACCAAAACCAAGAGGAAGAATTACTTCAAAATAAACTCCGGCCAACTATAAAGCCTTGCGATCCTGGATTTCAACCAGAATATATTATTAAACCGAAGGCCAGTGAAGATATTCTTAATTATCTGTGATTGAATTAGAGATGAGGTGAATGATAAGAGTAAGGGGAGGAGAGAGAATGGAGAAGGAAATGAATGAAGGAAGAATGTAAAAAAAAGTTTTTCAGGCTCCACAGTTTAATATTGTGGATTCCAAGTTTTTTTTTTAAAGTTCTTTTGGCTTTGCAGTTTAATACTGCGGATGCCAAAATTTTTTTAAAGTTTTTCAGGCTCTGCAGTTTAATACTGCGGACGGGGACTTGTACAAGGAGTGGTATTTTGAACATTTGTCCCGTCTGCAGTATTAAACTATGGAATACTGGAAACTAAACTGCGGGCGAGAGCTCTATTAAACCGTTGGATCATCGGATGGACGCTCACAATCTGTTGTAAGGATAACCTTAATTTGAC
Organism: Panax ginseng; assembly: GCA_020205605.1. Lineage (NCBI taxonomy): Eukaryota > Viridiplantae > Streptophyta > Magnoliopsida > Apiales > Araliaceae > Panax > Panax ginseng. The sequence continues at coordinate 179,897,888 of CM035128.1, read as the reverse complement.
AACGTTAACTATGGATCAGTCCATATATATATATATGTATATATAGTTCAGCCTATCTCACATGTTCTAATATGGAAATGTGGTATTACATTAGTGTTTGTGAATAATATGTGATGTATGTGTACAACTTCAACTTCATAAGCTTTAATGTATAGTCATTCCCGAAACTAGTAATTGATTATTAAACATTGAATTAAACTATTTGCATTAAACTCCCTTACAAGATATTTTACACAATGTAGTGATCTAATTATTAAAGATATACCCCCTTCCAGAATAAAAGATCACTTCCCTTTGTATTCATTAGTAGTAGAATTTTTCTTTAGTCACATAGTTTTTTATTTTTCTGGCTGATTCCATCTTACTTTAGAAAGTTCCTCGACGTTAATTAAATACCATTGGAGAGATATACAAATTTATGACTTCTTTTTCCTAATAGAGGTTTGTGCTGTAAATACAGTTGCAACTGTGTACATGTGAACTTCCCCAGACCCTCCATGTCACACCCTTTCATGAAAGACTGACAAATCTATGTAGCTACAATTTTGGGTTGGTAGCGAATGTGGTGTAGTATGACTCTTTATTACTGAAAAATGTGTAAGTCAGCTTCATACCATAAGCTACCGCAGAGTTTCAAATGTTTTCATCAGCCTCATTCTCCATAGCCAAAACCCCGTGAAACTTTCTAAACCACCACTAGTTTGTCCGTCATGCCCATTTGAATCTCCTCCTATAATAATCTCTTCGAATGGTATCCCCCATACTACCTCCTCTAAATCATCCTAAAATTGTCTTTTTATTTGACAAATGTAATCATATCATTTTCCAACTACTAAATTTACTTGTATGATCCTATCACCTTTTCTTTTAACATTGATCAACCCATCTATTAATCTCTTTTTTGTCATAAATCATAATCCCTACTTCATTATTATTTCTCTGTACCTGTGTACCATAACTTGAAACCCGAACTCTCCACTTCTTTAGATTTTTCTCCCACTCAGTCTCTTGAAGGAATGCCGTACTCACCTTCTCCTGATCAGGGTATCTGCTAACTCCCTCAACTTACCTCTTAGACAGCCTGCCTATATTCCAACTTCCTAAGTGAATACCCGTCCCTTGGACTAGCTTCCTTGCTCCACACTTGCCTATTAAAGTGTGAGGACCCTTGCTCATTGCTTACCACATCCGGGCGCCAATGTGGCGCATCACTATGGGAGTAACGTTCCAAGATTAACTTCCTTGTCACTCGCATCCGTCTATCAAAATGCATGTGCGCGTAAAGCATTTGATTATTCTTTTTTGAAATGAAAATAGTGTTTCTATTGTCTGAAGTGAGTTAATTGCTAATAACTTGTTCATCATCCTTTCTAATATCTAGATCTACCTTTGTTTTTTGTTCGTGCCAAATGTAAATGAACTTCTTCCCCAAATCTTTCACAGAGAAAGCGAAAACTGCAGCAGTTCCTAAAAGATAAATTCAAATTTGCTGCTGGATTGGCTTCTGGGGCATCTGACCAACAAAATGGCACAAAGTTAAGTAGAGGGCAAATATCTCATGCCTCTTCTGCTTCATGTGTACTTAATATGGTTGATTCTGTTGAAAGTTTGAATGACAGAAATCTTTTGAACTCACATAGTTCAAGCAACTTATTGACATTAGAGAATAATTTCAGAAGGCAGCTGTTGTCTTCTGAACTCCCCATTTTGGATAACAACAATGGTTGGGGTCTGCCATACAAGGATATCTCTCTCTTATTTGACTCTGATGGATCAATCAATGATTCGAACCCGGTTACTCCAGAGCATATGATCCCCCAGGAATCACCATCACTAGATTTAGATGACCTAGTTCACATATCAAACTCCTTTCATTTGGAGGACTCTAAACATGAGCATCTTCACAGACCTAGACAATCAATCAGGTTACTCAACTTCATTGGTGATCATCTTCAGAGAATGGCTGTTCCAATTGGGCCACGTTTCCAGGCTGATGTTCCTGAGTGGAGTGGTTCTCCTGAGAAAGTTTGCATAAATTGTACAAATGGTGATTCTGATAGCTCAAGGTGGTTGGGCACCCAAGTTTGGCCAATTGAGAGGCAAAACGTAAAAACTACTGCAAGAGCAGTTGGAAAAGGAAGGCCCAACGGTTGCTCTTGTGCGTCTCCAGGATCCACTGATTGCGTTAAGCGCCATATTCGTGATGAAAGATTATTTATGCAATCTGATCTTGGTCCTGCGTTTTTGAGTTGGAAATTTGATGAAATGGGGGAAGAGGTTTCCAATTCATGGACATTGAAGGAACAAGAAAGCTTTGAGTTACTTGCGAAAAGAAATCTGCAATCAAGTGGAAAGAAATTCTTGAAGCATGCAATGAAGTGCTTCCCGTCGAAGTGCAAAGAAGACATTTTAAGCTATTATTTTAATGTCTTCGTCTCGAGACACATGAGTCTGCAGACCAGGTCACCATTAAAACAAGCTGACGATGATGTTGATGCTGTGGAGGATGTTTATAATCTGGATTTTCGGAGAAGACAAAAAGATAGGAGCAGTCCCGTAGGCAGCTGTAAAGATGTGAAAACTAGATACTTGCGTCGGAGTTGATATCTCTTTGGTACACACAGTAGACTGGTTGAGAAGGTTTGTTCTCTAGTCTGGTTTTGGCGGCAACTTTTTGAATTTCTCAAAATGATATTTCTTAATGCCGGTTGGTTCTAGCTAATTCATGGGGTTGGCAACAGTTAATTTTTGTGGAGTTTCCTTAAATATTTGGGGTGGACTTTATGGAATTCATCACTGGCAATTGATAGTAGTTCATCTCTTCCAGTTTCAGTTTGCAGATGATACACTTGTATACGTATTTTCATTTTGTCTAGCAAAGATCTTGGATTTTATTATGTTTGTATGCCAAATTTTCTCATCTTCACCTTTGCTCCATCTTTCTGTCTTTTTTTTGGTTTTTGATTTCTCATAATTATTATGAGGCATGAGCATTAGCATGGAATAACTGAAGAAGACGATTCTTGTTCATTATTTTATTTATGTAAAAACGAGGAATGCTAAACAAGTACTTGTTTGGTTTCACTTCCTCCCTAGAACTATTTTTCAGTTCCTCAGTTTCGAAAGAGAAGATGGGGAAAGTCTGAATTCAGATATGAAATCATACAATAGAAAATTAAGCAGTATTGGAGTTTGGAATGAAAATATGCTAGTTGATAGAAAAGAAAAATCTTTGACCAGAAAAGCCACAACAATTTTCATCTAGTTAGTATACTGTTGCTCAAATCCCATCAGCAAAACAGGGTAAATCAACCCTTAAGCCAGCTGCAATGATTTTTCCCTCAAAAAATCAAACTTTACCTTTCTCCCATGGCCTATATGGCTTATACAATTCCGCAAGTTTTTTTGAGTAATGTTTTGTCCTTATTTTTTCAATCCATGTGAAAGCTCCTTGATCAAAATATAATTGCTACCAAAAGTCAAAAAGTGAGGGAACCCCCCTCACCCCCACACACACACTTGGTTTTTCATATAAGATACTACTCCCTCCGTCTCTATTTAAATGACGTTTTAGAGTTTTTTATTTATTCCTAATTATTTGACGTTTGTTCAAATCTAAGAGAATTAATGACATTTTTTTCAAAATTACCCCTCATTATTCTTCTACTTTTTTGATACTTTAAACTCTTTCTCTCTCCTTATCCCAACAAAACTCTTTTTATTCCAACAAAACTCTCCTTATTCCAACAAAAGATTTAAGGGTATTATAAATAATTGAGTACTATATTTAATGCTTTTCAATCATTATCTTAAAGAAAAGGTCGTTTAAATAGGAAGAGAGTATAAAGAAAAGGAAATTTTGATGAAAGGAAGCTCAAAATCCAAGGTTATGTTTTGTCCCTCAGAATTTTTCACAAATACATCACTTTCCAATTTCCTTGTAGTGCGAGGGAAACGATAACCGTACAAACTAATATTGTGCATAATAGTTCATAATTCCTCGTATATTAATCAGATCAAATTAGGTCAAAACCATTTCCAATCCAGTTTGATTTTAACCGAAATTTGTGAAAAGTACATTGCCCGAATATCAATTTATCTTGTGAAAATATCGATTCTCAAAAAATATATTCATTCACATGCCTACAGCAAATTTGATAAAATCAATGGTTTTTCTTCAGGTAATTTTCCCATCTCCTTTTGGCTACAAAAACAAGGGATAGGTAGTGCACCAGATCCCAAATAATTGCTACAACTTCCAGGATTTCACTAATAAAGCTAAAACTACTTGGACATATATTAGATATAGTATTAGTAAACTCAAAGCATTCGGAATAATTAAGAAACATTTTGTTATTGACTTTACAAGACAAGATAAAGAAACCAAAACCAATGACTGTCCATTCCGTTAATTCATATCTTCATTATAAACCAATTACCATTACAAGATACGTACATACCCCCAATGAAAGAAAATAGAAATGAAATGAAAATTGGAATCAGACTCTTCTGAGATAAGACACTATGGAAATGAAAGGGAAATAGTCATTCTGATTTTTAGCCTTTTGTACAAGTGTTTCTTCACATTTGCACCTTCCCCTGTACTAAAGAAATAAAGCTTCCCGGAATCCACCATCTTCATCCTGCCCAACTAGAACAGGTTCAGATGCTCACAGTGGTATGATCAAAGAAAAAACCAACCCGAGAAATTAGAGATCCTCGGAAGGACACTTTCGGTTCTGATGAACCCCTCCAATTCCTTTGATGAGCTGGCATTAATTGCTTTCTTCACTGGCCACCATCAGTACCTGAAGCTCCCAAAGTCCCATTCTTTCCCATACTGAACCTGAACCTAAGCTTCAATCCTGCAACCATGGGTACTAAATGGTATTTTGTTTAACCTAGAATCTGCTTCATAAAAAAGAAGGAAAAGAAAACAAAATACATCAGTGAAGAACAAACACAAAATTTGTTATACACAGAGACATTCAACATGTAGTAATATAAGAAATTGAACTCATTTAGACAACCTAATATGATGAAAATCACTGCCACTGAAAATGGAAGAGTCCAGTCTTCAATTTTCTTGACAGTATCAGATTATAGTAACAAAATGGGGGAAGAATCAGTAAGTTAACATGGATGGTGGTTGACATTGGCTCTTAATGAGGGCACTAACTTCCTATTATCTCCGTAGACTGACAAAACAAGCCTCAAGTATGCAGTATCAAAAATTAATTAGTTGGCAACAAGAAACTTGTGTAATGTTGCAAATGAACAAAAACTCTCATCGTGTTTTACCCTTTTCAACCAATTAATATGTGACAATAGCAAGGACTAAGTAACTAGACTCTACGTAAGTAGAACCATAATGCAAACAACCAACATGGTGTTGTAGCCTTTTAGGTAAAATCATAAGAACTAATATCCCGGATTTTAGGTCAAATAGTTTGTTAAATTTTCTTATTAGCAGATTACTTGCTACTCAAAGAAACATGCTACTTAGAATGCAAGGTAAATTATGCAACCAACAGATAATAATACAGAAACATGTGTGGTTCGGTAACTAAAATGCTATAAAATAACAACAAATCAAAGTACAGGGTAAGGACCTTCGATCTCAGTAGAGTCGCAGGACGCTTCTCGCAATTGAATGGGAGTTACTAGACTTGCTTTTTCCCAATCCACCTCTTCTATTACCTCTCAATGGTGTCAAGTAAAACCGTAAGAGACCATTTTCAATATTGTTAGGCGAGTACCTTGCACTTCGATTCCGCTCCAACACAAACTCATCTTTCTTCTTCTTCCCATGTCCATTCATTTCAACACCCGATTTCCTTGTACTACCAAAAGGTCCACCCGTATTAGAAGAGTTCCTCCAACTCACACTACTATTACTTCGAAACACCTTCCTATTAAAAGCCCCCCTAGCTTCTCCATCACCTTCCCTCCTAAGCTCTTGCCAAGACTCCGACAGCGACCTCTCGACCCCATTTCCTCTACTACTATACCTCTCCTCTTCCTCATCCTTATTCCCTCCTCCACGTGGGTGTATAAGCCCCCATATATTCCAACTCCACCTGCGCGACTTTTTTGACCCTTTCAGCTCCCCAGTATTCCCAATAACTGAAGCATTATCTCTAAACCCTAACTCAAAAGTCTCCGAGCAATCATCTCTCAAAGAATTCGAGTTTGAATGCCTCAAAACTCTATCCCCATTCGAGACCTTTCCTCCATTGACATAATCTATAGTTTCAGGTGACACTTTAGCGTTAGAAACAACTTTCAAATCATCAATTTCTGCCACCACAGCTGCAGCCGTCTTTCTTATTGAGCTGGACCTATCAAGACTCTTTCTCCTTTTTGATGAAGAATCCAAATAATACTCCCTAGTCTGAGCTGACCCACCGGGTGTTTTTTCATCTTCATTGTGGAAATCATTTGCTATCAATGTATCCTCTACCACCGGAATATGAGCATCCGTACGCGAAACATGAACCACCGGAGCATCTTCCACCGTGGGCGGAAGCCTGGGGAAAGTCCGGCCAACTAAATAACCATCCCATGATGCTCTAGGCTCATCAAAAGAGTATCTCGGATCATCAAACGAAATTCGACCCGCATCCAGCGAGAACCTCGGACCCGTGTCGCAAGATCGGCGGCCAAAGCCGTAATCCGCGATCTCCGACTGGGTCTCGCGGAATTGCCTCGAAATGGGCTTCTCCACCGGCAATGAAGCCGAACCAGAACCATCATTTTGGCTTGGTTTCTTAATCTTAGTCTGCTTCCGCATCCATTTCTGCCACTTTTTACTAAAAACTGAAGCTGCTGACCAGAAATTCATCCCAGAGTGCTTTTTGGGCTGCGAGTCGAGATCTATATGATCTTTCATAGTTTTCTCATATAATGCCTCGTTCACAATTTCTTCACTGGTAGAATTTGTTGTAGTATTTGTTGATAAATTTGGGAGTTCTTCTGAAACCCTAACTTCAGAAATTTCATCGTCTTCGTCCTCTTCTTCTTTGGATTCAAGAACTGGACCGGATACAGAACCACTGGCTGCGTTTTGGGTTTCAACGTTGGTAGTTTTGTTATCTTCGTCGAGACTGAAGAGGGTCCAGAGAGTGTTTCTAGCCCTAACGTCGCAGGAGTGGCGTTGGGGTTCGAAGACGCCGGAGAATCCCTCATTTTTCGAGGCCGAGAACGACTTTGTACGGCGGAGCTCCGGGAAGAAAGAGGGTTTTGTTTTTGTAGTGGGTTTTGAGGATTCGTTGTTGGTAAAGGAGGAGGGAACTTTGAAAATTGCTTTAAGGGCAGCCGCGGCGGTGGAGGAGGATGTGGATGGCCTGCGGGAGGAGGAGGAGGCTGCGGATTGATCTAGTGTGTTGAGGCGTTCGCAGAGGCATGAAGGGCAGAAGCCAGTGAACTGCTCTTCTGGATGGCGGTCGCAGCTAAATGAGGACCGGTGGGGCTGCGGTGGTTGTGGCGGCTGTGGCTCGGTTGTGGGATTCATAACCGCCGGTGTTGCTGGTGGAGTGTAATGCGCACTCTGCTCATGTTACAGAGTGTACCTGTTTGTTTAAGTGAGAGAAAGAGGCAAGTGTTGGAAAAATGAATGAAAGAAAATCTTTTTCTCTCTCTATCTTAACTTCCTTTTTCCGTTGGATGCTTTTCTTCCCTACAGACACTTTCGAGGTAAGAAGACTCTTTTGCCCTTTTAATACATATAATCATATGTATATATACACATCAGTCGTACTACAACAATGGTTTTTTTGTCTCATAGACCAGAATATCTATGGCGACGGTTCATGGTTGAATCAACGTCATAAACAAGTGTATACTATATATATATATATATTGTGATAAAAATAGGAAGTTACTATTTCCGCAAGAAAAAATAATAGTATTTTACGATGTTTTACGAAGAATTGAGTTAGCGTTAAATGAATTTTATGGTAAGCCTTTTTAAATGATTAATACGGTCTTAAAAATGCATTAAGAAAATATCACTCTCTTCTCCGTATGTCACACTACATTGGATATGAAGTGAAAATTCACTTCATGATAACCACTCCCTTTTTACTCACATAAAAGTGAAGTTCACTTATTATTCATGTCTTTTAAAAATATCAATTCCTTAAAAATATTATTGATTTTGGATGGGAGTAAACACATTAATTATTAATTGAGATAATGTTAAGTAGATGAACTATTAAGCACTTGTCTTCTAAAAGAGACAATTTTTGCTTGATATTTTTACACGTAAAACTTATTTTTTTTAAAGGTGTGTGAAAATATAAAAAATTATTGTGAATTTATAATTTATTATTAATAATTTTTTAATTACTTGTCCTTGTAATAAAATTTGACCCTACACAGGATGACTGATGAGAATGAAAAACAAAATCTAATTCAAACACGAGTATGCTAATTGCTATTGCTATTGCTATTGCTTAGCTTTGAATTTATTACTAATTTTTGAGTCCTCTCTTGGATGACATTTACCATTCGCTAAAGTTATGACTATCATACTATGTTAAAAACTATACCATTCCCATGGCTGGCAAGATGATCAAGCTTGAATTTCTTTTCTTTTGATAATTTTAAAAAAGCTTGTTTTTTTTTGTTTGGTTGGGTTGGGGGGGGGAGAGAGGGAGAGGAGGGGGCTTTATGATTTTGAAAGATTCCTTGTCGAGAGAAAAAAAAGCAAAAGTAAAATATCACGCCATGATCAAAGGAAAGGATAGACATACTGCAAACATGTCTATCCGTTTTCACTCCCTTACGCTCTCCTCTGGCTTCCTCCTCCTCCTTGCTTTTTCTCTCTTCTTTTCTTGGTTGCTGTTTCTTTTTGTTTTCGGCCTTTTCCCTTTCCCTTTCTCTCCCTCTCCCTCTCCCTCTCTCCTCCTTTTCTTTTGTACTCCATTTTATTCTTATTTCTAAAATAATTCATTTGTAACAAAAACATTTCCAACTTTTTTTTGGTTTTCTAAAATATCCTCAGATGAAACCATTCTACTCGGATCAATCTTCACACCTGGCCAAACAGATAGAGTGCATAATATTCTGGTGGTGGTGGGCCCACCACTCAGCTCTTTCTCTTTCTCATCTAAGCCAGCCTTCCAGGTTTTGCCACATTTTGGGACGATCACTTTTTTGTTTGAGAAAAATATGTCATCAACTAATATTGCCACCAACGTTTATTTTATGCTGGTAAAATATTAAATTAGGCTGATATGTATGTGTGTATGTGAGTCACAATATGTATATGTGTATATGTGAGTCTTTTTTATGTAATAGTAGCATTGTTGAAATAAAATGGAAAGATATATATATATATATATATATATATATATATATATATATATATATATATATATATATACGATTCGCTTCTTGAAATTGAAATGAATCTGCTATATAACGATTTTTTTTCGTTCGTTATATTATAGAATACCGATTTTTTATGCTATTCGTTCTTAATTTGCTCCCTCATGAAAAAAATTGATATATATATATGTATATATAGTAAGGATCAATCATCTTACTTTATCTTACTCACCGTGTTTACCCTCTTTAAAGGACGGTTTGGTCATTAATGGCCGTCGTCATACTTTTAGTGACGGAAAACAAATAATGTCATTAAAAGTATAGGCAACACTGTGTATGGCCAAATCATCGCTAAATAGAGTAATACGTGGTGAGTAAGATAAGAGGTATGCACTGATCCGACAAATATATATATATATATATACGTCGGATCGAAGCAGCATACCTTTATTATTGACTCACCCGAGATTCACCTCTTTTTAGCGACGGACGATTCAAGAATCTGTTCAATATATAATCGTCGTCTCTATACTTTTAAATGACGCTATATGTTGTCCGTCGCTAAAAGTATAGACGACATTGTATGGCGGAACCAAACCGTCGGGTTAATCGCTAAAAAAAAGAGTGAGCTGGGTGAGTTAGATAGAGGTAAAAAGTAGTTCTCGATCTTTATATATATATATATATATATGTTATTGATATCCTGCTAAAAGAATGAAAGGGAAAGTAGGGGCTTTGCTGAATGGCTCCAAATTGTGTTTCCTTGGGAGTCGCCAAGAAAACGATATCACATTTCACACTTGTTCCCAAAATTACGTATTTATCCATCGAAGGAATACTTGTATTTGATTTTACTTTATATTATTTACTTATAGAAATCAAATACAAGTATTATTTACTCTCCTTTCGGTTGTAATAAGAAACAAAAAGGTTTCAAATTTGTCCTGCTCTTTCTTTTTCCTTTTTTTCTTCTATATTTCTCTCTATTTAATTCATTTAGTTTTAAAAATGATATATATTCCGAATTTTTATTTCGATTATTTAATTATCAGTTACATGAATAAATAATAGTGATAATTTTTTTAAATGATACATAATAAATGAGACCCTCTTAGAATTCATGCTAATCTTATATATTAATAAGTTTTACAATTATAAATAAAAATAAATTTATCATAATACATAATAAAACTTTTAACTTTTTATTTATTTCAAAGTTCGCAGAACCGAACCATTCATCGAATCGAAAAAGATAACGGTTGGATGAGTTACTGGTTCAACCAGTGGTCGAACCGTTATTGACCCAATGACGTCATTAATATATAAAAAATATATATTATTTGTAATTAATAAAAAATTTAAAAATCTCATTTTTTATAATCTAAAATATAATAAAGATGAATTACAATATTAATAAAAATGATTAATTTTAATATTACTTTTTTTTATAATTTTTTTTAAAAAAATTGGGTCAATTAGTTAAATTAATCGAGTTTACCGTTTGGTTAACGGTCAACCTTGTTTTGATTAAAATCAAGTCATTAGTCCAAACTACACCGGAAGACGAATTAATTCTAATTTTTTATCGGTCCGAACTCCAATCCGTCTGGTCCGGTTCAAATTTTAAAAAATTGGTTTATTTGGTGTATCAAACAAACTCACGACGTTAAAAAGTGATATGTCGCTCTTTAGTTTGACCAAATAAAAATTTGAGACAAAAATTCTCCATCTATGTTGATTGTGGGGTGTGGGCCCTTCACGAACTTAAAAGAGTTAATGAAGGATGTACGTATTACTCCATATATAAGATAATACTAGTTTCAAACGGATAAACCTTAATCCATATATAAATCTTTGTTGATATATTCATTCCCCACGGCCCACCTCACTCGCTCCCAAATATTTGTTCATTTGTTTGTTGCTTTAAGACCATGTATATATATATATTTCGACTCTTTTTAACGAATTGGAGGAAGCGAATTAAAAACGAACAAAAAGAAACGAACTAAAAGCGAAACGATTATAGCGACGATTTTTTCCGTCGTTATAGCATAAAAAATCAGCTTTCTATGCTATAACGACGGAAAAAACTGTCGCTATAGTTAGTTCGTTCTTAGTTCGCTCCTTCCAGCTCGCTGGAGAAGCGGACTATATATAAATATATATATATATATGAAAAAAATGTATGTACACTGTAGGTTATGGCGACTGTTTTTGGGCTATGGTGACGGTTTATGGCGACAAGTTTTTTGAGCTAACTGTCGTCATAGACTAGAATAGCTATGACGATGGGTGAAACCGTCGTTAGCCTAAAAAATTATCGTCATAACCAACTGTGTAATACAAAATTGTGTACATATTTTTTTTCATATACATATATATATTAGAGTATGACTTCTTTTATTTGAATTCTTTTTTTACTAGAGTCCAAGAAAGTACTTTAATACATGGGCCATGATCATGCGCACTCTAATTTCATTATTTAAATTAGTAAGATGTTTAGTTCATTATTTAGGCTAGTGTTAATTAATATATTTAGTTCATCAGTTGAGACTAGGGATGAGCATTCGGTTATTAATCGAATCGAACAAGAAATTCGATTATAACCTAAACCTGAAAATGTCCTATTTTAGCTATCCGAACAAATAACCGAAATGTATACTAACCGAATAACCGAATAGATTATTCGGTTATTCAGTTAATAACCGAATTTAAAATGAGTACAAACATTCACTTATGTCCATTTCAATAAAGCCAAAATTTGAAACTAAAATTTGTCATATTCTTCAAATGACCTACTCTGAATACAACGATTAGCCACACATTCTCTTACTTTACTCATAAATCCATCTAACAAAACAAACTCCCCAACAATCCCTTAAACCCATATTAAGTTCATACTATATATACAGAAACCAAATTTCTATTTTATTAGTCTGAAAAAATCAGAAGATCCCAAATAATTAATAAATGAAATTTAATTTCCTCTAATTATTATTTTGAAATAGTAAGGGTTGATGTGATTAATGTGGATAATTACGGGTAAAATACGCAAATATTTCAAAATAAGAGTGTGGTTATAAAATATTCATTGTTGTCGGGGAATATTCGTTTGGTCGTGGAATATTCAATCATTCGGGAATATCCGTCTGACGACCACCTACCGACCGTGTGTGGGCCCCATAACTGGAAAGCGATTGGAGGAAGAAAACGACAATAATAAGTTGTTTACAAATAACTGCGTAGTTATTATTGCTATTAATCTTTGTTGGAATACTATTGGTTAAAACACACTTAATACGCGTTGTTGAGCAAGAAGACACGCAGTATTGCACCAATTATTGATTCTTACGTGAAGGCACTTTTCGATAATTGTTACAATAATTACTATTCAATATTTTATTTTATTGATTTAATAATTCTTTGCATTGATATTTTATATTGTTGTTGTTTCAATAATTGTTATTACACAAGATTTTCATTATCGAAGCAATAATTCATATTATCCTAATAATATTATTAGAAAACATTATTGGCAATGTCTAGAAAGTTACATCTCAAGGAGAGGTTTGGTCACCTAATTGCTTGCTGCCAAGTAAGGAGAAATTCTTATTGGAAAGCCCCTCTTCCTGAGGCACTACCGGTTGCAAGATCTCATGATTCTGTAATATTATTTGTGAATAATTAATTATTGATTTATATGATGAGGAAAATATTGATTTTATGTGGATATAGATGGAGAAAATTTTTAATGTGACAATTGTTGAAAATTAATATTTTATCTTTTTCTGATAAAATAATTTATTTAAATATATTATTTTAATAATATATTAACGGTGATATTTTATAATTAATGTGGGATATATGAGTATATGAGGAGGAAGAGTATTTTTGTGGCATTAAATGTTTAACACATATTTTGTGTGTTGGTGGACACAATTATTGACCGAAATTTGATTATAGCCTGTAAAATCGTCCGTTTGTGGATTTTGGTCAATTTTTGTTTGGAATTTGGAAAAACTTTCTTCTGCAAAGTTGTAGAGAATTGAATTTCCTATAAAAACTCACGAGATTCAAATTTTCTGGCAAAAGGGCTATTTATTGTGAATTATTGAAGTTTCAAGCTCAAAATAATTGATTTTGGAAGTTTAAAATATTTTAATTACAAAAACGTTTTTTCATTTTGAAAGTCATTTAACATGTGTGGCTGAAGTTTGGACCAGATTTGTGTGCGTAGAATTTTGATTATATATATTATAATTATATTAAATTTTACTAACTTTTGGTGTTAGCAATTTCTATATAAATAGGTCTTAGGTTAGAATTGAAAATCACACCGTGAAATCAAGTTTTCTCTCTATATTATCGAGGCGTATTCTTGTGAGTATTTTGAGTATACTTTGAGTATTGCTATACGGTGCAAGTTCAAGTCATGCTTTATATCCTGTTTTTACTTAGAAGTCTTGTCTTTCGAGGTAAAGGATGTTATTTTATTCAAAATGATATTATTTCTTCAATATCATTATCTTTGAAATATTGGTCTAAAGTTTTTATCAAATTTGGAACTTTTGGTGTCGAAATTCTTATTCACGTATCTGACCTTATTCACGATATCTGCCTATTCACGAATCTGGACTATTCATCGAAAAATGAAATTTTTCTTTTCGTCTAAAATATCTATTGTGGATACTAGCTTTGATTGTATCCATGTATGCGAATCCTTAATCCTTAATCCTTGTCATTATTCATTGGATTCGTTTTTTAAAATTATTTTTCATCATCCTCGATCTTAAATGATGATATTGTTGAATATCTTTGGCACCAGTGTGCAAAGATGAATGATTTCGATGAATATCTTTGGCCCGTAGTGCAAAGATGAATGATTTCGATGAATATCTTTGGCCGTAGTGCAAAGATGAGCAGTGTTTAGATGAACATGACCAATCGGTGAATGTCCTTGGCTTTTGTAGTGCGAGGATGAATATTTGATCCCGGATATATATTGATTGATGTTACGAGGATAAAAATAGACGATGAACTTTAAAATTCATACATAGAAGATAGTAGTTTTTGCATTCTCTACTTAACTCTTCTAATGAATTATTATTTCATTGCGAATATTGATTTAAAACTTGTGGTCTATTGTATTCTATTAGATTTTTCCTGTTGAAGACTAACGATAATTTTGTTGTATATTATCTTAGTCATATTATTCTTTCTTTGGGCTAGTCGAATCACCCTTTTCTTTTTGTTCCATTTTTCTTCTCGGGAGGCGAGAATATAAGCGATGCAGTCGGGGGTATGGAATGAAAGTTCTAGGAGAGTTGTTTAGTAGTCCTCACCATTTTTGTAAAATGATGTATCAATAATTATGATGGGGATTTATTTGGGTATGTATATTGTCTAGAAGACAATAATTGTATTTAAACTCACATTATATATATATTTGTCGTATTTTGCACGACAAATGTATTAATAATGTTGTAGTTATTTACATACCATGTATTTGGCGACTCGAGAATGGGTTGGGTGGAATGGACCTATTTTGGGGCGTCACAGAAACTAATCGTGGCGCCCCAAAATAGGTATACAACACCCATTCTCGAGTCGCCAAATACATGGTACAAAAAATAAACTACAACTTCAATAATACAATTGTAGGTGCAAAATACGACAACACATCTCGTGAGTTTAAATACAAATATTGTCTTCTGTAGACAATATCCACACTCAAATAAGTCCTCGTTACAATTATTCAAACACTATTTTACAAAAATAGTGAGGACTGCTAAAACATCTTTCTAGAACCATTACTCCGCACTCGACTAGTAGTTCTCTTCTATGTTTTCACCTCTTGAGAAAAATGGAACAAAAAGAAAAAGGGTGAGCTCAACTAGCCCAGTAATGTAAGACCCCGAATTTTTTTAAAATAAAAATAGAATTTCCTTTATTTATTATTTTGAAATAGTAAGGGTTGATTTGATTAATGTGGTTAGTTATGGGTAAAATGTGCAAATATTTTAAATAAACAAGTGGTTATAAAATATTCATTGTTGTCGAGGAATATTCGTTTGGTCGTGGAATATTAAATGACTGTCGGGGAATATTAAATGCATTTGTACGCGGTAAATTGTGTGGGCCCCATAATGAAAAGCGATTGGATGAAGAAAATGACAAATATAAGTTGTTTATAAATAACAACAGAAGTTATTCTTTATTATCTTGTTGAAATACCGGTGGTTAAAAACACGATGTCTGGCGTTGTTGCACAAGATGACACAGTATTGCACCAATTATTGATTCTTACGTGAAGGCACTACTCAATAATTGTTACGATTAATTCTTGTTAAATTATTTTATTTTATTGATTCAATAATTCTTTGCGTTGATTTTTTTTATATTCTTTATTATTTCATAATTGTCACTACACAAAGATTTTTTTCATTATCGAAGCAATAATTAATATTATCCGAATAATATTATTAAAAACATTATTGGCAATGTCTAGAAAGTTACATCTAAGGAGAGGTTTGGTCACCTAATTGCGGCCAAAGATAGAGAAATCTTTATTGGAAAGCCTCTCTTTCCTGGAATGGCACAGTTGCCGATCTTGTGATTCTCAGTAATATTATTTGTGAATAATTAATTATTGATTTATATGATAAGGAAAATATTGATTTTATGTGGATATAGATGGAGAAAATTTTTAATGTGACAATTGTTGAAAATTAATATTTTATCTTTTCTCGATAAAATAATTCATTTAAATATATTATTATATTTTAATAATATAATAATGGTGATATTTTTACAATGAATGTGGGATATATGAGTATCTGAGGAGAGAAGAGTATTTTGTTACCAAAAATATTTAAAGCATGTTTTATGTGTTCGGTGGACCCCATTTCTTGATTTGAAATTTGATTATAACATTGTAAAATCACCCGTTTGTGGATTTCGGTCAATTTCTGTTTGGAATTTGGAAACACTTTCTTCTGTAAAGTTGTAGAGAATTGAATTTCCTATAAAAAGTCGCGAGATTCAAATTTTCTGATAAAAGGGCTATTTATTATGAATTATTGAAGTTCCGAAGTTCCGAAATAATTGATTTTTGAAAGTTTAAAATATTTTTAATTACAAAAACGTTTTTTTCATTTTTGAAACTCATTTAACATGTGATTAGGAGGCTGAATTCAGATTGTTAGGGTGCGTATGAAGTTGTGGAAAAACTATAATATTAATTTATTAAATTTTCTACTTTGGTGTTCTAAGCATTTTCCTATAAATAGGGTGCTTAGGTTAGAATTAAAAATCACACCAGAAATTGAAGTTTTCTTTCTCTATATTATCGAGCGTATTCTTGTGAGTATTTTGAGTATACTTTGAGTATTGCTATACGGTGCAAGTTCAAGTCATAGCCTATATCCTGTGTTTACTTCTGATCTCTTCTCTTTCGAGGTAAGTGGTGTTATTTTATTCAAAATGATATTATTTCTTCAATATCATTATCTTTAAAATATTGGTTGGAAATTTTTATCAAATTTAGAACTTTTTCATGTCGGGTTACTATTCATGAGTTACTATTCACGAGTTCTTATTCACGAATACTATTCACGAAACGTGAAGATGTTTTTTATGAAATTTCTATCTTTTGGTGTAGAGTTACTATTCACGTGTACCAAGCCTTATTCACGATATAGCACTATTCACGAATACGGCACTATTCAATTTAAAAATGAAATTTCTTCTTTTTGTCCAAAATATCTATTCGGATACTAGCTTTGATTGTATCCATGTTTTGATCATTCTTGAATTTTACTCCACTCGATTACTTATGAAGTATTTTTGAACTTGGATTGTTTAAAATACTGAATCCTTAATATTTGTTCTTTTGTTTCAATCGGATTCGTTTCCTTTAAAATATTTTTCATCATCCTCGATCCTAAATGATGATATTAATGAATATCTTTGGCACCGTAGTGAAAAGATGAATAGGTGTTGAGATGAACATGATCGATCGATTAATATCTTTGGCCCAGTGCAAAGATGAGCAGTGTTTAGATGAACATGACCCATCGATGAATATCTTTGGCCCAGTAGTGCAAAGATGAATATTTGATTCCGATATATATTGATTGATGTTACGGGATAAAATATCGACGATGAACTTTTAAATTCATATATAGAAGATAGTAGTTTGCATTCTCTACTTAACTCTTCTAATGAATTATTATTTCATTGCGAAGATTGATTTAAAAGCGGTTGTCTATTGTATTCTATTAGATTTTTCCTGTTGGAGACTAACGATAATTTGTTGTATATTATCTTAGTCATAATATTCTTCTTTGGGCTAGTTGAGCTCACCCTTTTCCTTTTTGTTCTATTTTTCTTCTCAGGAGGCGAGAATGTAGCGAGTACGAGTCGGGGTATGGAATGATGGTTATAGAGAGAGTTGTTTAGTAGTCCTCACCATTAAAATAATGTATAAATAATTGTGATGAGGATTTATTTGGGTATGTATATTGTGCAGAAGATAATAATTGTATTTAAACTCACAAGATATATGTTGTTAAGTATTTTGCACGATAAATGTATTAATAAAGTTGTAGTTGTTTCCGTACCCATGTTTTTGGCGACTCGAAATGGGTTGGAGGGATTGGACCTATTTTGGGGGTGTCACAGTTGGTATCGAGCTTAGGGATATGATCTCCGGCGGAGATCGGGGAATAGAACTAGGAGGGAGAGACGAGTAAATCCTTCGCTAGTGTGTGTCTACCTAAGCTTATTTTAGTTAGTTGGTTAGTATATAGGGATATTATGTGATATATTGATTTCCTTAATTAACCCTTGTTTTATGACGGTGTTTGAGAATGTCGACCGAGAATATTAACAATGGAGTAAATGAGACCGTGGAGATGCACATGATTTACCAACGAGGAGAACGTCTGACCAGTGGCAATGTACCTCCCGTGAACAACACCACCGAGCGATGATGAGCGAGGGATGTTTAGAAGCTTTTTGCGATTCATGCAAAATCGCATTTAGGAGACTCGTGTTCAAAATACTGAGGAGGAAATGATAGCAATTCACGGGTGGTCACAAATGCAAGTTAGCGAAAGAGTTGGGAGCACCGCAGTGCAGGGAAAGCTAGATCCGATTAAGGAGGAGGCGTGGGTCAAACAAATTACCAAGATATTCGATGTCTTGGGATGCAAAGAGAAACGAAAAGTTCCATTCGCTAGTTTTATGTTACGTAATGAAAGCGATTCTTCGGTGGAAATCATGTGAAGCGTACCCATCCAAATTGCACTCAAAGATGTCATAGAGAGCGTTTGAAAATGAGTTCAATGACAAGTACTTCCACGAAAGTATTCGCTATATGAAGGAAGTGGAGTTTATTAGACTGGAGCGAGAATAACATGGCGGTGTCCCAAAGACGAGGCGAAGTTCATGGAGTTATCCGTGTTTGCACCTCATTTGGTGGAGAATGAGGAACGTGTGACGCGGATGTTTACGAGAGGTTTGAAACCCGGCGTACGTCGATATCTCATTTCTCATAAATTTTTCTCTATTCGATGTTGTCAATGGGGCTCGATTGTTAGAGCGAGATAATGAAATACGCTTCAACCGAGGGACCATAACGAGATTATCTACCAAGATAGTAGTCGCTAGAAACAACGATAACCAAATGGAGAAAGAAAAAGATGGACAAAATGGTAACCACTCCGGTGGTAATCACTACCATGTGAGAAGAAGCGAGTGGGAGGAGATTTTAAAAAGAGGAGATTCAACAACGACCATGTGAAGACGTCGGCGCCAAAGAAAGAATCGGTTCGAGGAGAGAGAACGACCACCGGTCGTATCTTCAAATATGGAAAATAGGGACATATCAGCCCAAACTGCCCACAACAGTTTAAGGTATGTTATAATTGCGAAAAGGAAGGACATATCGCTCGAGAGTGTACGGTAGCAAAACCAAGTCCAGCGGGGATGGCGACTCAAAAGGATGTCCCAGAAAAGTCAAAGTCAATCTTCCTCGAAGAAGCGTTTGTCGTGATCGGTCAAAATGCGAGAACCCGAATGAAGTTAAGACAAAGTTAGTTAATTATAAATTCTTGCGAAGTTTATACCTTACTAGATAATCTGGGATTCTACCCATTCTTTTATCTCTCTTCTTTACTCAACGTTTGAACTTGACTACGGAGAAATTAGACTTTGACCTATTTATGGAGACTCCGTTAGGAGAAACTTTCATTACATCCGTTGTTTAGAAATCTTGCTTGATTCAGGTTGGCACTATCACATTACCTGTTGACCTTATTTCTTTAAAGATATTTGCTTTTGGATGTGATTTTAAGGTTAACTATTCATCATGCCAAAATTAATTGCTTTCGTAAGGTTGTTAGTTTTCATATTCCTAAGCAACCTGATATTCGAACTCAAGCAATCAAACCATTGAAGTCAAACATTTTTATATCAAGCCATGAAGTCATTCGTTTATTGAAAAATGGATGTCATGTTTTCTTAGCCATGTCATGGACTTGAACAAAAATATGTCAGATTTGAACGATATTTCTATTGTTAGTAAATTTTCTGACGTATTTCCTGAAAAATTTATTGGCCTACTCCCAGAGCGTGATATTGAATTTGTATCGACTTTAAATCCGGTACAAAACTCATTTCTAAAATTTCATATCGAATGGCTCCTATTGAACTTCAGGAGTTAAAACCCAACTGTAGAAGTTGATACCCGAGCCTTTATCTGGTGACTACCTTTGTGGAATACACCGCCGGACTCTCGTAGGGACACCATATTCGTGCGATAAGAAATCGATAGGTGTCATTGTAACGTCTTATCCAAGGTTGGGATATAATTCACGATTGAGAACAACCTAAGTTCGGTAATTGAAATACGTAGCTTTCTGAAGCTTAGTTGGTTATTATCGAGATTCGTTGAAGGATATTCTCGAATCGCTATTCCATTAACGCAATGACTCGTAAAGATACAAAATTCGAATGGAGCGAAGGAATGTGGGAAGAGCTTGAAGAACTCAAGAGAGACTCATTTCAAAGACATGTTACGACCATGCCATCCTGGAAAAGCAAACGTGGTAGCTGACGTGTTGAGTAGAAGATCGTATATAAGTACGAGTACGATATTGTCAAAGACTTATTTCGTATAATTTACAAATAATAGAGATGGAGATGAAAACTCTAGGTACCCACGTGATGATATACGAGTATAATCGACTTTAATCGATAAAGTTAAAGCTATTCAAGCTACACACCGGACCTGATGAATTTGAAGAAGGAGATGCAAGAAGTTGTTATTTCAAAAGCGAGAATCGGTGAGGTGAGAAAAGCTCAACCCTTCGATTTATTAATCCATTTGAAATTCTCGATCGAATAGGAACTGTGGCCTATAGACTCGTTTTACCGCCAAGTATGACGCGTGTTCATAACGTTTTTTACGTATCGATGTTACGTAAATATGTGGACGACCCGAACCACGTCATTGAGTTAGAACCAGGACGAGATAAATCAAGACTTAACGTCTGAGGATGTACTGCACAAGATCTTGGATAGGAAAGAACATGTCCTATGTCTCGAGGGGTTATACCACAAGTTAAAGTTTTGTGGAGAAACCATGCTTTATTGAGGAAATGACACGGGAGTTGGAAACGGAAATGAAAGCGAGGTATTCTCATCTTTTCGAAACACCGTGTCGTCGTCAATTTTGAGGACGAAATTTCATAAGGAGGGAGGTTGTAAGACCCCGAATTTTTTTAAAATAAAAATAGAATTTCCTTTATTTATTATTTTGAAATAGTAAGGGTTGATTTGATTAATGTGGTTAGTTATGGGTAAAATGTGCAAATATTTCAAATAAGCAAGTGGTTATAAAATATTCATTGTTGTCGAGGAATATTCGTTTGGTCGTGGAATATTCAAATGTGCTTGGAATATTCGTATGCGGCCCAGTATGATATGTGGGCCCCCATAACGGAAAGTTTATTGGATGAAGAAAACGACAAATATAAGTTGTTTATAAATAACGGTGTAGTTATTACTGTAATCTTTGTTGGAATACCCTTAATGGTTAAAACACGAATACGCGTTGTTGCAAGATGGCACACGGTATTGCACCAATTATTGATTCTTACGTGAAGGCCTTACTCAATAATTATTACGATAATTACTTATTCGATATTTTATTTTATTGATTCAATAATTGTTGCGTTGATTTTTTTATATTACTGTTATTTCAATAATTGTCACTACACAGTATTTTTCATTATCGAAGCAATAATTCATATTATCTGAATAATATTATTAGAAAACATTATTGGCATTGTCTAGAAAGTTCTGTCTAAGGAGAGGTTTGGTCACCTAATTGTGCGCCAGTATAGAGAAATCTTTATTGGAAAGCCCCCTCTTTCGAGGTAAGGGATGTTATTTTATTCAAAAATGATATTATTTCTTCAATATCATTATCTTTAAAATATTGGTTGGAAATTTTATCAAATTTAGAACTTTTTCATGTCAGGTTACTTATTCATGAGTTCTTATTCACGAAAGTTACTATTCATGAGAGTTACTATTCACGAGTTACTATTCACGAGTTACTATTCATTTAATACTATTCACGAAAACGTGAAGATGTTTTTTTGTGAAATTTCTATCTTTTGGTGTCGAATTCTTATTCACGATATCTGACTATTCACGATATATACTATTCACGAATACGCCTTTATTCATCGAAAAATGAAATTTCTTCTTTTTGTCCAAAATATCTATTCGGATACTAGCTTTGATTGTATCCATGTTTTGATCATTCTTGAATTTTACTCCACTGACGATTACTTATGAAGTATTTTGAACTTGGATTGTTTAAAATACGAATCCTTAATATTTGTTCTTTTGTTTCACCGGATTCGTTTCCTTTAAAATATTTTTTCATCATCCTCGGTCCTAAATGATGATATTATTGAATATCTTTGGCTGTAGTGGAAAGATGAATGATTTCTTGATGAATATCTTTGGCCCGTAGTGCAAAGATGAGCAGTGTTAAATTTGAACATGACCGATCGATTAATATCTTTGGCCGTGGTGCAAAGATGAACAAGTGTTTAGATGAACATGACCAATCGATGAATATCTTTGCTTTGTAGTGCAAAGATGAATATTTGATTCGAGATATATATTGATTGATGTTACGAGGATAAAATATCGACGATGAACTTTTAAATTCATATATAAAAGATAGTAGTTTTCATTCTCTACTTAACTCTTCTAATGAATTATTATTTCCGCTGCGAAGATTGATTTAAAACTGGTTGTCTATTGTATTCTATTAGATTTTTCCCTGTTGGAGACTAACGATAATTTGCGAAGATAATTTGGTTGTCTATTATATTCTAGCCCAGTAAAGAATATTATGACTAAGATAATATACAACAATTTATCGTTAGTCTTCAACAAGGAAAAATCTAATAAAATATAATAGCCAACAAGTTTTAGATCAACAACTCGCAATGAAAAACAACAATCCATTAGAAGAGTCAAGTGAGAAATGAGTTCTACTATCTTTTAAGATTTAAAAGTCCATCATCAATATTTTATCCTCAAATAACAATCAATATACATCTTTAATCAAATATTCATCTTTGCACTACAGTGCCAAAGATATTCATTTGTATCACCAAATGGTCATGTTCATCTCAACACTGCTCATCTTTGCACTACGCCAAAGATATTCATCGCTTAATTATTTATCTTTGCACTACAGTAGAAGATATTTAGTAATATCATCATTTAAGACCGAGGATGATGAAAAATATTTTAAAGAAAACGAATCCAAAGAAATGGAAGGACAAATAGTAGGATTCGTATAATGGTTTATCCAAGATCAATAATACTTCATAAATACCAATTTTAAAGCGTAATTCAAAAATAAAGATCAAAACATGGATACAATCAAAGATAGTAAACATAATAGACATCTTGGACAAAAAGAAGAAAATTTCATTTTTCTATGAATAAAGGTCAGATTCGTGAATAAAGGTCGATATCGTGAATAAGAACCTGCATATAAAAAGTTCCAAATTTGATAAAAATTCAGATCAATACTTGGCGTAATGATAATGATATCAAGAAATAATATCATATATGAAGAAAATAACATCCCTTACCTCAAAATATCGATTTCGATCGGATATCGGTATAAGGCTAAAGGAAACTTGCACTGATGAATAGAAACTCACAAAGTATCTAAATACTTACAAAATACACTCAATAATATAGAGAGAGAAAGAGAGAAAACTTGTTTCTGGTGTGATTTTCAATTCTAACTTAGCCTCTATTTATAGGAAAATGTTAGCGAGACTTAACTTCTAATCGATGGCTTTACTTCGCTACTATTCCCACCCACCACATTTGAAATCAATTCAAGACATTTCTTCACCAACCATAAATGGGGCCCACTCAATTCTAGAATTTTCCACCAAAATCATTTATAAACCTAATTTACAATCACCACCTCTTAAAATTCATAACAAATCATACGTTCATTTTAACGGTTCTCAAAATTTATGGACATATACTCAACTTATATATGTATAACATATCCAAAAATTACAACGATCCAACGGTCGATTAAAAATTATAACTCACACAATACATCTCAAAAACACCGGTTTAATTTTTAATACCTTCATTCCGAAACAAAAATACCGATAAAACACCTCAACATTAACTCCTTCATTTTTAACCACAATAAATATATCCAACATTTATATCCACATAAAATAAATATTTCCTTATCATATGAATCAATAATTAAATATTCACAAATAATATTACGTAATCACATTTATGACAACCAGTAGTTCCTCCTGAGAGAGGGGCTTTCCATAAGAATTTCTCCTTATTGGTAGCCGCATTAGGTGACCAAACCTCTCCTTGATGTAACTTTCTATACATTACCAATAATGCTATCTAATAATATTATTCAAATAATATGATTTATTGATCCGATAATGGGAAATCTTGTGCGATGACAATTATTGAAACAACAATAATATAAAATATCAACGCAACAATTATTGAATCAATAAAATAAAATATTGAATAAAGAATTCACCGTAATAAATTATTGAGTAGTGCCTTCTTACGTAAGGATCAATAATTCATCAATCTGTGCATCCACGCCAGACATTCTTGTATTTTAACCATCGGTATTCCAACAAAGGTTAATTGCAGAACAACTACGCCATTATTTATAAAACTCAAACTTGTCGTTTTCTTCATCCGACGCTTATTACATTATGGGGCCCATAAATGATCTAACCGTCAATATTTAATATTCCCCGACAACAAGAATATTCCACGACCAAACGAATATTCCCCAACAACAATGATTATTTTATAACCATCAGATATTTTGCAAAATTTGCACATTTCACCCATAACCGAGAGAATTATATCAAATTAATACCTTATTATTCACAAATATAATTAGATGAAATTCGATTTTATTTATAATAAGTTGGGGTCTTACAACCTCCCTCTTATGAAATTTCGTCTCGAAATTGACATACGTACACTGTGTTTCAAAAGGTAAGGATACCTCGCTTTCATTTCCGATTCCAACTCCCGTGTCATTTCTTCAATAAAGCATGGTTTCTCCATAAAACCTTAACTTGTGGTATAACCTTGGTGCGTAGGACATGCTCTTTCCTATCCAAGAACTTAATGTGTACTTCTTCAGACGTTAAATCTTCTTGGCTATCTCGTCTGCGGTTCTAACGCAATTATTATATGGTTCGGGTCTTTCACATATTACTGAAGCATGGATATGTGAAAAACATTATGAACATGAGACATACTTGGAGGTAATGCGAGTCTATAGGCCACATTTCCTATTCGGTCAAGAATCTCAAATGGACCAACAAATCGTGGATTGAGCTTTTCTCTCTTCCCAAATCTTGTAACTCCTTCCACGGTGCAACACGTAATAATACATGATCCCCAATATTAAATTCCACGTCTTTTCGATGAAGATCCGTATAACTCTTTTTGTCGATCTTGTATGCGTTTGTATCGTTGTCGAATCATTTGGATCTTTTCGTAGTACGCGTGCATTTAATTACGGTCCTAACAACGTTGCTTCTCCCACTCGTCCCAAAGATACCGGAGAACGACACTTTTTTCGTCCATACAACGCCTCGAAATGGAGTCATGCCTATACTTTGGCGATAACTATTGTTGTAGGAGAATTCCACCAAGGTGGCAAGTACTTATCCCAACTTCCTTTAAAATCTAGGACACAAAGTCTTAATAGATCTTCAAGGTTTTGAATAGTCCTCTCTCGATTGTTCGTCCGCTTTGAGTATGGTATCTTTAATCAATCAGAAATCCGTGCCCATAGCTTTTCCGCAAGCTAACCCAAAATCGTGAAGTGAATCTTGGGTCACGATCCAAACTATGGATACTTGGCATGCCATGCAATCTCACAATCTTATTCACGTGCGTGCGAAGCAAGACGTTCGAGGAATAAGTCTCACGTGTCCCGGTAAGAAATGGGCGACTTGGTTAATCTATCAACGATAACCCAAATCGCATCTATGCCTTGAGAAACTTTGGGAAGACCTGTAACGAAATCCATAGTAATGTGTTCCCACTTCCATTTCGGAATCTCAAGTGGTTGTAATGGATCCTTTGGCACTTGATGCTCTACCTTTACACGTTGACAAGTTAAGCACCTCGAGATAAACTCCACGATCTCTCTCTTCATATTGTTCCACCAAAATGTATGTCGAATATCATGATACATTTTGGTACTCCCAGGATGGATTGCAAACGGGGTGTTGTGTGCCTCCATCATGATTCTATGCTTCAATTCAGAATCGTTAGGAACACAAAGTCTAGAGTTGAATCTAAGTATTCCTTCTTCATCGATTCTCGCTTCTGGAATAGCTCCTTCTTGCTTTCTTCTTCATAATGTCGCCTCCAGTCCGTAGCTTGAAAGCAACTTTAACTTTATCGATTAAAGTCAGTTCTACTCGTATATTCACCATCATCATGTGGGTCCCTGGAGTCTTTAATTCTACCTCCATCCTTTGCAAGTCATACAGAATGAGCATTTGCATTAACAATATCGCACTCGTACTCGCATATGATCTTCTACTCAATGTGTCAGCTACTACGTTCGCTTTTCCAGGATGATATTGAATAGTGTGATCGTAATCTTTCAATAGTTCAAGCCAACGTCGTTGCCGCATGTTGAGTTCTTTTTGGGTGAAGAAATATTTGAGGCTTTTATGGTCCGTATAAATCTCCACTTTCTCCCCATACAAGTAGTGTCTCCAAATTTTCAACGCGAATCATTGCGCCAACTCTAGATCATGAGTAAGATAATTCCTCTCATATTCTTTAAGTTGTCGTGAGGCATAGGCTATGACTTTCCCATATTGCATGAGCAACGCATACTAACCCTTTGCACAAGCATCATTGTATATAACAAATTCATCCGCACGGATGGTATTGCGAGCAGTCTGTCAAAAATGAGTCTCCTCTTGAGCTCTTGAAACCCTTCTCGCGTTTCCTCGCTTCCATACAAATTTGTATCTTCTCGAGTTAAGCGAGTTAGCGAGAGTAGCGATTCGAGAAAATCCTTCCACGAATCTCGAGATAATAACCAATTTAAGCCCGACTACGACTTTGTCCACCGACTTTGGTTGCTCCCCAACTTTGTCTTCGCTTCAATCTTCACCGAATTGACGGATACTCCATGTTTTGATACCACGTGCCCAAGGAATGCTACTTCCTCGCCGAACTTGCATTTCTTCACTTTGCATAAAGTTTGTTTTCACGAAACCTTTCAAGTATCGACTTGAAATGGTGCTTCATGATCTTCACGGCTTTTGGAATAGATGAGGATGTCATCAATAAAGACAACAACAAAACCATCCAAATATTTCTTGAATACGGTTCATCATATCCATGAAAGTAATAGAGCATTAGTCAATCCAAAAGACATGACTAAGAATTGATAATGCCCGTCTTAGGAGTTCGAAGGCGGGTCTTTGGAATATCCTCGGTTTTAATCTTTAGTCGATGATATCCGAATCGAAGATCGATCTTTGAAAAGAATTGTGCTCCTTGGTTTAATCGGTCGAATGGTCATCAATACGAGGTAAATGGATACCTATTCTTGATGGTGACATGGTTTAATTCTCAGTAGTTAATACAAAGTCGCATACTCCCGTCTTTTCTTCTTTACGAATAAAACAGGAGCACCCCAGGAGATGTCTTGGGACGAATGAAACCTATGTCTAAACAATTCCCTCGTAGTTGGACTTTTAACTCCTGAAGTTCAATAGAGCCATTCGATATGGGGTTTTAGAAATGGGTTTTGTATACGGTTCAAGGTAAATAAAGAATTCAACATCACGTTCTGGGGGTAGACCGGGAAGTTCTTCAGGAAATACATCAGAAAATTCTCTAACAACAGAAATATTATTCAAATCTGACTTGTCTTTGTTCAAATCCATAACATGGGCTAAGAAAGCTTGACATCCGTTTTTCAATAAACGAATAGCTTTATGGCTTGATATGATAGTGACTGATTGTAGTGGTTTAGTTGTTTGAATTCGTATAACAGGTTGGTTAGGAATATGAAAACTAACAACCTTACGAAAATAATCAATTTTGGCATGATGAGTGGTTAACCAATCAATTCCTAAAATCACATCAAAAGCAAGTATCTTTAAAGATATAAGATCAACAGGTAATGTGATAGTGCCAACTTGGATCATGCAAGATTTATAAACTGTAGATGTAACGAAGGTTTCACCCAACGAAGTTTCAACAGATAAGTGAAAGTCCAATTTCTCCGGAGTCAAGTTTAAACGTTGAGCACAAGCAGGAGAGATAAAAGAATGGGAAGAACCGGTATCTAGTAAGGTATAAACTTCGCAAATGTTCAGGATTAACTTACCCATAATCACTTCTTTCGGGTTCCTCGCGTTTTGGCCAGTCACGACAAACGCTCTTCTAGGAACTGCTGATTTCGACTTATCTGGGACAGCCCTTGGAGTCACCATCCCCGTTGAACTTGGTTTTGCTACAGAACAATCCCGAGCTATGTGGCCTTTCTTTCCACAGTTGTAACATACCTTGGATTGTTGTGGACAGTTTGGGCTGATATGTCCATCTTTCCCGCATTTATAACATCTAACTGGCGGTCGTTCTCCTTCCCTAGAATTTGTTGTTGGTGTTGGTGCTGCTGTTGATGTCTTCCCGTCATTGTTGAATCTCCTCTTTTTGAAATTTCCCCTTGACTCACCTCTCCTATTATCATGGCCACGATGACCACCCGAGTGGTTACCGCCTTTGTTCGTATTTTTCCCTCCTCGTTGGTTATCATCGCTTTGATGACTGATGTCACCGGTATGACCCTGGTTGTGGTCCCTCGGTTGAACATACTCATTATCTCGCTCTAATAATTGAGCCCTGTTTACAACATCTGAATATAAAGAATATTTATGAGATATAAGATATTGCCGAATCTCTAAGCTTTAGACCTCTCGAAACATCCTCGTCATTCGCTCCTCATTTTCGACCAAATGAAGGTACAAAACTGGATAACTCTGCAAACTTCACGCCAGTCTTTGACACCGCGAAATCATGTTGTTTTGTTCGGTCGATAAACTCCACCTCCTTCATATAGCCGAATACTTTCGGGAAAGTACTTGTTATTGAATAGTTTCAAACGCTTCTAAGACATCTTTGAGTGCAATTTGGTTGGGTATGCTTCACGAGACTCCCACCAAAGAATCCGCTTCACCGCGAACATAAAGGTGGCGAATGGAACCTTCTGTTCCTCCGTGCATCCCAAGACATCGAATATCTTGGTAATTTGCTTGACCCACGTTTCCGCCATGATCGGATCCGATTTTCCCTTAAATTCTGGTAGTCCCAACTCCTTGAATCGCTTGGCATTTGTGACAAAGCCGCAGCGCATTCTATCATTTTCACCCGTATTTTGTGCACGAGTCTCCCTCGTCTGGTTTTGCATGAACTGCAAAAAGCTCTTAAACATTTCATCATTCATCGTTTGCTTGGTAGTGTTGTTTACAGGAGGAATATTGCCTTCCTGTTGCACGTTCTCCTGGTTTGTAACTAAAGGTTGTTCCACAGTGTCATACACTCCATTGTTAACGTTCTCAGCGGCCATTCTTAAATACTACCATAAAACAAGGGTTAATTAAACAAATTAACATATCACATAATATCCCTATATTATGACTGACTAACAAATAAGCTTAGATAAGACACACTAAGCGAAGGATTTACTCATCTCTCCCTCCTAGTTCTATTCCCCGATCTCACGCCAGACCATATCCCTAAGCTCTTATACCAATCGTGACTCCCCAAAATAGGTATACAACACCCATTCTCGAGTCGCCAAATACATGGTACGTAAAAGCAAACTACAACTTCAATAATACAATTGTTATGCAAAATACGACAACACATACATGTGAGTTTAAATACAAATATTGTCTTCTAGACAATATCCACACTCAAATAAGTCCTCGTTACATTATTCAAGCACTATTTTACGTAAATAGTGAGGATCGCTAAAACATCTTTCTAGAACCATCACTCCAGTACCCATTAGTTCCTCGCTATGTTCTCACCTCCCGAGAAAAATGGAACAAAAAGGAAAAGGGTGAGCTCAACTTGCCCAAAAAGAATATTATGACTAAGATAATATACAACAAATTATCGTTAGTCTTCAACAGGAAAAAATCTGATAAAATATAATGGCCAACAAGTTTTAGATCAACAACTGCAGCGAAAACAGTAATCCATTAGAAGAGTCAAGTAGAGAATGAGTTCTACTATCTTCTAAGATTTAAAAGTCCATCATCAATATTTTATCCCCAGAATAACAATCAATATACATCTTTAATCAAATATTCATCTTTGCACTACAGGCCAAAGATATTCATTTGTATCACCAGTTGGTCATGTTCATCTCAACACCTGTTCATCTTTGCACTACGGGCCAAAGATATTCATCAGTTAATTATTTATCTTTGCACTACAGGCCGAAGATATTTAGTAATATCATCATTTAGGACTGAGGATGATGAAAAATATTTTAAAGAAAACGAATCTAGTGAAACGGAAGGACAAATAAATAGGGATTCAGATAATGGTTTATCCAAGATCAATAATACTTCATAAATACCAATTTTGAAGCGAGAATTCAAAAATAAAGATCAAAACATGGATACAATCAAAGATAGTAACCATAATAGACATCTTGGACAAAAAGAAGAAAATTTCATTTTTCAATTGAATAGTCTTGAGTATTCGTGAATAATTATGTATATCGTGAATAGTAACCCGCACATAAAAGTTCCAAATTTGATAAAAATTCGGATCAATACTTCCTATAATAATGATATTGAAGAAATAATATCATATATGAAGAAAATAACATCCCTTACCTCAAAATATCGAAGATTTACGATCTAATATCGGTATATAAGTGAAGGAAACTTGCAGACCGATGAATAGAAACTCACAAAGTATCTAAATACTCACAAAATACACTCAATAATCTAGAGAGAAAAAGAGAGAAAACTTGTTTCTGGTGTGATTTTTAATTCTAACTTAGACCTCTATTTATAGGAAAATGTTAGCAGACTTGACCTGCAACCTGATGGCTTTACCTGCTACTATTCCCACCCACCACATTTGAAATCAATTCAGCACATTTCTTCACCAACCACAAGTGGGGCCTGTCAGGAATAAACATGTGAATGATATTCCTATTTAATATATGATTTGATTATGATATGTATATGAATGAATATGCAAGTATGCTTGCATGAAGAAAAAAGTCAGAAAGTCCTTTTGATAGATAATAGAAATATATGTACAAGGACTTAGAATGAATTGATCAAATATGTTAGGTTGATCCTACATAAGCAAAATAGCTTTGTGAAGTCCTTAAAAAGAAATGATGTACAAGGACTATAAATATAGAAAGATCAAGCATGTTAGGTTGATCTTATGTTGTAATAGATAGGCTTGTTTGATCGTCGAACACTGCACCAAAAGTCGTAGTCTGCCAGGAGAGTCAGAGTCAACTCGGGAGCTATCGAGGCAGAATAGAAGTATGCAAGATAGTGAGATCTCGGGAGTTCGTAGACTTCGTGGAAACGAAGAAGGATCGTGAAGTGTGTCGAGAAGAGAGCTTCCTGGATCGTAGTGTCTTTGAGGAAGTCATGTTCGAAATCGTAGAGACAACTTATTCTACAAAATTTGAACGACCATCTGCCAAAGCCAAGTATGAAACGTAGACTACACTCAGAGTTGTAGAGTCTAGCGATGCCAAAGCCAAGACAATGATCGTAGGCTACACTCGAGATCGTAGAGTCCACTCGAATGAATCGCAGATCGTAGTCGGGCAAGATCGATGAAGACAACAAGCACAAGGCGTAAATCGTAGAGTGTTAAGATCGATCTCGGATCGTAGTGTCTACACACCGGTTTCAATCGTAGAGTCGCGTAACTACGACTCCAAAAGAAGTGCTCTCACAATGCAAAGTCGATCGTAGAAGCGGATACGGCTTCTCAACGAATGAGCACTCCTGAATATTCAAAGGTACGAAGCCTCTGGTTGGCACTGCAAAGATGCAATCCACAATAAGGGAACCAGAGAGCACTCAACGAATGACATGCAGGCTAGCAGGAGAACTAAGCAACAATCCAATCAGCATCAAGATTGAGTTGAAAGGCCATTCGTGATGAAGTCTTCCACAAGATGATTCAAAGAAGACTTCAGCAGCTGACTAAGGAAAAGTCAGCTAATGCAGTTGCTGACAAGAGAATAGAAGCCAACGACCTTGGAAGTAACCAAGATTGTAGTGTTTGCCAAACAAAGAAGGGACTGATGGAAAGTGAACCGAGATACTGGTCAGCCTCTGAAAAGCAAGGCTAAAGTGATTAAGTGCCGTGTCAGATCATTGATGATAAGTGAACGGGAGATCACAAGAGAAAGTGGTCGGACGCACTACAAATCAAGTGTCTTAATATTCATAAGGGGACCGGACAAGGAATCGGGCCATCGGTATCTAAGAACCGTCCAAATCAAATGCAGTATATTGAAGAATCGCATAATACTGAGGAAGGGTGTTCTACATCAAAGATCCAATCAACACTCTTCCGGATCGTAGTGTTAACTCTACCAACCAACGAAAGAACACTCAACAAGACACTACGATCAGTCCTTGAAGACATGCATCGAATCGTAGAGTTCAATACCAAGATCAAGCATTGGCAACGCTCAATCAAGAGTAATATTCAACAAGTGCTTATCGAGAGCATCAATGCAAAAGGACAACCTCGATCTAGAAATCGGAAGAGATAAAGTCTTCAACCCGCCCAAGACAAAAAAGTGATACATCCGACAGGCAAGTGAAACAATGAGACTACAATTAATCGTAAAAAGTATGACATGTCACATCAAGCGCCTACCTCAAGAACTCGAGATCTGCGAAGACATTTGAATAGCTTCCAACCAGCTACTTTTCAACCAAGAATTGGGAAGATGTATAAATGTAGAAGAGTTTCAAAGATCAAAGGCTGCAGGAGTTGTGAGTTTTGGAGAGAAGGTGGACTAATCGAATCAAGTGATAGTGAGTCCAGAGGCTCACTCTACGATCCACCAAGAACATTCAAAAGTCAGATCAAACAAGAAGTAGAAGTGTGAGTTCTACTATGTAGAAGTGAGAGTTCTACTACATAAAGAGTGTTCTGAACTGCCGAGAGAAAGAAGAGCATCATGCCATCTGGATGTTCATCATGGGAAGACTCTAAGTACAACAGAGAAGAGCTTACGGTCAACTTAGCAAGTCCATCATGAGAAGGCATCGAGTAGCAAGAAAGGAGATCACAAAAGCCATCTTGGTGTCAAGCATGAGAAAGCTTTTAAGTACCTTGCAGAAGAGCTTACAGTCATCTTAGAAGCTTCTCATGTGCGTACCATCAAGTACCAAGGAGAATGATCTTCAAGGCGCTTCATCAAGGGGTCATCCAGAGTAGTTGAAGCAACCTAAGAAGTTCGAGCATCATGCAACACTCAACCGCTTTCTTCAAGAATGATCAAGCCAAGTCGCTAGGGATAGAAGATGTTCGGGAGCATGAAGACATCTTAAAGCACTTCAAAGACCGACTCCAACAACAACAAACAAACAACTCAACGGCCAGGGCACTGGGGTCCTTGTCATGAGGGACTAAATGAAGCGAGGCCAAAGGGTCCTTGTCCCGAGAGGACTAAACAAAGCAGGCCAAAGGGTCCTTGTCCCGGAGGGACTAAATGAAGTTCCAAGCCTTCATTGGCTTGAAGAGTTCCTAGGGAACTAGAAGAGTCCCAAGTCACCGCCTCAAGAGTTCTTAGTGAATCAAGTCCCAAGTCATTGGCCTTCAAGGAATCGTAGAGATTCTCAGGTGCCCTTCCTTAGTGGAAATCCTGCTAGTTGAAAGCGAAGAAGAGTGGATTAGAGCTTGAGTCTCCGAACCACTTAAAGCCTCTTGTGTCTTTTTACATTATGTCATTTACATTATGTCTATAATCGCTATAATCAAGTATGTATGTTTTAACTGCTTACAACTAAACTAACCCAATGAACATTGTACGTATAATTATGAATATACCAATGAAGGGGAATCTTTTACTCATTCCGCTGTGCTTGAAAAGATTCTTATGTTTGTCATATACTCTAATATGAACAATACATCATAAACCGTAAAAAGTATTTGAAATAAAAAGGATCTATTCAACCCCCTTCTAGATCTATCAGGCCTCCGGGAACTAACAGGCCCCACTCAATTCTAGAATTTTCCACCAAAATCATTTATAAACCTAATTTCAATCACCACCTCTTAAAATTCATAACAAATCATACGTTCATTTTTAACGACTTAAAATTTGTGGACATATACTCAACTTATATATGTATAACATATCCAAAAATTACAACGATCCAACGGTTGGATTAAAAATTATAACTCACACAATACATCTCAAAAATACTGGTTTAATTTTTAATACCTTCATCCCGACAAAAATACTGATAAAACACCTCAACATTAACTCCTTCATTTTTAACCACAATAAATATATCCAACATTTATATCCACATAAAATAAATATTTCCTTATCATATGAATCAATAATTAATTATTTACAAATAATATTACAGAATCACATTTATGACAACCAGTAGCTCTCGTGAAAAAAGGGGCTTTTTAATAAGAATTTCTCCTTATCAAGCGCCAATTAATTAGGTGACCAAACCTCTCCTCGATGTAACTTTCTAGACATTGCCAATAATGCTATCTAATAATATTATTCAAATAATATGATTTATTGATCCGATAATGGGAAATATCATGCAGTTGACAATTATCAAACAACAATAATATAAAATATCAACGCAAAGAATTATTGAATCAATAAAATAAAATATTGAACAAGAATTCATCAGAATAATTATCGAGTAAGGCTTTCTTACGTAAGGATCAATAATTCATCAATACTGCATCCACGCCATTCATCAGATTTTAACCATCCAGATTCCAACAAGTGTTAATTCAGTAATAACTACGCCAATTATTTATAAAACTCAAACTTGTCGCTTTCTTCATCCGATGCAGCTTATTCTCATTATGGGGCCCACAAATGATCGCTACCATTGCATTTAATATTCCCCGACAACAAGAATATTCCACGACCAAACGAATATTCCCCACAACAATGATTATTTTATAACCACTTGCATATTTTGCAAAATTTGCACATTTCACCCATAACCGAGAATTATATCAAATTAATACCTTATTATTCACAAATATAATTAGAGGAAATTGATTTTATTTATAATAAGTTGGGGTCTTACACTAACGCCGTAATCATTGTAAAAAAACACACATAAGTAGATAAGACTGGGCGATGTTTCACGATAGATTGGCGGAATCTAGGATGAAAGCCAAATGACGATTTTGAGTCTACCAAATGATGGGTCATGGGTTTGCTAAGAGTCCTTAAAGCGAGTGTTCCGAGCTTAAATGAAGGGAGGACCATTCCTCTTCTTCTTTCGATATGAAGCTTAAACAGGAGGAGGACCATTCCTCTTCTTCTTCTCGATCTGGATATGCTTTTTTTGTTTCGTTCATGGTCGACGATCCGAGAGTTGGAGATCCGGATCCGGCCGTGATCGAGTTGGAGATCTAAGAGTTGGGAACTAAATTAGTAATTTGTTAAAGTAGATCTCAAAGGCTTTGTTCTACATCAATATATTACCTTTTTAAAATTTTTCTCGGTTATTCGGTTAACCCGAAATGTTAAAAAGTAAAACCCGTACAAACTAACCGAAAATCGTAACAAAATTAGGATATAACCAAAATGTTAAAAAAAAACCGAATTATTAGAAAATTTTGGTTAAATTATTTTGGTTTGATTCAGTTATTCGATTATATCCGTTTTTTGTTCAGTTCTAATTGAGACTATTACAAAATCTTTTGATAACTTTGAGACATTATTGCCCGCCTATTCTTTGGTTTATCATTTGAGACAAAATTAAGAAAAAAACTAAAAATAATTAAGACAATTTTTTAAAGATATTATTGCTAGACTATTTTCTCTCTTAATCACTCTCTATATTGTAAAATTAAAGTTACATTTCAAAACGACAACTTTTAAATAAAAAATTTCTTTACAAACATATCTCTAATATAATATTAATAGAAATTTAAGTTTGATGGCATGATAGAAAATATACCGTCTATAAATAATGATATTTTTGAATTTTTTTGTTATGTATAATTAAAAAATTTATATTTTAAATTCTAAATCGAATATATATTTATATATATATATATATATATATATATATACACACACACATACCTTACCTGATGCGGATCTTAAGCTCACCTATTATCTAACATATCTCGCTCACCCCCTTTAGCGATTTTAACGGACGATTTATTTATTCTATTCGTCGCTATATGTTAGGTCTATCACTATAAACCGTCATTATATATTGTTAAATCGCTAAAAGCTAAGACGACGGTTACTCTATATATATAGTGATCGGATCGAATCGTCGTCCTATTCGGCCGCTAAAAGGGATAAATAAGGTATGTTAGATAAGATGTGAGTTTAAGATCCTGATCAGATATATATATATATATATATATATATATATATATATATATATATATATATATATATATATATATATATATATATATTTGGCCCGGATCAGTGCAGATACCATTATCTTACTCACTCAGATTCACCCCCCTTTTTTTAGGCGACGGTTTTGTTTCACTGGCAAGTAAATCATACTTTTAATGACGCTATATATGTTGTCTGTCATTAAAAGTATGTATTTACTTGCCAGTGTGAACGTAAATCGTCGCCTAAAGGTGGTGAGACGTGAGTAGAAGATAAGTAAATTATGCATTGATCCTCGTTTAAGCGACGATTTAGTTCACACAATAACCGTCAGTGCCTATACTTTTAGCTGACAGACAACATATAGCGTCGCTAAAAGTATAAAGCGACGACAATTGTGCGAAACTAAATCGTCGTTTAAAAGGGGATGAGCACGAGTGAGTAAGATAAGAGATATGCACTTAATCTGGATCGTATATATATAATATTTTGAAATGAATGAAATATTTTGGTATATATTAGCGGATCACGAGGCGTAGACAATAATTACAAATCTAATGATTAATTTCTTTCATGTTGAATGTGACGGTTGAAATATTAGTTTATAACAGTTGACATGTCTTTACATATTGATATATGCGCGGAATGGAATAACAATCTGATCAAATGCACGCCTGCTATACATCCCACAAATTTCGCCCAACCCCATTGTATTATTGTCTATGATATGCCTAATTAGATCACTATATATATATATATGTCCATAATCACCCCTCTATCAATGTTCAACCCTCCCTTTTTACTTCCTCGAGTAATGATCATAATATATATTTATTATTTATCTTTATAGTCTATACACCTTCTATATTATAAAAACTAAAGAGGAATAATCATAATTAAAATTAAAAATCAACGTCCGTTACTATTAATATAAGAGTTTGACTTGACTAATAAATATTTTGAGTTTATTAATTAAGGTTTAGTGTTCATTAACTAGAATAGTTTATTAACTAGGGTTTAGGGTTTATTAATTCGAGATTAGTAAACTTAGGTTAATAAACTCTAAATATTTATTAGTAAAGTTAAACCCATTTATTGATAACCATTTCTTGATAAAGTCAATAAGTGTTTTTTTTATAATTGTGATCATTTCTTTTTGTTTTCACTAGTATAGATAGATGGTGTATGTCATATAATTTTTAATAAAATTGTCACAATTTTTAAAGCGTAGATAAATGGTGTATGCATTTATTTTTTACACTAGTTCAAACCAATTTATGCCGAATATGCATTAAAAAATATACTGCGGTAGCAAAAAAAATCACGACTCTCTTGTTCATCAATTTAGGGCTATGATTGGAATACAAAATCTAATATTGGGGAAATGTACATAACCACAAGTGAAATAAAGGGGAAATGGGCAGTAGCATCGTGTCAAATGAATGCAAAAGGACAATCTAATTGAGTCCTTTAGCCCACATCCATAATATATATATATATATATATATATGTGTGTGTGTGTGTGTGTGTGTTACCTTTTGAAATAAAGAACACATTGTTGAATCATAACCCACTATAAACAAAGTCTTCATTTTGGACCAACATGCCTACAGGAAGACCTTATTGACATATGGTTCGCAGGAGGCAATATTTTATTTCCAAAACTTATATGTTGCAGCATGCACTGGGAATAAAAAGGAATGTCCTGCTGTATATGTGACAAACTAGTTCACATGAGACAGCTCTTAGAACTCAATGGTCTGAGAGTGATTATCATGAAGTTAACTTTAGTCAATTGATTAATACATTGGAAGGTAATCTCTACGTACGCCGAAAGCGTGATCTCTTCTTTTTGCACAAAGACCAGTATTGTTTAATTGACCAACTTACCATAAAATTAATTTCATAATAACTGAATCCTAGTGTGAAACCTCTTACTATATTCTCACCAAAAAACCAGATAAATTTCCATTTGTTTGGCAGACCTCAAGCTGATACGAATTTTATTTGTGTATTTTTTACTAGTTCACTAACCCGTATTTAATGTGCCTGAAAGCCTAGCCCTGGACCCTATGAAGTAAGTTTATGTAGTAGCTTCCTGCGGCCGAGATTCACTAATGACTGACTGATTAATATGCAATGAATTGAGGCCCCATAAAAGGTATTCCTACTATATTAGACCTAAAAATACCATCACAATTGTATCTTTATATAACTTTTTACAATATGATTATACATGTGGAGTGAAGGAATCCCAAGAAAGAATGTAGAGTTTGGCATGTTACTAAAGCAAGACAAAGGCATAGAAACAAGAGTATGATTTTCTAGGCATACCTTCTTAGGGATTTACAAATATTCCAAACAGATCTTTAGCTGGCTATTATAAATGTTTTGAGAGTTGCATTATTTACTGACATGGTGACATGCCCTTGAGTTTAGAAAGGAAAAGCCAGTTTTGCATGAAAATCATCAGCAGAATTTGGGGTTTTCAAAGGTGAAAGGATAAGGAAAAGCAAACATGGTCATTACTCTTTCCTTTACTTTTTCTTTTTTTATGCTAAAGTGGAAACACCAATGAGCTGTTGGCTGTAAAGGATAAAAAGAGTGTGTTTACACATGAAAATTTCAATTTTTCATCTTCTTTTGAGAGATTTCTTTTACACCATGTAGCCATTTTTGTTGAATTTATTGCAAATATAATCATGGTTTTTCATCACATTCATGTTCAGCCATGGGCTCTCTCAATCGGCCCAATATGGCATTTTTCCATATTCAATTTTCAATAGTATCTACAAGATAAGCCAGCATTTTTCTTGGGCTTTGCTAGTTTGCCCTTAAAAACATTATCCTAAAAATATGATATCTTGAGCCAGAGACAAAATTTCTAAAACCAATGCATTATTTGACATAGCATTTTCGATTCCTGCAGAAATTCTTAGCCAGTTCTTTTATCCATTTTCTCCAGGCAAAACGATCAGAAGCAAAACACCAAAGGGGACGATAGACCAACACAACAGAACAATAATGCATCCGACCCAATAGCCATAATCCGGCCGGAGGTCAACAAAGATTAGTAATCCAGTACAAGTACCTTCAGAAATATGTTTCTTTATTTCAAGAGTAATCTTTGACTACAAAGGCCATATGTACAATCCTTGTATAACTATGTACACAACGCACTTAACCAAACATATTACTGATGATGTTAGAGAGTGGTTGAGTTTTTCAGAATTTCAACAACCCTTTGTGATATATTCTCAGCAAATATTCCTAAGAAAGGTTCAAAACTGGAAACGTCCACTCCAGATTGGGCCAACCTGGCAACTGCATGAACTTTCTTTGCTATTGATGGAAGCATCTCAGCAGCCTGATCATATAACTGAGCTTCAGGCCCCGTTGAAGTATTTTCTCTCGAAACCATAGTTTCTAGTTTAGAAAATAGTTGGAGTGCATTCTCAGTTGCAGAATCCAATTTGAGTAATGCTTCTTTGCATGAAATGATTGTATCTTGCTTTTCAATTCCCTCAAAACTACATTCGTCTTGGCCGGAGACTTTCTGCACTTCCATGTTTCCCAAACTCTGGGTAGTACCTAAATCACTCTGGGAGATAATATTGCAATTGAGGCTCAATAAGTTTTCTGTTGAGTTCATGTCCTGTAATGAGTCATTAATTTTTAGCATGTTGATCTTATAACTTATAAGTTGTTTACAAGTTCGTCCACGAATGTTTACTTGAAAATGTAAGCCTTACGTACCTTTCAGATAATGTTGTTTCTTAAAAATCTGAGAAACTATGTATGAATGTTTACTAAAATTATTTACTTATGAAATAAAGGGATTTTATAGAAAATGTTACCAAACGATATGATTATTTTTAAAATTTAAAGTACGGTCGACCATCTAATAATCAAGAGTTGCAGGAGATCAAGAAATTATTAACTATTAGGTTTACATGTACTTTTATTGGCCCTAAAGCTTTCATTGATATATATAGGAGAATGATCCAAAGTTGATAGCCAACATCCCGCATATGATATGTCAGACGATATTTTATACTAGTTGTACATACAATATGTCAGACAAGACTAATTATTGGTGTGAATCACCAAATCACCACACATGCCTTAATAAGATTATATTTTTAAATTTGAAACTAATACTATTATTGCTTAAAATTTGACAAAATATATTACAAGTAGCCTATATATATATATATGATTAATTATATAAGAGATATTTATCTAAAATGTGTTAATTAATAGATATTAAATTAACTTATTATCACATGTGGAACGAAGATGGTTCCACAGGAAATTATAAATTATTAGAGGTCATTATAAGAAAATGATTTGAAAGAAACTTCAAGTCAAGGGCCAGAAACACATTGAAGTAGATACCTGTTGAGAAGCATTTGTCCTTTGTGATTCTTCAGGTACCAGCATAGATTGGCCCTCTGACGAGATACTGGGTCCAGTATCTTGACCGCTGCTCATGATACCACCAAAGTCTCGAATGGGTGTCCCAAAGTGCGTCTGTTGGCCTCTAAGAAGGTCACACCGGACAACAAATCGTGCTGAGTACCTTCTCCTTGATGATGATTTCCTTCCCTCAGTCTAAAGCAGAGAATACACATAATTAAAATGAGTCTAATGTTCTAGTGAACAAGGAAAAAACACATTCCTCATATGAAGCATATATAAAAATGAATGTATCCACAATAAACCAACGTCTGACATTAGTAATCCCGTGTTGGAAAGGACAAGCTCTTCAGGTGCTTCCACAGTCCCTCAACGTTAATTTACCGAGGAGAACAAGTAACAACTTTAAGATTGCAAACATAGATTTGTAGAAAATTGTTGTGAATACAGTACCCTATACAGAAAGTTGTGCACAAAGCGTCGGTTTAAAAGTAGAACCTCAATCTGATCATAGTTGATCAGAGATTCAAGTTAAAAAATAATCAGCAATTAAGAATTCTCTTTCTACCTTTTGTGTTTGCAGGAGCTGAAATAGTGAAGTTCAAACCAGGCTAATGTAGTTATTGCAGTCATTGATTAGTTTGCTAGCTCTGATAAAATATTAGAAGGGTATTAACTTAATAAAGTTGAGCAACTACTGGATGCATCTTGAAATCTAATTAGGTACTCCAAGGCTTATTGACCCAAGTAAGCCAAGAAAGCAAAGGAAAGAAAGAACAAACTATGGTATGTTCTATATAGTACTATTATTCACTTTATGCCTAGTAACCAACCTTGAAATTTTCCAACATATTGCCAGAGTTCGGATTGGATGTACCATCTTCTTCAGACTTCATGTTGGAGGGATTAATATCCATAGTTGTTTGACCCCCAACTTTACTCGAATCTGGCAGCGTATGTTCTAACACTTTACAAAGGCCTTCCTCATGGCATGCACATGCATTACTAGTCTCTAGTTGTTTGGTGTGATTGCACATATTAACAGAGTTATTCAAACCGGTTTGATCTTTAAAAATGGTACCCTTCCTATTAACATGGTCACCAATCGTAGAGGTGGGCTCCAGAGAAGAATCATTAACACCAAGATCCCCGGCTAAGAGTTTAATGTACTGAGTATCACTAGATGCCTCTGCAGCTGTATCTCCTGCTGAAAAGAATATCAAACTGTAAGTTTGATAATTTTTAAAGACCAAACATAATAAATTAACTTCTACTGCAACCTCAATTTCTCTAGACGTATCTGCTATGTTACCTCAAATAGATGGCTAGCACCATTTTTTTGAGGTACTTTTGACTTATTTTCTTCATGGTAAGATAGCAATGGAATAACAGAAATTTTGGATGCCAACAATTTACTTACTAACTTTGGGATTAAAAAACTTGGGTAAACAAAGTTACGCAAAATGTAAATAACCAGTGGTACTTATAATCCCTTCAATTATTCAAATGAGCTTGTCATATGATAGGATGAACTGGATGATAGCAATTTACAAGACTTACCAGAAAGAACTCTAATTACTATTATCTCCTCCCATCATGCAACATTAGTTTACAAGCCATCTGAGAAGATATATTAACATGAAAACAGGGCAAGCTTAGCCTTACACAAATTTGAAAGGGGCTTCGGCACCTGCATTTTCTTCATACCCCATATCTCTGGTGAATTTAGCAGATCCAAACATACAGTATGAATGGTGAACCACCTCTTATCCAACGCAAAGTTCCTGAAGCATAGATGTACAATATAAGGCCAAAAAGTAAAGAGTAGCGTCCAATAGTAGGATAAAAGAGTTTGCGAGGATTATTAAATGCCACCTAGAAGCCTCTTGCAGCGTTGGAGAAGCTTGACTGTTGTCAGTATCTGGTGAACTTTTGGTCATGCTACCACAAATTTGCTTACTGTACTCCCTATTGTGTTTAGATGGTGTCTGTAACTCATGAAGCATAAGAGCATATCCCCCAGCATTGATCGAACTAGAGAGAGATTCCACCCCAATTTGCTGGCAGAAGCGAAAGGAAATTGAATGGAACAGATACTTTTGGGGGGGATAAAAATGAAATGGAACAGATAATAACCACAGAAATACAAGGATATCCTTAATACTCGAGAGAACTTCATGATGGATCATATTCATCGGCAGATCTATTAGGCTAAATAATCGTCATTTTCGTGTTTCTTAGTTAAGTTGGAAAGTGATGCCTTTCATGATAAAATGGATTAAAAGGGAGTTCATAGACAGGAACTTTTAGTATTCACTATTCCTATAACAGTATTACCTACTGAACGGAATCAATAGTAATTTGAATTATTGTTAAGAGGAGAGGGATGAGGGATCTGGGGACTGGGATAAATGGCCACTTTGATCTTCTTCCTGGCAATATTGTGCGCCATACAGAAAAGGGAAAAGGAAAAGATATAGTAAATTTCTTAATATTTCTTAGGACAAGTTGAGTCCCTCAAGCAGGAAAAATCAAAATGAAATCTTATTCAAAATTTTCGCCCTTTTTTATTATTACTAAATATTGTCAAAACTACCTGTAATGAAGTGCACTCAGATCTTGTGGGGATTACGTCTGGGTCAGTAACTTTGGCCTGTGCCCACTTAGGAAGCCTGGAGATGCTAAATTTAAATGGTGTGGTTTCTTGAGAATTCCCTCCTTGACAAGACATACTTGGATTCACTTGGTTGGACTCTGAATTTTCCAGTACAGCTTTATCAATGGGATTAAATTTGCATAGGCTGTCATCCCCTTCAAGAAATTCAATCTGAGATAAAGCTAATGGATGATCTCTGATAATTGGGGATAACGGACAAGAGCTTTCTTCAATTCTCTGCAGCATCTTTGAAGAGAAAGGAGCAGGCACTTTCCAAACAAAAATACAACCATCACCACATACCTGGAAACAACAATACAGTTTAACATCATACACATTGACAATATATGAA
This sequence comes from Panax ginseng, assembly GCA_020205605.1. Classification (NCBI taxonomy): domain Eukaryota; kingdom Viridiplantae; phylum Streptophyta; class Magnoliopsida; order Apiales; family Araliaceae; genus Panax; species Panax ginseng. Next base: position 179,853,863 of record CM035128.1, on the reverse strand, counting down.
AGGGGTATAAAGGGCCACCACCCACAAGCTTTTTTCTTAACCCACAAAGAAGAAGAAAAAATAAAGTTTTCTGCACGCCTAGAGAATTTCTTTTAGTTATGAAAAAAAGTCAAATACCTTTTTAAAATATCAAGGCAACCATAATTTTAGGGACAAAAGTATTACTAGCTGTCAAAAGGAGTTAGAACCCATCTACACTGCACAAACAGCAAACAGAACAAAAAAGCAATCTTTCCATGGAAAACAATCGTCTGCACAATCTGCACAACCAACAAAGCTAAGTATAATACTACAAAAGTCCCGACAAAAATGAGTTCAAAAGTGGCAATAAACAAAATACTCCTCATGTACCCAACACAATTAAATTTTCTTATTAAAAAATCAATATTAAAGACCGGACTTTACAATTCATTCAATCAACTTGCATGGAAACTTTTGAGGAAAACCACCCCTACTTTTGTTTGTCCATAGAACAAATTAGTTTGAATAAGGTCTCCTCTGGAAACAACAGAAGAAAGGAGGACGGAGCAGCAAGTGAAGTTATAATGGACACTGTAAGCTTGCAAAGTTGCTTGGCCTACTTTTGAGGGCCAGAAACCATCTGACACCACTCAGTTACTTGGAAGATTTTGAGCCATTAAATTAAAGCAAACCAAAAGAACACTGGGAATTGAATTCATGTTGTATAAAAGAAATTAGAGTGCCTGAAAAAATTTAATTAAATCTCTTTGGAAAAGCTTTAGTGATGCTCCTCATGGCTCTGTGTCTTAAGTAAAGATGGAGCTAGAAATTAGAAGATGAAGTTAAAATTCCAAATATCATATGAAAAGCCTCAACTTCTGTTTCAGTTAAAGAAAAGATGGAAATAAAAAAGTAAAAAGTCCATCATATCATACGAGAAGACCAAGGTACACTTACAAATCTGGTCTTTACATGATTCTGCAAATATAGTATATTGCATATTCAGTTATGAAGCAATAGAAAGGGTTACCATACTGGACATGAAATAAAAAGGGGCAAAAGAAAAAACCACATAATCAGTAAATTAACTCTGGCCTAAAGAATTGAAGAAAGATGGGAATATGGGATTCACAAGGTAGAAAATGGTTGCACTGTATATATATTATTATTTCCAAAAGAAAAATGTACATAATTTTAAAATATTAATCTTACATCCCTAGTATAAGGTTCGTGGCTAATCAGGAAGATTTTAGTAGGTAATGCAATCTGACTTGCCAAATCATACGACAAATGAGTATATATATCTCACACTGTCATATATAATCAACAAAAAAATTAATAAATAAAATTAAACCCAACAATAATTTACAGAAACTAAGTGCTTGCAATCAGGTAAGAAGATGACACCAGTTATAGGTTCACCATGCCCCACTGCTCGTGCCACCATCTCACCAGTCAAGAAGTCATACATGCAGATAGACCTGTTGGAATAAGAGCATACCAGATAGCTACTGCTCGGGTCCATAGTTATCTGGCAAAGAGATTCATCGGTAGCATAAGGTCATCTTGATGAAGGTGTAAAATAATTTTTGACCAAAATGTGACTATCTTACCTTAATTGGGTTCCCAAAATCTCCATCCTGCTTGAATGATCGAAGAAGTTTCCCAGCAGCAATGTTAAACATGTTGATCTTCTTATCCTATATGTACAACTCATTTTTTAGTCTAAGAATTGTAATCACAGAATTCAGAAGAAAATCTCCCCTGTATATAATACAGCTCAATCAACTACCATTGAATATATTAGTGCCCATAGAGAACAAACAAGAGTTATTTATTGCATAGGCAACCAATCATGTGAGCCTGAAAATTCATAAATTTAGAGGAAGAACAATATGAATGCCACTTTACCTTCCCCACTGTGACAACAACCTCCATCATCGGATCTACAGTCATGTCATATATAGTTCCATGAGATGCCATTTGATTATGGCAACGTGAAATGTTATAACCAGTTTCTGTTGCAGCTACATCACGAAACACCAAAGACCTAAATGAAAGACAGTTAATTTGATAAGGAGGCAATTGGTGGAACCTAGAATTGGACCAATGTTATTTGGTCTCCATGACAATTGGAGACAAAAAGGTTACGACATACATTCGGGTGATTTTACAGATAACCACACAAGTAGAAGGCTGGAGACTACTTACCTCTAATATAATTAAGAAATAAATCCCTCCAACACATGAAAATTTAATTGAATAATTTTATTTTCTCTTCAAGCAACTTCAATGAGAAACTTTGCTTTATTTAAACGTACCTATCAGCACTGCAGCTGAGGATTTTACATCCATTTGCATTGACTTTTACAGAAGTCACAGCAGCTGAATGATCATCAACACTTCCAATAAGATCAAAATTCCTGACATGGAAGAATGCACATGAAAGAAATTGACAGGATTCATACTACATATTCAACAAGTTGATAGACCTAAAAGTTAAAAACAAGTCAAACCTGTCTACATCGTAAAGATGAATCATCTGGTCCCGTCCTCCTGAAACAAGAAAGTAATGGCCTTCTACATCTTTTTCAGAAGAATCATCCCTCTTGATTGGCAAGCTAAAGGTCAATGATAGGATTTCTGCATCATGAGCATCCTGCCAGCATACATTACTCATAAATAGTTCACAAACTTAGAAGCATATCATATAAGATAAATTAGAAAGGCTCTTTATCATGTATTAGCACACACAAGATTTTGACATCAAGTTAGGTGCATAAGTTACCGGTATGTATATATATTCAGATGTGTGCAAGTTATACAAATGGAGATTTCCCTCACAATCACCAGCAGCGAGGTGCTTTCCTTCAGAACTAACTGCCATTGCTCAAACCCTTGAGTGCTGAAACCTGACATCACGGAGTCTCGCTCAAAAAATCCCAGCGCTCACTACAGAGGGATAATAGACAATCAATGAACAGAAAAGCAACAAATTCAGATATATTTCAAGACAAATAAATTCAGCGCAGTTAGTTGACATAAAAATCCTGTCGTATCACGTATGACCATGTAAAGCCTTTTGAACATATTACCTAAACAAGGGCCAGCCGACTTGGTATTTCCAAAAGAGCACTCCTTAGCAATAGATGAGAGATCCTCTGATGACTCAGGCTGCAAGACGAGATCCCATAACCTAATCGTACCATCTGCTGAGCAAGTTGTGAAAGAAACTCCACCAGGACAACCTCTAGCAACACATGCCAGAGAAGGATCGTGCATGTATTCACATGAAAGATTTTTAATATCCCATATGCAGGCACTATGCGAAACCAGTACACAAGACTTGCTGCCCTGTGTAATATACATCAAGGTTTGCACAAAATATGCCAGGAGTAGGACTTCAGCAAACAGTAATTCACACTAGTAGCACTTTCAAAAGAAATAAGGGTAAATGTAAACATGATAAACAAGTAACAAGTTTTAAAAAATCACTTTGTATTCATCGTGAACATCCCATATGTAGAGGCTGTGGTCTTTGTAAACCACTACTGCAAAATGAAAAGGTAGTTAGTCCAAGGCGCAAATGATGGTAAAATCCTATTACAAAGAACTAGTTAAACGCAGTGGTTGAAAACTTGTATCATGCCTACCATAAAACTTTTTAATACTTCCTATTATTGCTCTATTTTGGGATCCAAGTGGTTTGTAATTATTTATTTGACATAACGCAGAATAGCTTTTCAATTTCACAGTTCTAAATTTCGAGACACTTATCAAATTACAATTTCACAATTTGCATTTTGACCCACACGCATCAAGAATTGACTGCAAACATATTCGCAAAATCCATCTCAGCAAATGTTGAAGAAAGTGTGAAAAGAATAGAAGTAAAGCAAATGCAAAATATAGCCAAAAAAATGAAACAGAAAAGTTAACCACTGAAAACACAGAACACGCTTGCACCTTAGCATTTGATAAATAACTATAGAGCAGTAATATGCAAAATTCTCACCATGACAATACTCCATCCTCCCATCAATTATTACTTACCAAGTTTTTCTGACGCCGAAAATTGACAAGCGATAGCATCAGGAAAGGTAGGTTGGTCTTCACTTTCATTTACTTTTGAGTTGCAGTCATTAAATACAGGCTTGTTGCATCTTTTAGTTTCAGCATATTGTAAGCTTCCAGTATATTTGAGAGAATAAATGGCAAACAATTTAATCACCCCATTATTGCATGCACAAGCAACCATCTTGTTGGAGGCTGATAGAGCAAAACCTTTCTTAACCTGCTCATCAGGGTTCAACGTAAGGGAATATACTTCATAGTTGTGATACACTTCCATCTCATTACAGTTAAAAGGACAGTATAAGGAAACTCTAATGGCTTTCGTTTATTTAATTGTGGCTGATGAGCACCCACACTTTTATTCATTTTTAAGATACACTTTCACAGTAGAAAAACAAAATAAACCAAACCAGTGAGCAACCTAAACCCAAAGCTACACTCTCATAAATCATAAGCACATTAGGTTATGCTGTGCCAGACTGGATCTCCTTTCCATTTAACAGAATCTGCTTAATAATAGCAAGAAATGTGTTACCTATCAAAAGAAATAACAAGAGATATGCTAAGACAACTACAACTAGTACTACTACCTTCTTTAAAAGCCCATGTAGATTACATGGGTAAGATTGTAGATACATTATGTAGTCTTTCAAGAATGTATAAGTAGGATAATTAAATAAAATTACCTTTAAGTCAACTGAATTTGTAATTTTAAAGCAAGAATGAATAAGGCACAAAATACCTGCAAATGAATAAACAAAAAGAACTTAAGATTAGATACAAAATTCCAAAGGCATTGCGCACATATAAGTGTAAAGTATCAGCCACCTGTAACTGTCAATGCATATATAGGTGAAAATTCACCAGCTCGATTGCAATCAATCAAACTACTACCAGTCCAAAAGGGAGATGTAACAGCTACAAATAAGCATTCCTTGTGATGACCAAGATTAATAGGCTTCCCGTGTATTGCCAGTGACCCTGTTCTAGCATTAGCACGAGAACTTGTAGATGATCTCCAAAACTTCAAGTGCTTTTTCCCAGTAGTTACAATGTACTTTGCATCTGATGAGAATTTGACTGATGCCACAGCAGAAAAAGATGAACATGCTTTAACCTTTGCAGCTAAAATCCCCCTTCGCCAATCCCATAAGCAAAGGTATCCATCATGAGAAAATCCAACAGACACCAGATATTTACCTGAACAAATAAAGACAATCAAAAAGAAGCTGTGAAATGATAAATTAGTTAAGAAAATTATGAAAGCTGTACCCAAATCTAAATATATCATGGCAGAAGCAATAGTATAGAGAAATTATGCACTAGGTGTAGAAGATCCAACCGACTTGCTCCAACTAACCATCAGGTGAGAAATCCATGCATGAGACACCATATTGATGGCCTTTTAGTTCAAATACAGAAGCCAAAGTTTCCAAGTCCCATATAAGAACTGCAGGTTGATGCCCTGACTAAACATCATGTTAGATAGTGAATACAGATAATGAAGTCAAAAACTCTCCCTAAAGCTTCATCAAATACACCATTCCTAGACTAACTGGATGCATTTAAACAATCCACCAATTTTAGTTTAAGAAATAAGTTTTGTGGAGTCAAGGTTATCTTAACGACAAATATATAGTTTTCTTCAAGCTATTACCCTAAAATATAAAAGAGCATATATACAAAAAAAAAATAATAAATGATAGTGAAACAGAATGTGCTTTTCTTCTTAATTTTCTTTTTGTAATTTCATGTTAAATATATACATAGAGAGAGATGACAATTTTGTGTTCCTTTATGTGAAATCTCAACTAGGATAGTAGAAAGCAAATGTCTTTTGAGAAAGTTAGCTGAATGGAGCTGTGACTCAACAGTCCAGGACCCTGTACCTAGTATATAAATGGGGAAAATGCTTTGGGGGTTGCTAAATGATTGATCGCAAAGTTGATACAGAAAAATGGCAATCAATCATGTTTGCATTCTAAAATATTGAAGATGCAAGAAAGCTTGGGCATTCTACAATAAACTGAACTCCCTAGAAACTCTACATACTGTTATAACTTATAGAGTGTGACTAAATTATTCAGAGAATAATCCAAGTCATCCAAAGGAATGTGGTCATACAGATGGATAGATGACATCCAGTGGTGTGTAATCAGTATCACATTAAGGTCACGCCAGTCTATACTAGAATACAATTTAGGCGTTTTATGAAATTTAAGATTTTGGCAATCTAAAAAGCTATTTAAAGCACACCCGAACAATGAAACTTTAATCATCCATGCATCAAGATGAACTTTTATGTTAAAGATTGGATAAATAAAAGTTTAAATAAGACCATAATCATAATAGTCAAATGCTACTAGAAAATGTTCCAGTTGCCTTGCAACTGGCTTGATAAACACAAATTCAGCTCTAAATCAGATGCACCATGAGTTCTTATATTAACTCCGACCCGCAAAAAGAGTTCCATTTGTAAAATTTACAAACTTTAAGGATATATTTTGTTCCATCTTTACCCCAAACTTTGTTGAGTGTTTATTGTTTAGTTAACTAGTGATGGCATTAGAATAAAATTGTAATGATAAACTTGAGCACATTGTGTCATATTATACCATAATCAAAAGAAATGAGACTCTTCTCTATAAATGGTACTCTTTTTGTGGAACCGAATATTGTAAAAGTTGACAACTAAAACTCTTAGACAATTCTCAGAATAAAATGAAATATACCTCTCCAGCTGCAACAAAGCTTCCATTTTGCGAGACAGCAACGCAGCTCAAAGGTTTGGGCATTCGATGGGACACCATGAGGTGAGACTGAGTCCCTGAATCCACATTATAAACCACGACAACGCATCCAGCAACATATACACAGCTGGAATTCGAACTGCTTGAAGCCAATCCATTGGCATTCTTAATCGTCAATCCAATTATTTCTTCTAAAATCAGCTGCAAATTCAAAAAACAATGCAGAATCCAAAACAAACAAACGTATATAAATTACTCTCCAGCTAACAGAATGATTAACAATTTGTAGGGCTTTGAATGAAGAAGATCAGAGAATGTACCTTGGAAGATGTGTCTGGTTTCTTGAGCTTCCGATTAGGTTTCATCTTCTGTTCAAAACCCTAACCATGGCTGAACCGGAGGTACTGTTGATTCAGTCTTTATACTGCGTCTCTGTTTGTATGTATGAAGAGAGGGAAACAGAAAAAGAAAGTCAGAGAGTCAGAGAGATATGAGGGAGGGGCGGGAAATCAGTCCGAATGTGAAGACTATGTTTCATTTTAAAATAGAGAATCTGTTTCTACTTCTAATTTGGGTCCACGGACGGGCACGGGCTGGATTCACGTGGAATACTGATGGCCCAATATAATTAGGAAACAGGAAAATTATATTTTTACAAAATTGTCTTTATAGATCTTATAACGACGATTTTTACCGTCATTATACATCTATAGCGACATTTTTCATGTAAAAATAACAATTTTCTATAATTATTATCTTATTCACTAGTTGTTACCTATTGAAAGTAATTTTTATTTAAATTCCTTTTAATTCTCCTCTTAATCCTAATTCTACTCTCTGTGTTCTCTCTTAATTAGTCTGTATAATACTCATTTTGTTCCATTAAAAAAAATTAAATAAATAAAACAACAATACTAAAATGAAAAAAGTGAACACTCAATTTTATATTGTAAAAAGGACACTCAATTTGTATAGGACCCACAAAATATATATATGTATGTAAGTATATATGAGAATTTTTTATATGATAGTAGCATTATTTTAAATAAAAAGTCTCATATATCTACAAATTCAGTACAATCTAATTATCATAACACATTTCGAAACTAACAATTTAATATTTTGAGAAGCATACATAAAACAAATATTCACAAATTTAACAGTTATGGATTGTGAAACAAAAAGGGAACTATTTTTTTAAAATCTGAGACTCATCTCACTACTATATATTTGTACTACTTGTAGTTGTACATTAATTAATATAAATGATGTATGTGACTTTAAAATTATGTACAATATTCGAGACGTCAAGAATCTCTAGTTGAATGTAGCAACTAGCAACACACGGATCCGTTTGATCATCAGGAATCTTACATAGAGCTGATTTCAAGAGCAAATCTTACATAGATTACTTTTTAATTACTTTTTGGGGGCTTATTCGGATTTTCAACTGTCGGTTATAAGTGCTGAATTGCCGATACATGTTACAGCGGTATAGACTTTTAAATTTTAAATCTATACCGTCCAATATCAAGATCAACGGATGAGATTATGGTTATTAGAATAGTACATTTGGCAACCGTTTGTGACGGATGTATACCCACACACGCGCGCACACATATATACATATAGAGAACGAATCTAAAATACTCCTCTTAAATAACACTTATTTATTAAAACGTTTTGGAGATTCTTTTAAAAAACAAGTGAGGCAGCGGTGACATTTTTATAAATAAAAGGAAAGCAAGTGGAACCACTTTATTTTAATATTATTTTGTATTTTAAAATAATCTCTAAAACGACGTAGTTTTAATAAAGAAGTACTATTTAAGGGGTCTGTTTTAGATTCGTTTTGTGTATATATATCACATGAATCTAGTAATTGAATTCCACTAAAGATAAGACTTGAAAAAAAAAACATAAAAATTAGTGAATAGTATTATTGAAAAAGTTGGTCTAAAATTAATAAATAATAAAGGACCTCCAAAGTCATGCAGTGTGCGAAACAATCTTTGGTAGACCTAATCATTTGTTAACCAGATTCCTTGAAATTAAGCTTTCTTTCAATGCAAATCCTACAAAAAAAAAAAATGAAAAAGAAAAACATTTTGATTGGATGTTACTTAATTAGTAGTGTTAATTTGTTTGCAATAAATAAACAGTTGATATATATATATATATATATAGAGTTAAAGCTTAAAATTTCACTTTTATTCAATCTCACTCGAGCATCCTCTTTAGGTTCGGCCATATAACCGCCGTCTATACTTTTAGCGACGGACAACATATAACGTCGTTAAAAGTATAGATTTACGGTTGTATTTAATGCCGAACCTAAAGGTAAGTGAAATGCAGTGAGTTGGATAAAAATGATTTAAGATTCAAATATATATATATATATATGGGTCTCAGATCAATCATCATATTTTTATTCATTACTCATGCTCACCCCTTTAAGCGATGTTTCGGTCATACAATCGTCGTCTATACTTTTAATGACGTTATATGTTATCCGTCATTAAAAAGTATATTTACTTGATTGTATGACCGAAACCGTGCCTAAAAAGGGCTGAAGTAGACGTAAAGTAAGATAAGTGACGATGACTGATCCTCGCTTCTCTCTCTCTATATATATATATATTTTGCTTGTCCAAAAATGTCAAATGTGCCTTCCAAAAAGAAAGATATCAAAGCTTCCAGGAAGGAAGAGTGATTATATAAATGATACACCCTGTTTACTCTTTTGCCTCGTAATTCTATGGAGGAGTTAGCGGCATTTGGTGGTTGGGGGATGGCCTTGGGGTATTGCACAGAAATATACCCCATTATTTGAGTTGGTAGGTGTGAAATGAGCCCAACTCTCTAATGCATAATAATAGTGGTATTAAAAGACCATGACCCCAAAATATTAATACATTCATTATATTTAAAAAAAGGATTCATTTTGACTTATTAAAATTAATTTTAAAATTGATGTGAATTTAATTGTGTCAAGTATTATTATAAAGTCTAATTAGTCACAAAACTTAGATTTTTATTCTCACTAAACAAAAACTCTAGCCTCTATCTTTGATTTAGGGAGGGTACGTTTTGGAGACACCCTCTCCTATATCTATCTTCTCGTGCTTTAATAATTTCTTTTCTTGTGTAGTTTATTTTTTATGATATGACTGATTTCTTTTTTTTTTAAATTTTTTTTTATCGTAGGGTGTGATTTTTTTTATTATAAAAAATTCATCTTTTATGTGGCTATATTTATTTTCTTTTCTGAAGAATAATTTTATGAGGCTAATAGTCCAACAAAAATTCAAAACGCAACCTTTTCTTTGGGTAATGATTTTATGAGGGGAATTGTTAAATTCATAATACTTTTTGTTATTTTTATAATAAAAATATTGTTGTAGATGTATAACGACAATAAAAATTATCGCTATAAAATATATAACGATATTTTTATTATAAAAATAATATTTTATATTATGGATATAACAGTTTCCTTTTATGAGTTCCAACAAAATTTCAAAGCGCAACCTTTAGGCCGCATATATTGGCATTACCAAACTATGCGGACCCTTATCGACATAGTTTAACCGGTAGCCGGTAACAGTCCTCCAAAGCGGTGGTGGTTGGCAACTCGTTGGTTGGTGACCTGAACGACCCAGCTGAGAGACACGTCACTGCTACGTAGGATTCGTGGTGGACAACAGTACCAAAATTGTATCCGAGTATACCTTTAGTAGACGAAAATACCCTCCAACAGTCCAAATGGACTCCAAATTCTCTCACCACCTACCCCCACCCCCCAGAACAAATTCTTTCTTTCTGTATTTCCGCCTTTAAATTCATCCCATTTGTGGATTAAGTAATATACTATAATGTAATGCTTCATCTAAAGAGTTTCACATTACATTAATCAATCCCATTTTCTATCTCATGGCAGCCGTTACCACCCCCACAAAATCTAGTCTAAATATGCCGAGTTTTTCCCATACCCATTCCGGTTTGATCAGTTTTAGGAATACCCATTTGGGATTTCAGCCTAATAATCAAACAAAGTGGGGGAATTTATTGTCTTTTGGAGGAGGTGAGAGGATCAGAAGAAGAACAGAGCATTATGTTGTGAAGAAGAAGCAGAGAGGAGAATGGCAGATAAGGTGTACGGCTGAGGGGATAGAGAGGGGATTGCTGGTGGGAGGGAAAGGTGAAGAAGGTAATTTTTCCATGCCGGAGAGGTTCAAGGTGCTGGCTTTAATGGCGTGTGTCATGTGTTTGTGCAATGCGGATAGAGTTGTCATGTCTGTCGCCATCGTTCCCCTTGCTGCCAAACATGGTTGGAGCAGCTCTTTCTTGGGTATTGTTCAGGTAAATTTATAAAAGCTCTTTAATTTAAATCATCTATTGGGATTTAGTTATATTCTTTTATTTTTGTTTTTTGGGTAAGTGAGTCGAATGAAACGGTATATGTGAAATGAAAAGATATGAATAGGGAAGCTCTGGAAAGTTGGTTTTTGTTTGAGTATGATTCACGTTTTGTGTTTTCGGCTGAAGAATGGAATGAGAAAAAGAAATTTTGTTTCTGCCAAAATTAAATTCCTAATAAGCACCGAATGCAACACATTTCTATATAATACTATAAAATCACAAATTCAACCGAAAAAGCTGCATGTTTATAGAAAAATGTTGTATTGAGTGCTTAGTTTCGGTGAAAATATCAATATACTGTACTAGTAGAGAAGTAGTATTTACTACTACTATATTTGTTTTGGTGGTTGTTGAGAAGTGAAGACCGGTAGTTGGCAGCCACCTGAAAAACCTAGCCATGGGTTCCACCATATACTGGCTTTTGGTTTTCTTCCATCCTCCTCCCAATCAGACTCCTAATTCTGGTGGGACCCACTGCAATACCTAGAACCAAAGAAAAACTATAATCATAAGAAACTACTACTACGGAGGCCTTTTATGGTGATACAGGTGAGATGTTTCAATCTATCCTGATTCAACAATTAACTACAAACAGCTCTACAGTCTACAATTTGTCACGGCACTCATGAATGATGCAATTAAAGCAACAGCTACAAATTGTTACTCAGTATTTTATTATATTATGGGTTTTGTATGAGATTATGGAGAATAAAAGCCAAAGTAAATTATTTTGTGGCCTGGCCCTGTGTATATAGTTTATCATACACATGCAGCGTTTATTTAATCCCCAATATCCCAGATGTTGTGACACTATTTTTACCATTTTGACGCAATTGTTTAAACAAGGCTATCAGATTATTTAAACGGCGGAGAGTGTATCATCCCCAACCGTACCTTATATGAGGTGGATTTAGAATCACATATGTTGGGAGGGAGCTACAATAGCCAATAGCTAGCTAGTACTCCATTTGGCATGTATCGTGTTCTTAAGGCTCCCTCACATTTAGTTAAGGATGTTATTGAGGATGTCATATCTTTCATAAGCTGTTACACAGTCATTACGAGTTAATTATGTGACTGACATTAAACTAGAGAAGACGTTAGAATAAATTTAACAACTCTTCAAGATCTTAAACTCTTTAAAGAGGTGAGTTGAGTTTTATCATGAAATTTGATATAATCTTATCAAAAGAAAATTTTAAGAAATAAAATGAAAATTGATATTACCTTATCTTGGTGTTGCCATTTTAACAAGAAATCTGCTATGTGAGGGTTCAGTAATCTTGATTTCTAATCATATTTGACAAAGTGAAGTGCTGATGATATGATGTTTCTACTTTCTATTTCGTGCAGTCGTCATTTCTTTGGGGATACATATTTTCGTCACTTGTTGGAGGAGCCTTGGTTGACAAATACGGAGGAAAGAGAGTGATTGCTTGGGGTGTGGCCTTGTGGTCTTTGGCCACTCTCCTCACACCATGGGCTGCAAATCATTCCACAGCCAGCCTCTTGGCTGTTCGTGCTTTCTTTGGACTCGCTGAAGGAGTAGCTTTACCTTCCATGAACACCCTTCTTTCAAGGTAATGCATTGTTTCCTTAACTATAATTTAACTTGTGACTGTAGCTTTTGTATACCTATTCATCTTACTGGCTTCACCTTGTTGTACTTTGAACTCTCAGGAGATGTATATCTGTAGAAATGAAAATTCCTAAGCATACTAATTAAACATGCAATATAACATCACACTCAGGGCTATACTAATTTATCTACTTGGTTTAGGTGGTTTCCCAACCATGAACGAGCAACTGCTGTTGGATTGTCTATGGGTGGCTTTCATCTCGGGAATGTTGTGGGTTTAGTACTAACACCTCTAGTAATGTCATCAATTGGATTATCAGGTCCTTTCATTCTCTTCTCAAATCTAGGACTGTTGTGGCTAACTATATGGGCATATCGTGTCACAAATGATCCACAAGAATGCCATTCTATTACGAAATCAGAATTGCGGTTGATTCAAGCTGGGAAGTCTGATTCTCCCCTCAACAAGGACAAACTTCCTCCCATACGCCTCCTATTTTCAAAAATGCCCACATGGGCCATCATTTTTGCAAACATTACTAACAATTGGGTAGGCCTTACTATTTTATTCCCTTCCCCCCTCCTTTTTGCTATTGCATTTTACTGAAACAATGAAACCACTTATGCTGCTGGTCAGCTCTTCAATGTTGTATTAAGAATTTCAAATATATTCAATGCAGGGATACTTTGTTCTTCTTTCATGGATGCCGGTTTATTTTAAAACTGTGAGTAGCAACTTCTTCCAAACTTTCATTTTATTTGTTCTACTTTTCTACTTCTATTTTTTGGCTAGGTCCTGCATACGTACCCAAATAATTATATCTACATCAACCAAGACTGGAGACTCCGGATGTTGATGTTATTTAATGCATCTTTCGTTTATATTTGTTCAAATAGGTCTTCAATGTGAACTTGAAGCAAGCTGCATGGTTTAGCGCAGTCCCATGGGGAACCATGGCAATTTCAGGCTACATTGCTGGGGCGATGTCAGATTCCCTAATTAAATCAGGGAAATCTTTAACGACAACCCGGAAAATCATGCAGGTAACTCTTTAAATTACCATTTGCACAGGAACCAGGTTCTTGTCTATTACACAAAAGGATACTTGAGAGGTTATCATGAGTAACAAAACCATAATGTATCTGACATTGATACACACTTATACAGCTATTCATCAAAATTATCCATGCAAAAGATTCTTGTTGCAGATGAAGTTAGTGGAAATAATTACCAATATTGATACATTTTTATGAACTGGCAGTCTATCGGTTTCATTGGTCCTGGAGTGGCCTTACTATGTTTGAACTTTGCCAAGACACCGGTGGTTGCATCAATATTCATCACATTTGCTCTGAGCTTGAGTTCTTTCAGCCAAGCTGGTTTTCTGCTAAATATGCAAGTAAGAATCGTCCAAGTTGTGATTACAGAACTTTAATCTGTACAATTGGAGTCTTCACTGCTCTCTTGGATTATTAAAGAATTCTTTAATGGTTTATTTTTCATCTCACTGATGTTCTAATATAGTTCTTCATGGTTTACTTTACTTGTTTAATCAGGATATTGCACCACAATATGCAGGATTCCTCCATGGTATGTTTTAGAATAATCCCCCTTTCCGTATGTTGTTTAACATTTTCCAATTCCAGTACCAGGTAATGACTATTTTCCATTTCAAAACTTGCTAAAAACAGGGATTTCAAATTCTGCTGGAACATTGGCAGCGATAATCAGTACAATTGGAACAGGTTACTTTGTACAATGGCTGGGATCTTTTCAGGCATTCCTCACCGTCACAGCTGGTCTGTATTTTGCAACAGCCATCTTTTGGAACCTCTATGCTACTGGAGAGCGCGTCTTTTAGATTCAGCGCAATTTTCCAAAAATCCAAGCACAGCTGCACAGTTATATATTCATCTAAAAGAAGAAATTTTGAGCCATTGTTTGAGGTCTGGAAGTTGGCCTGTAACTTATATGTAGAGATTATTATTTTGTTGTTCCTAGGACAAAGTAAAAGAATGTAGTTATTCGTTAAATCTTTTTGAGAATAAAATTCTTAGTAGATTTCAGGGCAAAGAGGTGAACTGTTTAGTGTTGGCAAGCTCACAATCCTGTTCACACTATCTGGATAAAGTCTTTTAAAAATAGTCAAATGTTAGAGTTAGATTTAGACATTTTGTTTGGATGAATGTAGTTGCAAAAAAAGGTTCATCTTTTCCTGTATGTATGGTTTGCCCAAGTTGAAATGAAAGACATAAATTTGAGAAGATTTATCATACTTTTGTCATCTTCATTAGTTATTAGTAACTAAACAGGCTACTGATCCACTGATACTTGCCTATCAAAGCAGATTTATGAGTTGTGATCACTCCATGATGCCTAAAAAAAGGAAGATAGATTGCAAATTCCCATCTCAAAAATAAGTGAGTTTTATAAGAGGATCTTGTGAGACTAATAAATTTAATTATAAAAATAACAATTAACGGATTTCAGCAAAAGAAAAAAAAAAAAGGTGCGAGTTAATCTGGAAGATGACTGTTGACAAACCCATTCATAATTTTGCAATTTCTTGTAAATTTATCTCAAGAGAGAGAGAAAAATAAATAAACTTGTACATTGTATGACGTTAATTGTGATGAATAGAAAGAGCTTTCAAAGAAAAGATAAATAGAAAGAGAGAAATATGAGACAACTCACAAAAGTATAGGACAAAAATGGCACTGTCACTAATTTAGTATGGCGAATGAAACAAGAAGAGGGAGGGACCAAATTCAATTAAAATTTTTAAAGATTTTTTTTAAGTGATATATTTTTATAAAATTTATGGGATTTTAATGATTTTCAAAGATTTTAAAGATTTTTTTTAAATGACTTTTATAGACTCTATGAAATAAGTAACAGACTTTTATAAATTTTTTATCGAAATTGTGATAGACTTTTGTATACTTCTAATATATCTTGTAATTTATATTAATTGTTAATTAGCCCATGTATATAACATCTTCCTCTTTTTTTTCATGAACTAGAGTAAATCTCATTATATTTTTGTGGCATGAGATTTTATATATGTTGAAAGTGTTCATATTATTCTACTCATTTCATAATACATTTGGATACTCGAATACCAATAAAACTTTAAACTACAGATACAATACAAAAATTAAAGTTTCACTTTTCATTGAACTATATACTTTATGCATATATTATCTTATTTGGAATTATTATTTTCATTCCAATTTACAAAAGTATCATCAATACTTATTTACGTAACTAGCAATTAAAAAATTAATATAAACATTTGCAATATATATCGATTTTCATTCAAATATTTGAATATTACCTATTATTAGTATCAAAATTTACAAATAAAAATAATATATACTTGTTTCATGTATATTTTAAAATAGTAAGTTATTTTTTAAATAAAAAAATATTTTTTTATTTATATTCTTTTTAATAAATTTTAGTTCAAGAATGTAACATATAATAAAATTATGATAAAAGCTTGAAGAACTTATATATTTTATACAACTATATATTACTATAAAGTATGTACTTCTATATAAATTAATTTCTCTCTCTCTCACTTTATTTTTGAAATAATAACGTGTGTTTATTATTAAATAACAAATAAATTCAAAATTTAAAATTTTTGAATTTTGTACGTTGATTATAAAAACAAAATAAATATTTTATTTTTGTGGGTACAACAGAAGTATTAATTATTCTAGATTATAAAGTAATTAGAAATACTGGATTCATGTGAAGTAATTAGAAATATTGGATTCATATGAATTGTATTTTAAATTTATTTAGTTTATTAAGATGAGATATGAAGTCTTTAGAAATCTTTAGAGATGAGGTTAGACTTTGAATATGAGTTGGTAGTTATAATTCTTCTTCTAAAATTCAATTAAACTCTACCATTTAATTTAATAAAAATCAAAAAGTCTATAATTTTGAATACCAAAATACTTTTATGAACTTTGTAAAAATCTTAATTCAATACCACATAACTTTTAAAGACATTAAAAAAATTATAATTGAATACCACTAAACTTTTATAAATTCTTTAAATATCTTAATTGAATACAACCAAACTTTTAAAATCTTTAAAAGTTTTTAAAAATCTTAATCGAATATATCTCCTAAACCTCTTTCCATCACACATCTACGGACTCCACAAATGATAATTTCAATGATACTATTACAGATGATAAAGAGCAATTTCAATTTGATATTTTCCAAATAGATGATACAGACCAACAATTTAACCTTCAATCCGTAGAACACCCTCCTTTTCCCCTTTATCAAGTCAGATCATTCGAACCTCTAATAGAGTAGTTCTTCTTTTCTTAATTTGTTCCAACTTATATACCCAAGACCAGATAAATAGTTTATGAATTTGATTCCCAATTTCAGAATTTCTAGCTTACCCAGAAGAACCCAAAATTGACATTCTCTCCAAAAAGTCAACCGAACCCAAATAGCAGGTTTTGGGTTTTCTTGTAAACAACACCCATCAATCAAGATTAGATTTTGGATCGATCCTAATTTGGGTTTTTTTTTAGCAGGTTATCAAGTTTGAATTGGGTTCATTTGGCTGGAGACATGAACTTCAGAAGCATGGAGGAGTTTTGGCTTTTCTATATGAACCAACACTCTAAACCAGCAACAAGGAGATGGCATTTTGCAGGCACACTTTCTAGTATTATATGCTTGATATACTCTGTTCTCTTTAATTGGTGGTTTCTGTTCTTTGTGCCTCTGTTTGGGTATGGCTTAGCTTGGTATAGCCATTTCTTTGTTGAAAGAAATGTTCCGGCAACATTTGGTCACCCGTTTTGGTCATTGTTTTGTGATTTCAAGATGTTTGGACTGATGCTTACTGGTCAGATGGATAGAGAAATCAAAAGGCTTGGTAAGAGACCTGTGTTGCAGGCCTATTGATCTTTGTGTGAGATTTGAATGTGTCTTCGCTATATACCTGTAATAACACATGGAATGGTTTCCTTTCTATTAAAATTCTCATTGTATTACTTTGGTCTGGTTCCTTAATTTCTATTAAGTATGCTTTTTGTATAAATGTATGTGATTGTTTAGTTTCTGGTTAAGTTGAAAAATCTTTATTGACTAGTACTTATTTGATGAGGCTGCATTATAAAGGATGTATATGCATTAGAAGGGGTTGAACTTCAAATTCACAGTATAAAGAGGATTAGTTACGGGCTTCAGATCCAGTCGCACGAGCTCTCGAATTTTATTTGTCATCTTGTTGAAATCTATATCTGCATTTTAACTCCAGAAATAGGATATATTCCTTGGGAAAATATTTGCCCTAGCAAATATTTGTTATTTTCGGAGCATAGTACAACTTCTTAGACACATAGTAGATTACCATAAGCAGCACTTGCTCTAGCATTCTGCCATATTGCCTGTCTATTCCTTTAAGTAATATTTTTAGGTATTTTCGTTTCTGGGTGTGATTTGTACTCTAACTAGAATTGTTTATCGAGTATGTAGTTCACACTAGTTGGAAGATAGTCCTCCTTTCAGCAAGAGATGCTCAAAATATGTGACGGGCAGAGTTTTAAAGAACACATACACACAAGTGACACCAAATACTTCTACCAATGTCCATTAAGGAGATGTGAGAGGCAGTAAAAACTCTGCTAAAAGTTAGTTGATTGAGCACAATGATATCTGTTACAGATAATCGAGCTTTATAGATCATGTGAGGTAGCAAAAAGAGTTGTATTTAGAATTTCTTTGATGAGAACCAACGGTTACCAACACTTAATCTAGAGCCCCTTTGGGTGTAGAATACAAGATATTTCACAGTGAAATATTGTTTTAGGGTGTGAATCTTGGAACTGATGGATAGCTTGAGCTCATTGTCGTTTTCTGGATTAGTTACTATGATTTCTTCCTAATGGATAGCTTGAGCTCGTCGTCACTCTCTCGATTTAGGTTTTAGATTGTATCCTGATTTTCCAAGAAGGGAAGAAAGAAGAAGAAATATCTCGGGTCTTGTGATTTATCAGACTGCTTATGTATTTGTTTAGTATTTCAGACCTTCAGGCTTAATTCTTGGATGGCTATCAAGATTATTTTGTTCATTTTACATGCACGTAAATGGAGATTATTTTGTATCCTGATTAGTTTTCATTATGCTTTTGGTGCTTTGGTTTTATAAAGATGTCTGATCAGTTTAAAATGCAAACACAATTTAGAAAATACCAATTTAGTTTTAGCTAGAAGTGCCTTGCTTCTGTATTAAAAACTATAGCTTGAATGATATTAATCTTAATGTTAACTTGGAGCTCTTTTAGACACGCTGTTGTTTGTTCAAAACCCTTCTTATAGGCATAACGAATTTTCACAAAAGGAGGACAAGTGCTTATAATCGTACTCTACAGGAAACTTTTTTTAAAAAAAATATGAACTTGTTAATTTTGGAATTACTTTACTGGGTATTACCAATTACCATGAGATTTAAAGATTTTAGGCAGCTCAACATTGATAAGGCTTCAGAAATCTCCCTATTTTTATAAGTGGCCAAAGAGCACCTCTCAAGCTTTCACTTGAAACAGGTTATGATTTCTCGTAGGGTTTAAGCAAAGACATACATACAAACTGCTTCCTCTCTGAAGCTGGATGAAAGTAAAGTGTGTTTCTGGATGAAAGTAAAGTGTGTTTCTGTGCGAGTGCAGGCATGAGCGTAGCCTGCACTGGGTTCTTAATAAAGTGTTGACATAATGAATAACCTTGATTAAGCTGTGCCATGAATTTACATTGTAAAGGAAACCCACACGGTTTCTTTGATAATGATAAACCACGTATGAAAGAGAGAGAGAGAGAGAGAGAGAGAGATCCCTAGCCTTAAAACGTATCGCCTCATATAAAAGCCTCAAAAAGTATTAAGTTGTGAATTACATCATACATAAGGGAGGTAAAAGTGACCAAATAATAACTTCAGCCCCAAAACTGTTGTCTTCCTATCTTTAAAACTCAAAGCAAGGCAGGGTAAACCCATTTGAAACAAAATATGATACAGTGTGAGGTCTACACTAACGCAGATGTTACATTTTTTTTGTTTTCTGATTTCAGAACACTGCATGTTTCTTGCATTAAATCACAACAGAGCACTGGGTAATTGTTAGATTTCAATGTGAATTAATCATCACAAATCAGTATTTCGTGAAAATGATGGCAATGGCCTGGCCTCTTGCGGATGAAGGATGACAAGTATGCCAAACATCCAAAGCATCGGTAGGACAATGAGCCACTTCAATAGTTTGTAGTAATACATATGGAATGTAAGGGCGAAATCATCTGAGAAATAGAGTCCATTCTTGTCAACCATCTCCACCAGAATGGTCCCAGTGGTCCTTACCCCAACTGTTGGAAGCTTCATCCGATATTTCCCAGCACGGTCATAGACCTGGTTTTGCTTAATTGTTCTATTCCCTTGGTAATTACCAGGAACTAGCAAGGTTGCCTGCATTTGTACCAAAAGAATATTAAAGAATGATTAACCAAGAGTTATTTATTTGACACATTTTCAATACTTAAAAAGGTGTAGCTCGGAGAGAGAAGAATCTTACCGTCACATTATATGGTGCTTGAGACCCAGAGGGGAACCTGTATCTGTCAACAATCTCTATTTCAACCCAAAAACTCTTGCCTTCTTCATCACGGAAAGCTCTAGATGAAGGTGCGACATAGATCCCTTCACGATTGAAACGGTTCGCAACATTGTTTCTTCCATGATCAGGTGATCTCCAAGCCTGAAAAAACATAAAATATAACAGCCCTATATATAAGTTCAGATTGTATAAAAATGTCATCTAGTCAAAACATATCAGATTCAGTTCACTATCCTGCCTTGAGGGGATGATGTGGAGCAGGAGTTGAGAAACAGAAGACATTGCCATTCATGGTGGCCACGATAAGATCAAGATCATCTCCACCATCGACATTGTCTGCCAGGACCATGCTATATCTGTCATGAAAAGATTCATGGTTTAACTGATTTATGGAGAAAGAAACAGAGAGAAGAGTTAATGTCATGGATGTTTTGAGATTATCTTACGAAGTTTCGCCAATATCCACAACATCAGCACATGAAGTTTGTCCATCTATAAGATACAAATAACCATCAAAAGATGTCGTAACAATAGTTAGCCCCTTCTTTTTCTCCCCACGTTTGGTCAAATCAACTAGGAGGATTCTATTCATAACTCGGCCATGAGTTCTATATGGATACGGTCGTACAACTGACCCATCCTTGCCACTAAGAACATATATATTGCCAGATAGTGTTGGAACTACGACATCAGTATGGCCATCCCCGTCCACATCTCCAATAGTGGGACCCTGAGGCATACAAAATATATATATCACGGATAGAGCGTACACATTCACTCTATATGGTTCTTAAGCGTAAATATTAAGAGCTTGCTAAAATAGGAAACAAGACAATGCTTGTTACTTGTGGGATAAGACTCTTGAGGTGTGCTTCCCAAATTTCCTTTCCCTGTGCAGTCCATGCAGCAACATTTCCGTGAGTATCAGTAGTCACTAGTTCGATTTTGCCGTCGTCATTGATATCAGCTGCCACAACTGCTCCCTGAATTTCAGCCATTTCAAGAGGGAACTTCTCCCTCACCTTGCCTGGATTAAAAGCAGTTCAGTTTCTAAATTGCTATAAATCCAAAAAAGCAAACAGAAAAACAGATGAAACACAGTATCTAACATCAGTATACTTAACACTTCCTGAATCTAGGTTCACAAGACGAAATCACTTTATAAGTGATTCGGATCTGTGCTATATGTCCCACCCTGTTGTGCAACTTATAAATAATAGAGATCCAAATAAATGAAGATGATATTTGTACATTCTCCAATTCAGGATTTGGTCAGGCTTGTTAAATCATTTACAATGTTCAACAAGAAGATGAATCAAAACCAAAATGATACAAGCTTCTGAGATGATGCAAGAACCACAGAAACTTATGTAAGCAATTTCACTCACAATTCAGTAGAATTTTAAGTCTTTTACTAATATACTTGTGGGCATTCTGACAAATCTTACAAGAAAAAGGTGTACATATTTATTCAATTTACAAAAAATTCTTGCCAAACTCAACACACCCCACATCCTAACACTGCTGCTAGAATTCAACAGAAGCCAGTTTAATTCTCTACCCCAGAGAAAAGTTCTTATATCATATTAACTCCAATACTGAGGCATAATTACTTTTTCCCCAAAAATATAACCTACTGATGGTAAGAAAGGGAGATGGGAAGATCTGAATTAATTTGCAATGACATGATAACAAAAAAAAAGAGAGCATCATAACTAGTGATTTTAAAAGAACATGCCTAAGACAGTGAAAATTGTGAAACAAGATTCATATAGTCATTAAGACTCCAAGAAGTTAACGTTCAATTCATAACTACATTAACAAATCATAATATGAACTTTTTATGCGCACACCCATTTACACAGGGACAACTATAAATGCCACGGCCCAGTAGCTATTTGATACTCAAACTTGAATTACCAGTCAGGCAAAGAGGTACTGTAATCTAAAATGTTTCAAACATGGATTAAACTGAAAAATTTCCTCCCACATATTTATTGGGAGACCTATCACATGTAGACTCCATGAGGCTGCCATGAGGTATGAGGGGCCGTCTGTCACCATGAGGCACGAGGCCATCTGTCATTGTGTTTGTAAGTACATGAAATAATACAACTTGGAAACTCAGAAAATCTGAAGTTGGCCTGAATAAATTGCATTATGGAGAATGCGCACACAATTACAGAAAATGGTAATTGAGCTAAGGAACTTTACAATGGTTAAAATGGAAATATCTAGATCTAAACAATTATGTTAGGCATGAAAAATGAAGAAACTATCCACAACTGAAAAAATAGAAGTAGTCTCCAGTTGTTACCCTTATGATCGAGGACATAAAACAAGCCATAGGAAGTTCCTACTAGAATGTCCAAATTCCCATCACCATCCAGATCAACAACGGTCGGAGAAGCATATATATAGGCACGAAACTTTGCAGTATCCGTGCTTAAATCCAGTTTTGCAGTCCACTTAACTTGCTTCGTCTCAAGATTGAAAACAACAACACCTCCAGCAACATATTTTCCAATATCAATACCACCAAGTTCCTTTAAGTGCTCTGGATTGTCATAGTACCTTTAAATTTACAGTAAATTAGCTAGAATATATGCATTCAACTTCCCCATTTTTACAATGCAAGAAACAAGAAACAATATAATGATATTGAAAACGGATGGCAAGCAGATTCACATTTTTTATATATCAGCATGAAGGAAAGAAGAAAATCGAATATACTAGACATCTAATGCTTCCGCCATCCCCATTTAGGAGCCTACCCTTATGTAGATCTACCAAAATAACTGTCCTCTTTGAAAAAAGTAAGCTACCAAATATTATGATGTTCTCAATATACCATCCAACTTGCACATTTAATTTGGCGATTTTTATACTCAAAAATATATGTTAAACTTGTCTAAGAAATATTTTGAATATAAATAAGTAATGCAAATTAAGAAACATAAGTTTTTATTTATAAATTTATTCAAAAGATTGTGCGTATTTTTGGGAGAGTGCGCAAGCCACAAGCCTCTGTCTGGAGCATAATGACCATCCCAGCCACTCAAAGTTCAATTTTTGCATGAAAGTCTAGTCAATTTGGGTTTGACTCGGTGAACACCATCTCTTTCTATTTGATCTCTGAAAATGTCTTAAAAATCACAAAACATGTTCCACTTGACATGGAGAGAATAGACATTGTATTAGTCCCAACATTCTCAATGAACCTAACTCACACAGAGATGACTGAATTCTGAAATCAAAGTTACCTACGCCCGAATCTTTTGCAGAAAACATGCAATAGAAACGGAACGAGGGATAGGAACAAGAACAGCCAACTTAAGGAAGTCTAAGGGGCCTAAGCAGCCCAAACAAGATATATCAAGACATTTCTAAAATATTCTTGGGTAAGACCCAAAAGCTCCAGGTAAATGTCAGCATCTCCAACAAAACTAGCATCAGCTTAAGGAGGATAATATTTCCGATTATGCAGAGGTTTGAATCTCCGATGACTTAGTATTATAAATTATCTTCATCAACAAACTAGGACAGATTTGGATGTAAGTTGCTTTCTTGAAGACTTTGCAAATATATTTTCTTGATAAAGCTTTACTTCCTCCGACCCAAAAATAAGAGTCCCATTTTGACTTCAAGAAGTTGATTTGCCAAGTCCAAAGAGAAAAAAAAAAGTGGATGTGAATTTATATAAGCTTTGAAAAAAACAAATTTTGTTGTTAGTAGAACTTTTTAGATGATTTACAATAGTCATATCAATTATTAATTCGGAATCGACACAAATGGACTTCAATTGGGACTCATATTTTTGAACGGACGGAGTATAAAAGAAATGTTAAGAGGATGTCATTGACCTCAAAGGATATGGACACAATAGTATTTTGCTCGGGCTGAAACGAGTATCAGCCGTCTACACTAGAACATACTCACACAATTTTTTAAAAAAAGAAAAAAAATGAATTGGTACAACGTTTAAATCTATGATTTTAAAGGAGCAAACTCACTCGTGATCAAAGAAGTAGGACACAGCAACAATCATCTCTGATACACCATCATTATCAATGTCTGCAATAACCTGCCAACAATGGTAAATTTGTAATTCCTTGACCAAAATAAATCAACATGCACCAACAAAGCAGATTCTCACGTCACAAGACTCACAGGAGTGCACAAAATGTGTGAATCAATATTCACATAATTCTCTGATGCCTCATGCTGTGCTTCGGTCCACTCCTCTTCTCCCCACAAGTGATCATCAACGTAATCGTCATAATCATAGTTATACTCATCAGCCAGCTCATCATTTTCACGGAACAACTCAAAAGATGAATCAGCATCTGCTTCTAAACCTGCATCATTTTCCACTGTTGCAGCATGAACATCCTCAGTAGTATTAGCTTTGGATCCAGAACCACTCTCCTCCAAGCTTTTTGAGGCCTGATCCTGAAGAAGTCGTCTTTTAGTGTTTGTTCCATTTTCTGCATTTTTGGTTCTCTCTGGTCCAGAATCTGATGTAGCATGATCTATGTTATTTGGCAGCCTAATATCTGTGTTTGTATGATTCTCTGCATTGTTGGTTCTCTCCTCTGGAGAAGTATCATTTATCCTTTCAGAAAGCTTGATATCTGCTTCTATGTGACTATTGTTCTGTTTCTCTTGCTTCTCCATTTTTGGTCCTATAATAAAGAATAAAAGAACTGTAAATTTAGTTACTCGCACCAACACTAAAGAATCAAAATAAATTTAAAACCAACTAATTTGTAGACGAAAATTATGATGCCTGAAAAGTAGTAAAAGACTTCCAGTTGGCTCTCATTTGGGAAACACAGAAAAGTATGGTGCCTTTTTTTTTAATCGAGCAATGGGAGAAGTGAACTGATATGTAAACTAACTAAATTATAGAAAGCATCTCTCTTTTGTCTCTGCTGATCGAACCTGAGTTATGATAGCGGCATTTCCACGAATTATAGTTCTCCTTTTTCTTTCTAGTAATAATTAAATAACAGTTCTCCTTGAAGTGTACATGCACTAGTTTTCTACCAATATTTCAAAATTATTCCAGTAAGTGGCACTAAAAAGGATTAACAACAATAGTTAATCCTAACAACTCAAACCCCCCTTTTCTTATTAGAGAATGCTTTCTAGGATACACTGAAAATAGTAGAAGACAATCCTCAATTTTTTTTATGCATAATCTCAATCTTTCTTTCACTTGTACAAGTAATTTAATTTCTTAGTTTAAGAGTCGGACAAATTAACCGAAACAAAATGAAATAAGAGCAATATAATATGAGGGAAAAAAATTATAAAAAAAAAACTGCAATAAATTGTCATTTCAGGACATATATTCAAGAGAATACTTTTAAGACAGCCAGCTGAAAAAAAAAGGAAAGGAGACGAGGGGGGGGGAAATAAAAGAAGCCCTACCAATAAGACACCCCAATCAATTTGAAATGGGAAAATCAACAGAGGTTACAATAATAATGTACAGTGAATCGTTATTTATATCATTGAACTTCAGCTTAAGCTTCAAGTTTTACCTAAAAATCAGGATAATGATTGTTAACAACAATGGCACATAAAATTAACAACATCTAAAGTTTTAAATTCTGGTGCTGATGCTTCCAACAAATCCAGATAAATATTAAAGTCTTTATACTACTTGAGAAGGTATGCTGGTTATAAATGCCAAAACAATACTACAAGATTTAAGTATGAAGATAAAATAGAAAAGTACATGCTTCTTTCAGAGAGATCAAATAAAAAACTTACGAGGTCTGGAGTTTAGAAGAGCCTCCTCAATGAGTTGGTCATCATGAACATCAGGATGAGAACGGTCCACTGGATCTGGATTTAAACCCACATGCCAGTCTCTTTTAACTTTCAGCCGAGGAACCTCTAATTTGTCTGACATCATATAGCCTGAAACCCTGTAACAGATAAATAAAAATTACTAAGTCAGGAGAATGTAACACACTGCCAGGACAAGAGCTCACAAATGAATGGAAGATAGATTACCTGAAAAAGAGCACCTCACCGTTATAAGTAGCCAAAGCTATTTCTCTCACACCATCCTTGTCAATATCATATAAGAGGGGACTAGCATGAACAGTGGACTGATGAAAAGCAGGCCATCCTGATGCATTATTAGCCATGTATAACAAAAATCAGCAGACTTGGATCAAATAATGAAAAAGACCTGTGGAGTTTTGTTCTTTAATGCATTATTTCATGTCAAATGTGCTCAAAATTACATTTTAAGGTGTCGTTTGATTGCCTCATAATAGGTCCGACTGATTAAGCTGAATCAGTTAAATCTACATGCTGTTTGATAAACATTTTAGTGAAACTTAATGGGTATGTTTCTAAAAGACTCCCAATCTTAGCTTATTTATTTTTATATTATTGCGTTTTCATTATGATCTTATAGAACGACAATTACTTAAATACGTTCATATCGCCGGAAAAGTAAAGGGGTCAGAAGGTCAGGTTTTACTCCAGTTACTTGAAATGCTCTCGGATAACATCCTTTTTCGATTGGGTATGGCTCTGACTATTCTCGAAGCCCATAAATTAGTTAACCATAGACATATTTTAGTCAATGGATGCATAGTAGATATAGCAAGTTATCGCTGCTCACTCCCACAATTAAGTAATCACATTTGATACCTAAACTATTATGCTACACAATTTATCTCTCTTAAACTTCATTCTCACAAAAACTGACATTCCTCTCCTGCTTATAGTTTTCTACATCAGAGAGGAATTGCAGAGCTACTTTCTGTATTTATCTCTATCTATTTATAATGGAGGCAAAGAACATAAAGCTTTTCATTGTATTGGTGGTGATGATGATTGCCAGCTCGCAGTCCCTCCTCCAATGCCACCATCTTCATCACCACGACCATCATTTCTCTAACTGCCCTTGCTTTTACACTTCTCAATCACTTTCCTCTTTCTCAGACACTATCTTTGTCTTCTCTAACTGTGAAGAATTGATCTGGATGAGGGTTTTTGGTTAGTTGTTTAGGACTCAGTAAAAGGAGTTAAACAGGATTGAAATTCAAAGCATGGAGATTTGATTTTGTGAAGGTTTTGAGTTATTTCCTTAATTTAGAGAATTATTGGCAATGGAAGGAAAAGCTGTGAAAGCCATTTGTGATATTGATGCTGGTATTGGTGATATTTGAAGGAACTACATATAGCTTAGGTGCAGACCTAGACTGTTGTAAAGCTTCTGTAGATACAGTTTTGAACGGGGAGGAAACATGCCAACATTTATACCTTGAACAATGTCTGGAGAAATGCAATTTTTCGTAAACCAAAAGGTGTAGATATGATAGAGAAAGTGAGAAGTAAAAGTGAGAAGAACTAACAAAAGTGTTTCACAAAACTGTTACAAAGAGAAGATTTCATAGAGTTGTTACCCTATACGATAATAAAGAGATGTTGTTTACCATAAGAAATTATTTCCTACATTACCTTGCTATTTATGATATTTGTGGTGTTATGTTAAAAAAAGAAATTGCTTGGTAGTGTATAAAAAATAACAGTATTTCTTCTTCTAATCTTTATCAATCTCAAAGCTCACGTTCAATTAGGAGTTTAGCTTCATGCATATTACCTGATTTTACCATCCAGCCATGGTTAAATATGACGTACTCATACATATAATTACCAAATAAATTTGTTACAAATAGTTCTGAAGGTTAAAATGAGATTAAAATGTTTCAAAGATCATACATCAAATACCTTTCATTCAGTAATCAGCTTTCAAACAGATTCTCTACTATATTTTGCTCATTCAGATGCTCTTAAGAATTCAGGGTTTCTCATTTAGTTTTGTCATTCATTTAGTTTGCTATCTGAAAATACATTAGCCTTTGATTACACTTGTGCTTTATAATAATAATTCTGGTAAACTATTAGAAAATTAATTAAATAAATGTTATTGACCATAACACAATAGACAAGTACAGATAGTACCAGCTTTGGAACCACTAAAATTCAATACCTGGCATTTTGTCTCCATCAGAACCTTCTAGAACTTCAAGGTAGTGAACAAATGAGGGAACTACTACATCAAGCTTTCCATCGCTGATATATATAACAAAAATGACGCAATCAAATTCTTAGCCGAAATTTTGAAGACAAAAATGCAAACTTAGATAATACTTTCCCAAACTTAGATAATGCAAGCTTGGTATTTTAATTTTAAAAGAAAAAATGCCCGCATAATAATTTCCCACAACAATGAGATTTGTATTGCGACAACTATCTGATAAATAATTTCCATTCAGCTTGGGAAATATAAAGATGCCCCCTTGATTAGCTATTTAAAACGTATCGTAACCTCTGAATTGTTTTATGCTTCACTTTGGTTGTTCAAAAATTTTCCACCTATTTACTTCTTTAAACTAACGTGTATATTAGCATTAATCTTGATTTTCATTTGTTTCGTCAATAATTTTTTCTTTATTTCTCTTTCTTCTTCTTCTTTCTTTAGTTTGGTGTTCAACGATACCAAAATAGGAAGGCAAGTAGTTGAAAATTAAATTACAAACTCTTAGCAATGTCAACCGAAGAATAACAGAGCAACATAACATGATTAACAACTAAAGCCAGTTACACTAACCTTGAAGGGATTTCCCCCCCTCTCTTACCTGTTAATATCGGCAATCAAGGGTGTGGCATATATACTTGAACTAACTTCTGTCTGCCATCTTAGTTCCAAATTCTGAGGACACTGTTTATTCAACAATTCATCCTCATCTCTATAAACAACAATAAAAATAAGAAATTAAAGAAGTTAAGCTCATGTAGACTTATTCATAACAAGAAATCATACAAATGAAATACTAGAACCCAACTACATTAAAACATCAACCAAGACAACTGCTTTAAGAATCAACAATGTAAACCAGTTTCCATCTTATGCTCAACTAAACAGATATATCATATGATTATCAAACAAACGTCATTTATTCCGTTCATATACTTTAACAATCTGCACCAATAGATTGGCAAGCAAACCTAAACAAAAATTTGAATTACCCAACAGGAAAATTCAACTCGAGATATTTAAGTTTCATTTCTTTTTGTCAGAAATCAAAGGCACCAACTTATTAAGATCACAGGTCAAGAGTATATTGTAAAGCTTACAGATTGGGATAACCAAGGGCATCATCAGTGGCGTCTCGATCTCGAAACTTGTTCTTCTTCGTTTCATCCGATGTCAATTCCGTAGCTCCATAGTTGAAATTCAATGATATACACAGGATTAATAAAAGGAATAATAAAATGCTGGCCTTCATGAAGATCTTCGATTGAGTGAATCACTTAAGCTCAGGTAGCAGATTTGAGAAGCCAAAAATACCAAAAATGTAACTTTCCTAGCTAAACCGTTAATGAGACAAACTTCCCAGAATCAAATGTACAGATTAGGAGAAGAAAAACCCTAGACTAGGGTTCTAACGATCTGTAAGCTAACTATCATAATAAGGGCTCGAGCAGAATTGGAGTTACAGGACACTGATCATTCGCAATAAAAGAAAATCCCCCTGGTTTTGACTATATTTACCATTTCATATTTTTATTATTAGGTGAATTTGTGTAAAAGAAAATATATTCTTTTGGAGCTTATTCTTCTGTATTTACTTTTTATTCTTCTTTTTTATTTATTTTTTTATCCTTTGTGTTTTTGAAATGTAATTCATGTTCCAACTTTTTGAGTAAAAAAAAACTCTCGGCCCTTGGAATTTTTTCCACAAAATAAGAATTTGAATTTAATTTGTAATACTTTTAAATTTAAAATTGGTATAAATTTATTTTAGTCAATTATTTTAAACCATATAAGTTTAATACCACATCAATTTAAATTTCATTTTTTTATTTATTATGATCATGAGGAAATAATTATACAAGCATAAAAACCAATACAATTACATTATATTTTCAAACCTTGTTTAATCGTTTAAGAAAGTCAACTTAAAAAAGGTCAGATGGGTACTAATACTGTTTTGCCGGATAACATATCCTCTGTCCCCATTTACCCTCTCCAGGTTCTCCCAACTTAAATTTTGACACCCAATTTCTTATCTAATTTTAAAGTTAATTAATATGAAATAAAAGAGCATGTGTCAAATTTGAAGTGGTGGGCATAAAGAGACAAGAAATTAGTTTGCAATAGCCCCGCAATAAGAAACCTCCAGCAGGATGAAAGATACAAAGTACACCATTGTAAGCGCCGTAGAAGCCATAACCAACTGATGATTCATACGCAAGCAGCATTTAGACATAATGCCATAACCAACTGATGATTCATACGCAAGCAGCATTTAGACAAAATGCCGCCGCAGAAGCCATAACCAACAGACTCGTACAAAAGCATTGGAGACGTAACACTGATGATATAAAAAACAGCAAAAGAAGAAAGATGATGATGCGAAATTATCATCAATGGCATAACACAGACGATAAGAGTCTCAAGGGATTGATAGACAACCTATATGAAACTGAAAATTACTAAATTTAAAAAGGCTGAATTTTTAACTTATTAAGAAGACTAAAAAATAAAGCTGATATACATGGTGCTCCTACTTCTAATTCTTTCCATCTGAAAAACTATCATAAAGAAAGGGCTTTTGGCTAGTCGAGGACTATTTAGCTGTGCCAACTGGATCATTCAAGTCACCAGTTACACACTTAGAGCACTATAATGGGGAACTTTTTGCACAATTACTTGCAATGACTATTTTGCTCATAGGTCATGTCCGCTACCCCTTTAACTAACAACTCGGAATCTGCGTTGCTGCTTGAGCAACAATGTACATCTGAAAAAGGGTAGAGGTTGTTGTCCTACTGCTAGCTTCTTCCACTGGTCCCAACATAATGACAATGATGCTCCATTCCTAAAGTCCAATCATTACCTACGTCTTGCTGAATTAGAGTGGTGTGCCGCTTTGCTATCACTGCGTATCCTATCTGCATACATTGGCAGGCAAATAATCTCATTGATCTCATTCAACAAGACGTCCTCCGTGATATTGTCTTTTATACTTCTCATTACCTGTTTTTCAATTTAGTGAGCGTAACATTTAGTCCATCTGAGGCTAAAATTAGCTTAGGAGTGAAAAAAACAAATATATTTAGCAACAGCCTGACCTTCTTGTAGGTGTTGAAATCATTTGGGGTTGCTTTATCTGTCCTGATCCGCATACAGACCCACACATCTTCCTCGGAATCCCAAGAGCACTCAACAATCTTACCAGAGTATGATGAGGGATCACTATCATCTGCAGCTTCATAAGAAAGTTTACAGAGCAAACAAAATATCAATACAATAAAATAAATAAAATAACAGATTATAGGGAAGGGAAAACAAACACAAAAAACACATTATACCATTCTGCAGAAGAACAAAACCACACAGAAAACATCAGCACCAATTGGTAGATTATTGAATAAATATAATAGATCAGTTATGAAGTCAGAAGCAGCTGACGGAATCAATTAGCTGCTTAGTTGTATGCATCAACTATATATGTAGCTCTCGAGCTGTTATAAAAAAACTAAGGGATCTGACATGGAGATGTAGTTCATGAAGCGGAGCTGTTGAGAAAAATACAGCACTTAAAATGGTATCTCGATATTCTCATGTTTACTTGATCAGTAGGAATTTGCCAACAATGTCTAGTGAGAAGTGAAGCAATATGACATGACCAATTACAAGCAAACACAACGAAGCGACTTCCTAACATTAACCTCTCCTTTGAACTTACAGCCATCACCAAGAATGGTGATGGTTGCGGATAATGTTGGAGCCTTAGAGAGCATAAATTCAATACTTGTACAACCACTTTGGGAAGTTTCACCATAAGAACATACAGGACAACCACAGAGTAATCACATTAGATTTATAAAACTAATTTCAACCAGAAGTCTGCATGTAGGAAGTAAAAGGAATATCAAGTAACATTAAGAAATTTTAGTGCATCACGGCAGCTTCTTCACCCTGCTGACATTAAAGAAAATACATGAAATGGCAGAGGAGAGAATAACCTCAGGGTCCCAGGTTCCAATCCCCATAATAGGGCCAAAAATTACCTATCGAGCAGGGGCGGGGCGGGGTGGGAAGAAAGGAAAAAACACGAAATGACAAAATAACCATAACACAATACAAGGACTTATATATGTATCTAGAGAAAAATAACCATAACACAATACAAGGACTTATATATGTATCTAGAGAAAAGGATATAATTCTTAGGTAAAAATATTGAATCTGGGTAACATAATATCTATATGACTATTGCCATCTTGCTCCATCAAGTACGAGAGTTTAGCTTATTAAGTCACTCCTGTATCCACGTCTTGGACCACCTTGCATTAGAGCCTCTAGGCCCAAGGGAATTCACAAGTGTATAGGTTATGAACAACCGATCCCAGGAGAGGCTAAACCACTTAATATTTACATATCAAAATTTGAGTCTAAGATTTCCAAATTGAATCAAATGTGTTCACCTCATTGATTCAAAACTTCAAAAAAATAATTAAAAATAGAGTTAATAAGTGTGTGCGCGCGCTCGTGTGAGAGAGGAAAGTTTTAAGAAATTTGTTCATTGTTATGTGTGACTACATAAATCTCATTATCGTCAGGTTCAGCTCCCTTCACCTGAATTCTCCTTAATCCTCAAAGGGGTTGGCTCGGTGGCCTGTGTTTTGAACTTCAATAAGATGGAAGTCACGTGAGTGAACCTTGCCAAACTCCAAGTCTCCGAGGGACACCTGCATAGACTTGCATGGGTTGTGGGGTGGGCAGTGTGCCAAATATCCTGAATTTTAAATTACCACTCTTGGTTATTTGACCAGGTATACTTGCTGCCCTCATAACCACAGTGAATGATGCCACAATCATTAATCATTGCATTGAATTCCTCCAAATCTTGTATCTTTGGAGGTCTGCCACAGAGTTTTTCAGACACAAGGTCGCCGACTGCTACTAAGAACCTAACAGAACTTTTTCAAAGACCACTTTGTAGAGGGCGGTTGACGCTTTCAAGACTAGAACGAAGGTTGAATATACATATACATATATAACTCACAACTGTGGTGTAGTAGTTACTAGGTGCTCCAAGTTTTCAGGCAAAGCACCTTCTAGAGTAATTCTGTAGTTCATGGACTCAAATTTATAGATTTTGAATCCCCAATCTCATATTCTTAGTAGTGCAGATATTGCCAAAATACTTACCAAATCTTTGTAAGAGGAAGATAATAAATTAGAAGAAGAAATATACCAACCATTGAAAACAATGTTGTTCCCTTCCATCAGCTTTTTCTTTCCTCGTTCATGAAGAAAAATGAGCTGGCGAGTGTCAGCCATCTGTCCGCACAAGAAAGCTGAGTTAGTGAGACTTGCAGTCAATAGGGAGAGTGAAGAGAAAATGATACTCCCAAAAAACCTACTATTAACTATTGCCAAGTTGATGATGATACCTCAAACAAAAAGTCAACCGAGTTCATTTCTGGATATTTCCACTTCAGGAGTCCTTCATGTGTGCGAGGGACATAAGGATCATCCCAACCCTAGAATACAAAGAGCATACGAAACCATTACCATCTAAAAATATATATTATTCTCATCCATGATATGCCAAGCATAGAGAACAATTAAAGACGATTCATTAGAACTACACATACGTATGACATTATATGATAAATACATAGTTGTCATATCGTGAATATCGAAAACCCTAATATCGTGATTCATGTACGATACAAAAATGAAATAAAAAATGAGGTAATATATATTTAAAAAATATAAAACACAATCAAGCATGTTAGTTTGAGTATATATAAAAGTAGTCAAGTAAATATTATTATACTAAAAATAAATTTTAAAGTTGGATGGTAGCCAAAATACTCTAAATTGATTTATTAGATATTATTTTAGTGCTCTTTACAAGAGAAAACGAAAATTCAAATTCACCTTTTATCTATAAAACAAAAGAGAACAATTCAAATTAACAAGTGGAGATTTATATATCTGCTTATAGAAAGTGATGTGAGAAAAATAGAGTGACATTCTGAAGAAGATATAAAACTCTAAAAAGTGATTAAACGCTCATCAAGTGATATAGAATATGTTTATACTAAAAAAACATCTTCATTTGAAATGGTAAAAGACTTAAAGTTTTCTTTTTACTCTTTTGATTCTACATAAAAACTTTTTCAAGTCGGTTGCTAACTTTAAAAAATATCGTGCATTATATAATTTCATAAGAATCGTAGGATAAAGTACTATTTTCGATTCACCTTGCGATACGTATCGAATTGTCTACGTATCGTATCGTACAATACGTATCGCGTATCGTAAGATTTTGACAACTATGGATAAACATCAAAACTCAAAATATAAGTCCTTTGGATTGTCTCCTACTAATAACACATTTCGTTCTTAAACCTCTACTTTTCACTCGACCACAAAATTGTTGATATAACCATAACATTGAAAAAATATTGATCTGTAACAATTATTAGAGTGTTCATGACATATCATTGTATTTATGTGGAGTACTTTGCACCTGAAAAACAAGGCCATCTGCTGCATGTGAAAGCCTTGGAATGAATTCCTTCAAGAGTTTGGTAACAGTTGAGAGCAACCAAAAATCCTTCCTTCTCACCTGGTCGACATTACCAAGTCAATAACTGGTTAAACAGAAAAACAGAAGTCGGAAGAGTGATCATTTGTTACTAATACAACAAATACCCTGAATGGTTCCAAGTCATATCTGTAATAAGGATTTCTACTCTGATATATATTATGGCGCTCATAGTTCCGGGGTTCAATCACTTCTTTCTCAAGCATCTTCCAACGTTCATAAAAGGGCCGCTGCATGAATATTCAACCAGCATATAGTTCAGTAGAGGCATATAATATAGGGAAAATTACAAAAAGGACATGATGATCCAAATAGGAAATGAAAGAAATCAAAAGGTAAATACAGATCGCACTTGAAAAATCTGAATATTCGACATTCAAAAAGATACAAAACTATAATGGGAACATCACATATAACTATGAAGGGAGCAGGTGAATAGTTGAAACAGATAAATTCATTAACGCTGCAGGATTTTCTTCATCATCTACACACTGCCAATAAAAGGAAAAACTAAGCATGCTAACTTGGGATCAGCTTGTTGACAACTTTCTGCCCATTAGCAGATGCTCTTTGGAAGTTACCGGTAAAACACTAAAATCGCAATAAATGACGAGAAGTCCCAAAAAGTCAATTTTAAGTTATTCTTTCCCCAGCTGAACCTCAAAAAGAAGAAAAGCACTTCACAATCCAGTTCCAATGCAAGTTGAAATTATATTTTTTACATCGCCTATAACTTTACACAGAAGCATACTATTCACATACTTCCTTTGTTCCAACTCTTCCAATTGCAAACCACAACACCAAAACTGCTTATATGTTTCTTAGGGTAACCCTTTTGCCAAGCAATAAAGATTCCACTGTGAAATTCAAGTGTATAGACGAAAGGCTAAAAAAGCCACTGCATCGCCTGCATTGACAGGAGTCCATCCGGATTTGGCAATATCTATAAACTATTTCTTATTGGCACCTCCCTTGCAGTTGTACTCTTTTCAATATAATTTTTCTATTGAAAAATTATAAAAAAAAAAACTCAAAATCTATTAACATGCGTCGGTGGTAGATTGGCAAATGTACAATAATTGTTACTATTTTGAATATAAAAAGTCCCTTACAGATATTTGTCACTTTTCTGAACCAGCTGGTGTTGCATAAAATGATAAAATCCAACACAAACTTATAAAGAAAAATAATAACTCCTCAGAATGTTACGTATTGGCTTCAGCCTTCAAACTGAATACAAGAAAGTTTAACACCCCTCCACTTGCATATGTCTGTTCACAAATTCAGAGAGTGTACATACAGTTACTAAGTTCAATGCCTGAAGTTCCTTGAAGAGGAAGAGTAATGTTGCAGGCAAACATATATGTAGCTCAAATTTGCATAATGTATTATTATTGAAGAGTCTTCTCAATATCTACTTAATTAGAAATTTTATGAAGCGTCAACAAGGACAAATATTTATAGCATCACGAAGAAGGCTTCACGGATTGATGGAATAGTTTAAGAACAATAAAAATTATCCCCAAAAAAAAAAAGAAAAAAGAAAAAGAGAGAGGTGATGAAACCATGATAGATTAAATCAATGTTGCAATAAATGAAAGAAAACACTCGGTTTGAATTTAGCCTGTATAACTTCTCATTGCAAACAACTTCGCTACTAATTCCTATATGATCGCTATTTCCCATAAAAAGTAGAAAAAAAGAACACAAAAGAGAAAAAAAAAACTGTAGAAAATGACACTGCATGGAAAGTTAGACGAGTTATGTCAAGTTAGGCATCTGCTGAAGGTTTTCTGCGCATTCAAATGATCCTGTATTCCTAATAGCACATGTACAGATTTATGACGGGAAAAAATAGGTGTGAAGTGTTTCTACAACTATATAATAAACAAATAACCATGCCAGGAAGTATGATTCCAAATATGGTCCAAAAATTTCTTGGAAAAAAAAAAACAAGTTTGTTAGCAGATAGATAGACTCCTAAATATCCCTCTCCTAAGAGTCCAAAATCTGAAATATATACTTGTTTGAATCATTGTTTACAGGGTAATCATACTTGCACCATGCCAATGAAGCATTACTGATAGAAAAATAGACATTCACTATGGTGACGTGGTCTCATAAAGGCTGTTGGGTGGCACCAAAGAGAGGTTGGGTGTGGAAACTGATGAATCCGGCAGCCTAAGTTCCATCAAAAAACTCAAGTTTTGGTAGAATAAACCAAGTAAATTTTCTCAAGAATTCTATACAAGTACAACAATATGGTTTACAAACATACATGCATATAACTTAGGCAAGAATTGTAAAAGCAACGCGCACAAGCTTAGGCAGAATGCGCAGTAGTAAGGCAACTCGGATAGGAAAGACAAGTAGCGGCAAATTTGTGCATGACATGTCACATTTGAGAGCAGGCATCATGGAGAGTGGATGTGACCCTCAAGTTACATGAAATTCCTTGTATAGTTTACCTCTGTGATAGAGATTTGATTAATTGCCATCATATCATATATCAGGTATCTTCTTTCCTGCTTCTGCGAGTCCGGCAGAGTATCAATTATCATTTCCCCATCAAGTAGCGTGAAGTGGTGAGTCTTCTCTGATAAGCCCTATATGAAGCATAATTATTTCAAGATCGAAAGTAAACTATACCACATGTACTATTTATGAGGCTTTAGGAAACAGAAATCTGTATAATTGCCTATATGCTGACGTACTTCACTAGTGGGCTTGCAAGGAAACCTCATCTGGACCCGTCGAAAAGTAAAATTCCTATCAATTAAGTAACACCCATCCATCGTAATCAGCATCATATATCGAGTTCCATCAGCTTTCCATGTGGCATAATGGTATCGCTGCCTTAACAGTTGTAAGTTGTCCCTGCATGTTGCAACATAGAATTGTCAGAGATGTTGAGACTGTTATTAAAGACAAATAGAAAATAGAAAATACCTCAAATGTAACATCCATGATAAAAGTTGCACCTTCATCAGGATAAACCACAAATTTCACACTGGATACAAGAACTTACTAAATTAGATGCAACTGTGACATCCATGGGAGAACTCAGGACAGCACAACTTTATCTCCAAGACGAGGTAAATGAGCTTAGTTTTTTTTATCTTTGTCTTCTTTTATCCCCAACACAACTTTACATAGCTCCTAAGTAGTAGCTAATCATGACATACAATAAAATTTACATTTTAGTCCCTCACCCCAAGCATGCAAAGAACTACCTTTTACACATATTATGAATGGGAACATCTCTTTTAAGTAGTAAAGCTCATCATGACATAAAACAGCTAAAAATTGATCCCACACCCCCACACCCTAAACAAACACAGATCTCCACTTATACATACAGATACTCATGAATAGGACATCCCTAAAGGCCCCTTTATCCAGCATGTGAAGATTTAATATAGTATGGTGAGAATAACCATTTCTTTCATAGTTTACTTTAATATGGGAAGCACAAAAAAGCAGTCAGAGTTAAGGTTTGCAGTACTAATTATACCTTCATGTGTACCTATCACCCATGTTAAAAAGATATCTTTACATATTATCAACATTCGCAACTAATGCCAAACAACTGACCGAGAGGTCATCCAATCTTAACTGCATATCTTAGCTTCTACAAAGCAAATCATCTTAATTCAGTATGTATAAGTCACACTTAAGTATGACTAAGTGAAAAAACAACGCGACTCTTGTAAAAAAAATTTAATGATGATTAGGCTGAATTGGACCTGTTGAGAGAAACTGGATGTGAACCTGGAAATTGTGAGTGGCCTCTTACCTGAAAACCAGCAATAGATAATAACATCAATCAAGACAAAGAAGTGGTCCCTATACCAGCTAGATGTTCAAAATGCCTTGCTACACAGAAAATAATAAGGTTGACAGGAGACGAGTATATCAGCTTGTAGCAGCCTAAAATCTTAAAAACAGTAAAATAAATAATAAATTAGATATTTGCTAATTTTCAGTTCGATATAAAAACTACAAGGAGATATTATCAAAAACTGAATCTTTAGGGGCAAAAGTCAATTGAGTGTGAAGAGGCGAACATCAAAAATTTATTAGATGACAAGGTCAAATAAACAAACAAAATGGATAACATGTGCAGGTCCTTCGTGGACTATATAGCTCGGAAACTGCTACGAAGTAACATCCTAGACTAACAAAATGGATAAGATATTAATAGATCATGGGTCCTTTGTGGACTGGAGTGCGGAACAGGTTAGGAAGTACTCCCTCCGTCCTCAAAAGGATGTCCAAAGTACAAGTTTCACACAAATTAAGAAAACTAAAGGAGAGGAGTGAGTATAAAATAAGTACCAATTTTGCCCCACAGTGGACCCCAAGCAAGTACACTAATAAATCTGTCTCTTTTAAACTTAATGGACCCACTTTAGTATACTCTTGAGGGTTTAGTTAGGCTTATTTTATATTTAACGTGTGTACTTTTAGACATCCTTTTGTGGACAAAATATTTTGTACTTGAAGACATCCTTTAGAGAATGGAGGGAGTAAGAAATATCCTGGACCAGAAAAAGCTACCAATGTAACCTTAGACAAAAAGAAATAAGCTTTCAAGTATCTTCAAACTTAATGAAACTCATACCCCAGCTCCTAATTTCAATGATTGATAGCAGAACTGCCTCATTGCTTCTTGCTGGTCAGAAGGGATACTATCTCCCAAAATGTCATCATTCGTCATTACTCCCTCTACCTCATGATTCTCCTGAAATATTAGAGACATGTTGAAACCGAGGGAGGTATAAAAAAGATATGTAGTAGTATAGTAGGGAAAATTGGATAAATTAAATAAGAGGCACTTGTAAAATTTCAAGGGAACAACTAAGATGAAAGCATAAAGTTGTCATTTGAAATCACGCTGAATAGATATATCCAACATGACAGATAAAGGACACATCATATAAAAGAATGGATAACAAGATGAAGTAAATTATAATGTCTTCTGATAGATGGAGTTTGGTAGAGATGGGATCACATGATCATAGTAGCTACTAACAACTAACAACCATGACCATTTTCATCATGCCATCTATGAGGAAAGTGCAGTCAAATAGGAACAAAGATATTACTTCCACCACATACATGGAAAGGAGAAGCAGGAGCTCCGTCATCATCCTCATCCGGCATCGCATCACCGTTGAGATCAAATTCAGAAGATCTTTTCCATTCCGGAGTTGGAGGACAAGTGACCATATCAGGCTTCCTCTCATGATAAAAGGTGTATAAAGCATCGATATATTCCGGTTTGTATATTCCTGGTGGGCGTGCTTCAGCAAATATTTTAATAGCCTGTATCAAGCAAGCAAATCACTCCAAAACCTATATCTTATTCAGTCAAGCAAGCAAAAAAAGAGATTCAAACAACGCATTAACAGACCTGAGTGACTGATATAGGTGGTGCTGCCCGCATAAGGTAATGAACTATCATAAAACCTGTGCGGTTATGCCCATGCGTACAGTGGACAAGAATATATTTCTTTGACTGCTTCTGTCGAACTAGAAATTGTGAAACCTGACAAAAGTACAAAGTACAAATCAAATGCTATAAGCAATATTCCCAAGGTAGCAAAACTTGAGGCAAAAGACATACTATAGCATCCTCTACCTTCTTGAAATTAAAAGAACAGTTTAAGCACCGAAAGCAATAGAATAAGAACAGAATAAAATACGTAATAGAGATATTAAAAAGCACAGAACTTATATGTGAAAGGAAGATGCAATAAATGTCACATTGATTCCTTAAATTTGACAATATCTAGGAATGATAGAGTTCAAGATAAGCTGCAGGTCACTAGCCACTGTAATACGAGGGGAATGATAATTATGTGGTTGAGTCAATTCCAACCCCCAACCCCTCCCCACCCCAAAAAAATACCTACTCCTTCGGGAGAAGATGTTCAGGTAAATTCAGCACATATGCCTTAAGAACAAACAATTTATGAAGAAAACCAGTGCAATATCTATCGAACAGGCTGAGGTAATATAGCTAGGGTCATACAGTATTTTCTCCGAATCAGGGAACAAGATGGCAATGGAAGGCCAGTGCAATATCTATCGAACAGGATGGCAATGGAAGGCCAAGGCCCACCGATAGATTTTCAGAATACTGTGAAAATTAGGCCCGTTCTCTTTTTTACATATTATACATATCTTGGCCCACTCTCTAGTACTCGTTATAACTTGGCTCACTCATATAATATTTAGACAAATAGTTATATTTAAATCTATTGTGTTTACTTATTATAAGGCACTTCAATATCATTGGTGTTAATACTTATTTTTATTTTTATTTCGGAGAAGATTCGTTTTAATATTAGATGGAACACATATTAATACTCCTTCCATCCCAGGATAAAAGTCTATACAATACGTCAATACCTCTTTCGGTATTCCCAAGTAAAATATCCACTTACCTTTAATAACTAATCTTTTGCCAAAAGTTTCCTATATTAAGCCTACAATTTAATATATAATATACATAATCTCTCTCCAAACTTTACCATGCCAACCATGTCCACAAAATAAGTTGAAAGAGAAAGATACGAGAGAGAAAGAGAGGACTAGAGGGACTTACCGAAAGAAAGAGGGGACTTACCATTTTACGTAAAACAGGAGAGAGTGTATTAGACATTAAATTGTATTAGAATTGAATGTCACAATAAAGGTAAAATTTAGAAATTCTCAAGATAAATAATGAAGAACATTATTATGATATTTTTAGTTTTAAGATAAGTAAACAATTAATATGGACAATTTTGTTATTTTATTTCCTTTATTAATATGCACAAAAAGTCAACTAGAACTATTATCATGCCATGCAGGGAATACCAAAATTTCAAAACTTATAAATAGAACTATATTTAATTTTTAAGTAGTGGTTATTTAGCATTGTCATGTAGTGGCAACTTAACATCTTCGCCCTACCAAGCAAAATTCGTCCCCATCAGAAGGAAAAAAAAAATTCATTTAATACAAGCTTCTACACACAATAGAAGTCTTTCGAAAAAACTTACCTCATAAACAAATTGATTTACAGCATCATTATCAGGTACAGAATCCCGCCCCTTGCAAGAAATCTGAATCACATAAGCAAATCTCAGAATCCCAATCATCACAGTCCAAAAAGCATAACAAGGAGGTCATCATTACTAACCTTGACATGTTTGATGCCTTCTTTCTTCCAATCACTAACTAAATAGTAACGACTAGTGTTTGTAAGATCGATCACCAAACCAAGCTGAAATTAATAAACAAAAATGCTAAATGTTCAGCTGTCTATCATAAAGTTTATAGCACTAAAAGTATTTCAGTAATTGGCTGCACAACATTATGATTCCATGACAAAAAGTATTGGAGTATTATTTCATAAGAGTGAGGAGACCAGGACAAAACCGGAGTTAAATTTTCCAAACACGGATGATAATAGAGCTCTCCAATTCATGTCCTAATCTCTGATGCTTGTCAAACTAAATACTACACATCTTGGATAGACGGATAATTATTTTAGTTCAATTAGGAGATTTCACTTAATTTTAAAATATTGCTACTTTATGGAAGAAGAATGCCATAGAGTTAAGCAGGAGCTCAAGCATACTGACCTTTCTTCCAAGAACTCTTTGTTGATGGATCACTTGCCTAGAAGAGTATCGTTTACCGGGAAGAACAGAGTCATTAAAGGCTTCACCAAGTGGAACTTTGGAAGGAATAATGCAACCAATTTCCTGACCGGATGCAGGGCAATCCAACCAACCTACGATATGAAGAATAAAATTGATAAATTCTATTAAAAAATACATATAGA
Source organism: Panax ginseng (assembly GCA_020205605.1). NCBI lineage: Eukaryota > Viridiplantae > Streptophyta > Magnoliopsida > Apiales > Araliaceae > Panax > Panax ginseng. The sequence goes on along the minus strand of CM035128.1, from coordinate 179,810,921 downwards.
GAGAGAGTCACATATCAAATGAACAAAAGAGATGGCATTATACTCGAGCACCAAAAAAGAAAGTTAGATCCTAAACACAAACTTAATATGCCATATTCTTAATAGTACAACACTGAAAGGTCCACCAAGAAGAAGAGGTATATGAAGAAGATAATAACAATAAAAATAAATAAAAAAAGAGAAGAAAATTCCAGTTGCAACCTATGTGTGGGACAAAAAAGATATCATATGTGGGACAAAAGTGAAATCATATTGTGCGACAAAAAGCGATATCACATTGAAGGTCAAAAATATAATAACTTAATAACGGGACAAAAAAATCATTTGCAAGAGAGAAACACAGTCATTTTGAGACAAGAAAAACTCCAAAGTAACAAATCTTAGAAGGAATAATATGAAGTATATCTATCTTCTTCTTTCTGATAATTAATTGATAACTATCGTCTGTGGTTCACAAATGTCACTGCTCAATATCATAACTAAATTTAATGCAGACCCAGAGACATTATTAATCCTAAAAATGGATGAAAAATTACCTGAAAACAACTATGATCAATACACTTCAAGAATTGTTGCATGGTGATTGGCAATTAACCAAAAATGATTTTCAATTGATTGGAAAACCTAAAGATGAAGTTCCCTTCAACAATAATAAACAATCTAGACATAGACAGTAGCAACAAACTTACCTGGAGGAAGCTTGTTCCTATCAGAAGGTTTATGGTGCTTTGTTCGAAACATCTGGTCATTCCTAGGTGGCTGAGATTCATTCATCAGTCTGTCATCTGGGCGTTCTCTTTTTAGTCGCTGACGTCTTTCTTCACGCTCCTAATGCAACAAGCAGATAAATAAATGAATTACTAGTGTGGAGACAGGTTGATTTTAGGGGGAAACACACGAACACACGTCTATCCCTTGTATGACTACTAATTGCAAGCAAGTTGTTTCATATCAACTATATAATTAAAAGCACAAACTTGATTTGGTTTCACAAATTTTTGGTTCAGCTTTCCTATTCTATTCCTATTAACATAAGTATTATCCAAATTTGTATCAATTAAATACTATCCAAATTAAAAATATTCCTATCTTTGATAGGAATACAAGAAAGGAATATCTTTTTCTTTCCTATTCAAATCAGTATAAGTACTATACAAGTTTATAATAATTAAATATATATTATCAAAATCTATAAATTATATCAAAAGAAACCCAACAAATCTTTAATAGAAAAAAAAGTAACTTCTAAAAGTACTTTTATTTTTGATTTTTTATGAATTTAATTACAAAAAAATTTATCCCAATTTTTTTGTAATTAATTAAGACAATATAACCCATTATATATATCCCCCAAAATTTATTAAAACTTGAAATTATACCAAATCACACGATTAATTGTATTAATAATACTCTCTCTATCCAAGTTTACTTGTCCTAATTTTCTTTTTGGTTTGTCCAAATTTGTTTGTCCCCTTCCCTTTTTATTGTTATTTTTGATATTACTTTTCCAAAAATACCCTTATTTAACTTTTAAAAAAATTAATTGAAAACAACATGACATACTTTGGAAAAAGTAGCACTTTTAACTTTGACATTGGAGTCATAACCAGTTAACCACACCCCTTTTTCTCCTCTCTCTCTCCCTCCTATTTTATTGTTCCAAGAAAGAGTTGGGAGATTAAATAAAATAAAAAAAGGTGATAATAAAGTAATTAAAATGAGTAATTTGGAGATCAATTTTTTTATTAATAAACGTGTACTTTCAAACTAAGACAATTAAAGTTGGACGGAGGGAGTATATGTGATTTTTTTTGAAACATAATAACTGTAAAATTAGTTGAAATATCATAGTAAAATTATTACTAACTAATTGTCATAGCTAAATTAAAATTTATAAAAGCTCAAGTTTCATAATTCTATTCAAATTAGATTTCACGTAAATTTTGTCAATTTAAACACTAGTATAGAATTCCATTACAAACTTGCATAAAATAAAATTTAAATATTTTTTCATAATCATAGGAACTATATAAATCTATACCTCATTCAAACGTTTACCTATAATATATTATACAACAATTTATTATTTGAATAAATATTTAACAATTTAATAACTACAGCTATCTTCTCATATCATATATTTAATTGATTATCTTAATAATTAAGAATAAACTATTATTCATATCGTCCGTGCTTCGCAAGGGGTTGATGAGCTTGATCATAAGAAATTCTCCTTTTAGGTTTGTGAGTGTTTCACGAGGGGAGAGTAAATCAATATGATTCTGGAGAGTATGAGTTTCTCTGTTTTTTATCTATAATAAATAAATAACTACTTTGCAGAGAGAATTTAAAAATTGAATTGTTCGAATTCTACAAAAATACAAATGCTTGAGCAAAAAGATGTAGAAAAACCAATAATGTGTATCAGAAACATTCATTGAATACCATAGTACGAACAAAACTAGACAATCGGATTAATACCCCACCCCACACCCACCCCCCTCCCCTCCCCCAAAAAAAAAATAGTGTAGAATAAATAAAAATGTGACGAGGTATCTTCATAGCACATTTATCATAAAATGGACCCGTGTGGCAGCAAATTCAAGATACTAGCTAATGTTACAACCTCCTTATTGGATTATGTCTAACTATTCAATTGTAAAATGAAAAAGGGAGAGAGAAGAATGTCCAAGTATGCAATTATTATGAAAAAAATGGGGGATAGAAGAGAAGCAATATTATATAATGGGGTACCATGCAGCCAATAAGGCTCAAGCACATGTAACTAGGGCATCTTGAACTCATTTCCTCATTTTTCACCTTCTTTCTTCATTTTTCACCTTCTTTCTTATAAGCAACAAGAAATTCAAGACTCAGACAGCCACCTTTAGGACCTTTCTTAATTTTGACCTTTGATTCCCCACACACATAGCGTATAGGCTTCCCCAACCCCGACTTCTCTTGTATACACGTACTAGAATATGAATCATGACAAAGATCAGTTACAATTGGGGCTATCAATCAACAAGACAGCAGGGAGTAAACTTTGAAATACTCATGATCTCCATTTTTTAATATTCTTACAAAATTTAAAGAAAAAAAAGTTTGTGAAAGAACTTGAGCCCGACACTAAGCAAGATCAAACCTCAATTCACTATCCTAATAACACTTGGGCCATCTAGGTCCACCAGAAACCCACACAAAACAGAAAAAAAATTTATTGGTAGTCTTAGAGGTCGAGTTAAGACTTTATTACAGTTCAGTTCATTCACATGTTTCCACGTGGGACTAGGTATTACAATATCCCCACTTAAATCTCTAACGTCCTCATTAAAGTCTACTAAGACATCACCATAAACCCTAGACAATGCAGGATTATAGAGGTTACACATACAGGTTCTAGAGGCCGCCCTCACCACCCATACGATGTACATTGAGTCCCACATTTCACTTTACTCCCTCATTGAGCCCGAGCTTTCCTCTAGAACCATTTGTAACGACCTAAGCCCAACCCGACCATTAACCATGATGCGGACAACGAGTCCAAAGTCAAGAAAAAAATTCTATTTATTTTGTGAAAGTTTTGTTATGTTTAATTTGGGAAAAGTTGATGTAATTATTTATTTATTAATGGGGATTTAAGACATTTAATAGTGAGTAGGATTTTAATATTTAATAAGGGTATTTTAGTAGTTTAGTTATCTTATTGTTCCCCAAGTAATATTAGAGTTTTAATCAATACTTTAGTAATTCAGTAGTTTTTGCGTGCCTTGCAAAAAAATCCCAAAACTCACCATCACAACGCTTGTCTAAAACAGTCACGCTCCTCTTCAGGATTCTAAAAGTGATGCAGGAATGTTATTTGTCATTTTCTGCTATAAATAAACACAAATATGTTCATGGCAGCCTACAACCTTACCTAATCACTCAAGGCAGTAATATACCCAGAAAGGATGAAGGTTAATAAGAACTTCACCAAACTGGTGTAGCTGTCATTATGAGCTTCAACTAAACAAGTTCTAGCTAATGTTTAGATCATGTGAGACCTTAAATATGAAAGAGGGGCGCGTGTTCAATGAGCGAACCCTAATGACCCAATTGAATCAAATTGTCCGAACAAGACAATCCGGAATGAAAAAGTCAGAAAAAAGGAACAAGTGTGGAAGGACCCCTTAGGGTTTGGTCCCCTAGTGTTCGGCCCCCTAGGTGTTCAACCTTCTCTATCTAGCCAACCAATGCTTTCTTGGCCTGATTGGATTACCAAAAGATTTCCGAACAAAACTTGGATAAGATCGATGAAAAGATGACTAAGTATTGGAAGACCCCTAGGGATCAATCTTTTGATTTGGTCCGATCAAAGATGTTTTCTTGCCTTGATATGAATTACCAAGCGAAACAAAGCAAATGAAACGAAGATTAGATCAACGAAATTGGGCGAGAAAAGATTGCTAGCTAGGAAGTGTCCTCCTACGGTTCATCCCCTAGGGTTCAACCTTTTCAAATGATGCCGATGAATTATTCTTTCTTGACGCGAGTTAAACGACTGAACAAAACGAGGACAAGATCGAAAAAATTGAGCAAAAGAAGGAGAGGAGCTCGAGGGTGCCCCCACTAGGGCTTGGCTTCCTAGGGGGAGAAGGCACACGTCTTCGTGATCTCGAATGTTATGCAAAAACGAACCAACGATATTGAAACCAAGGAAAGAGACGAGAAATCCATGAGTATTTAGGAATGATCTTCCTTCAATCCTTCATGACAAGTAAAGCTAATTACAATGCTAAAAATCACCATAAAATGATTAAAATCAAGAAAGGCAAAGACAAGCGAAAGAGATCAAAGGAGGTACGAAGGCCCTCTAGGGTTCGTCCCCCCTAGGGCTTGGTCCCCTAGGGCTTGACCACCCTAGGGTCGTGTTGAGGACCTCCGAAGTTTTCCGACGATGAAGGCGATGTGATATCTGAACAAAGAAAGAAGAAAATGAAAATACGAATTGAGCAATGAGATCTTGTATGTGAAGACTTGAGAGTGGCCTCCATGAGTTCCTAGGCATAAGACTTATGGAGGCAACTTATCGATGGAAATGGTTGAGGGATTTGGATTGGCAGCTAGAAGGACCGGACGATTTGGGCATCACTTTGGACAAATAAGGGTATTTCTAAATTTTCACCTAAGGTCACATGTCAGGCACATAACTCATACATATGTCAACCCTATAAACACACCCTTCATTTCAATAGGAGGGACTTTTGATTCTCGAACATTCCAAGACACAAGAAAGCTCTCTAGAGTTCTGTCACGTGTTGTCCTAGTGATTGCCTACCCGTTCTCCCCTCTACAAACCCTAGATTTGTGGATTTCTCTCATCCTCTTAATTCAAAACCCTAATTGAGCGAAGTACGATTTCCTTGATTTCCTTGCCTACAGATCACTTCTACAAATTTGAAATTTCAGCTCACAAGTTGACTAGAGCATATTTAGGCTTCTTAATACCCCTTGAGTCTAATGGGTCATGCCCAAAGTTTTCGGCATTATATATAGGTGCTATAATTTCTAAAAAAATAATCATGCAACAAAGTCTAATGTCTTGAACAACTAAATAGTTGTAGCATTCTAAGCTTTATCCCATCATGCAAACAGCAGACACAACTTTTTTTAAATATGGTCATTGCTGTGACATTTAAGCCCAATCCTTGCATAAAGTGCTAGAGTGACTAATCTGCCAAATGACTGTTCAGAAATTAGAAATAGGGGAGAAAGGAATAGAGGAGCAATGTTGACTTAAAAGCTAAGTAAATTCTTTACCAAAAAATAAATATTTTGTTGAGAACACGTGCACTTAAAGACAAACAGCATAAAGCAGAATAAAAAAGGATATAGTAAATAAGCATGTGTCAAAAGAAAATGCACAGAGTTCAATATAGAAGATGGAGTGAAGTACCCTGCGTGCTATATCAACTGCACTCTCTACATGTTCTACATGATGTTTATGCTCTGTATGCCTTTCTGGTGCACTGTATTCTTCAAAATGTTGCTCAAAAGTCTCGTCATCTTCTTCTGGTTGTGGCAAGACATTCAAATCCATGATGCCAATCATTTACGTATACCACGAAACATTTGCCAGATCTCTCCTATGCAATTTATTGTGGTTTTACCAACCACTTAGACAAACCTAGGTCAAATAAGAGAAAAAAGAAGTACATCAAATTTGAGGTCAAAACAATGTAATATGTAGACAACTTTCTATATCTACATATGCAAGAAAACAAGCTTATTTGCCTTATATAATCCTACCAACTTTACTGGAGGAAACAAATAAAGCTAAAAGTACGGCCACTGTTATGAAATTCCAAAACTACCACAAAATCAATATATTGAAAAAATTTCAGGGAACAAAACATAGGATAAGCACTTCCCTGTGTATCAGAGACGCTAGATCTCCCTCAGCCAAAAAGAGCCAAAAGTTTAAATTTTACTTGCATTTAGAAAAATCAACAACTCAATGCAATTTTAAAGTAAAGAAAGATTTATAGCCTTGGACCAGAATCAAAGACAAACTCAACAGGAAATGTCTCAAGACGCTTCCCCACTATCTATTCCAATAAATTGCCAATTCCGACAAATATGAACTTTATTACTCAAGGTGATAGCGGAAAGAAAGAAGTGTGTCAAATCAAGCTAGCGAACAGGACAACCAACAATGTCAATAAATGCAAGCAAATTTAGTAAGCAACCTTATCCAATATAATACAAATAACAGAAGAAGCATTAATGAATAACGTTAAGTAGCAGCCCTATCTGAGCTGACTTATGAACACAACTTTGAAATCCAATCCTACAAATCGTCTGAAGTACTCTGAAAATAATTTCTCGTTCAAATGGAAGACACTTCGCCTAAACGACAAACAAACTTAATTATTCCTAACCCTCTGCCTAAACGACAAATAAACTGAATCAACGGAAAGCTATTCAAATTTGAAATTGCTGACCCTCCACCTATACGACAGCGAATAGCTATTCAAAATTGAAATTGCTAGCCTCCACCTAAACAAAAAATAAACTGGATCAACAGATATCTATTCAAATTTAAAATTGCACACAAACTGAATAAATGTATACCTACTCAAATTTGAAATTGTTAAACCAGCCAAAAAACTTTTATCACCTCCATTGTGGGTGGGAAGTTCATTTTTCTTTAATGTTTTGGTCGAAACACTAAAACTACATTGCCTCGCTGATCAAACATATAAGAAGATAAACTAAACCCTAGACTAGCAATCTAATACACGAATTCTGCTTGTGGTTATAAACAATTGGCGTTGAAAAATAAAATACAAAACTAAACAAAGACATGCAAAAAGCAGAAATCTTAGAAAATGATAATCCTGTAGAACTCAAACCTCATGAAGCAAATGCATTTGTAGACACCCAGAAAACTTCAATCCAGCATGCACAGGAAGTAGCACGAAAAAAAAAACTCTGAAAAAACAAAAAGTTCCTATCTTTACGGTGCAGGAGGCTCACAAACCCTGTAACTGGAAAAGGGTGCGAGTAATCCTTTAATCACCGGGCTCGATGGTATATGAATTAGACTTCTAAACCCTAGAGAGAAAAATTAGGAGAGAGGAAGTAGATAACAGAGAGAGATCGCCGGGAGGTGTATTGATTGAGCCACGGCGCCAACGACCTGGAAAGGGAATCGGAGGTAGAAAAAGGAGCTAACATTGAAGAAGATTCCAACGTGAATCAAAATTATAAAATAAAAATAAAAGAAAATGAAAAAAAAAGAAGCACACATATATAGAGAGAGAAAATAATATTAAAAAAATAGTAAAGAAAGAGTGAAATACCTTGAGGTGGGGTGAGAGAGGAGAGAGAAAGCAGGGTGGTGCTGGTAAGTTGGAGGAGATGCTTGAGAGAGATGGAGGGAGGAGATTGCAAATGGGGGAACGGTGAGTGGGGCAGAATAGTAAATGAAGGGATATTTAACGGACGTTGAGAGGAATAGATTGATTGAAGGACAAATCGTTAGAAGATGTGCTGAAGCGGTGCGGGCTTACACGTTAACGTCACGGTAGACGGGTGGAGATCTATTTTGGAGTTATTACTACTGTTTCTTCCTTTCCTTCTTCTGTATGTACATATATTTATATAATTTCACTACCGGTTCTTTCTTTTTTTAAAATTTATTTTTGCATAAAAATATTATATTTTCACATCACTTGGATGCGGGACCAATTCAAAAATTAACATGGTGTTTTTGCGAGATGTTTTTTTTTTGGTTTTTATCATTTTCTGGTTTCCATGCTAGATTGTAACACCCTTCGTTCCACATAGGCACGCACATGTAAAATTTAGACACAATTTTTATGCTTTCTTCCGATTTTCAAGGATGTTTATACCTTCTCCTGTCACAAAGCATAATTTATACATTACATGGTATTCTGTTTCTATAGAAAAAAACTTGGCCCACGCACGTATTAAAGGTAAAACGAAATATAAAAACTCATAAATTCTCGTAATCTAAATCAAAATGGAGAAATTTGAGTTGAATAAACTGTGCGACTATCTCATGTTCTAGCAAATGCAACCTGTTGCCTCTTCATGCTGGTGGAAGAAAGACTATCTCATGTTCTAGCAAATGCAACCTGTTGCCTCTTCATGCTGGTGGAAGAAAGCTTCGTCTTCTGTACGCCTTTTTGTATTGTTTCAGACAGATTTATCAACCACCGCAGTTCATTCCTAATCTCTTTCACCTTTGACTTGCTAATAAGAAAAGGAAAAAAAAAGGATTAAGTTAGACTTGATTCAACACTATAAGTTCATAAAGAGAGCTAATAATAATTCAAAAAATTTCATGTGCTAATCCTATTTTTATACTTTTGATGGGTGCCAGTCCTATAATAACACAGAATCAATTTGCAACCAACTTCAGTTTTCCAACTCCACCCAGTCACCCACGCCGTTGATATTATCAGCATCAAGCAAGAACCCTGTTTGCTTGTTTTTTCTCATTAAGAAACACACTACTAACAGACAAAGACATGCAAGTAGTGTGGTTCTCAAGCTTCAGACATAGGGCCTCAATTTTGAGCGGCCAACAGTATTCAACAGATTCTAAACTAAAGGTTATAGCTCAAGTATCTCGATAGATTAGGAGTAATATATAAACTTACATCAAGCATAGCTGCGGTTTGCTTCTAAATTAATCTCTGCCGTCGATCCATTTGAATTACCTTTAATTAAACTTCCATCAGTTTCTCCAGAAGAATTGATGGCTTCAGAAACTTCTGACATCAGCTGCTCATACTTCTCTTTCAAGGCCGAGGAACTTAGAGCTTCCTCAACTCCCTGCTTTATTAGTTGCACTAAAACCTGAATCTTAGTTTTTGACTCCGTAGTAGGTGTCTTTCTGGCCTTTGCTACCTCCGTCTTCAATAATTCAATCTTGCTCTTCAAATCTGATGAACTACTAATAACATCTTCGATTATCTTGTTTATATTTTTATTAAGTTCATCTACTTTTGCCTTGACGTCTGAAACTGAGATTGGGACAACATGCAAACCCAAAGACTCGAGAGTGTCAGCAAGTTCTAGTTCAATGTCTTTAGTCACCTGCCCAACTTTCTCCTTCAACCCCTGGTCCAAGTCCTCAACTCCAGACGCACCAGAATTTTTAATGTCAGCCTTCAGCGCCTCTATTTTCTGCTTTACATCTGGCCGACCCAAGATCTCTTCGTATTTCTTCTGTATCTCTGGCTGAAGAACTGGAGATGCCTTGTTCTTTGTGGAGAAATTCTTGGCTTCAGATATTTCCTTCAACATGTCCAGCTTATATTTTAGGCTTTTGTAGTTGGGAGCATTAGGAAGATTCTGGTTGAACTCATCCTGGAGTTTCTGCAACTTGTCCTGTAGAGCGGGATGTATGAGCTGGTCCTTCGAATTCCTAGCTTTTGTAAATTGTTCTCGTAGCATGACAAATCTGTCCTTCAAGCCCATAGCTTTGGCTGCCTCAGAAAATTCATGATCAACTTCTGTTTTCAGTTTTTCTATCATCTTGTTCAAACCCAACTCTGGAGGTGCAGCAGACGATCCCCTCGCTTTTAGGATCTGCTCTTTTAATTTTTCAACCTCGCCCTCCAATTCCAAGTTTCCAGGTCTTGGAACAATCGGGTCTTCTTTCTTTTTCATGTTAGCTTTCTTCTTCGGTTCTGCCGGAATTCCTTCCTGGAACCCACCAAGTTTTCGGTATTTAAGCATCCTATGTTTAAGCAGTTCTTCTGTGTCCATCTTTGCAAGATCCTATATAACCATAAAAATAGGTGAAGATTTATATTGGAGTATACAAAAATTCTTGTCGAAGAATCAAGGTGATACTTACATCCATTGAATCAACAATTGCAGTTTTTATCTGTTGTGAGGTCCAATATGGATCTGCATGTGCACCACCAAGCGGCTCCTGCAGTTGGTTAAGTAATCCCAGTGAGATATCATAGCAGTTAAAAGCTTTAAATCTCAACATAATATTGGAAGGAAGGGGGCAGGGGAGGGGTAAGGAACACGAATAAATGAAGAGAAATTATTCTTGAGTTGAAAATTACAGGGATGATGCCATCTGCAATTTGCAGCTTGGTCAATTCCGTAGCAGTTATTTTAAGCTTCTCAGCTGCCTGCAAAGAAAGCGAGTCAAAAATAAACTTCAGCTATTGAATCTATACAAATATACACAAGCCAAGTAGTGAAAGTTTAGTACGACCTTTGGAGATGCCTTGGCAGTCTTCCACAAGATTGCTGCACATGCTTCTGGGCTGTACAACGGAAAATGAGACGGAAGCAGGCAAAAGTAGATCAGCACATTTGAGAATAATGTATATTGTATATATTAAGAGATTGCTGAAGCATGTGAAAAGTTTTTTTAAGTTAAGTCGAGCAGTTATTTTTATTTGGTTAAAATGGATTTTTAAAAGACGAATTCTGCAAACTAATTAACACTTGAAAGGATTTTCTTTTTCTGTAGTTGATAAAATTACAAAAGACATGAAAGTGGTTTAAATAGTTAATTATAGCATCAATATGTCAAAATCATAGTAACTCAACACTGTTAAAAAGAATTGTAAAACTTCAAATAAAAAACATAAAGTGTTTTACATTAGAGATTGTCCCTATGTAGGAAGCACATAAGTAACAAAAAAGGATTAATATCTAGCTCTTCGTTCACTTGGTTGAAAGTTCTTCCACCCTACAATGTCCTTGATAGTATGCGGAGCCCCGCCATAATACCCTTTCTAAGAATAGCTAATGAACATGTGATTCGTCCCACATGCAAAGCACAATTGAAGCTAGTGGCAGAAGCCAACCACACTAAGCATGTCCATTGACCTGTAGTCTAAACAAATCTGAACTCTTAGGCATTTCTGTTATTAATTAATTACGTCAAAAGCAGAACCAAGGTGCTAGCCAAAAGTGAAAGTCTATTAAGCCAAGGGGGTAATGACAAAAAAAAAAAGGATCCATCTACCGCATAAAATACAAAAATAAGACGCCAAAATCTAGGAAGTAAATGCAGGTATCTTGAAATACCTGGCAACATAGAAGACTGCATTTTCAAGCATTAACATTTTATTACAACAGCCGATGGCCAGTGCACCACCAGACCCACCTTCTCCCATAACAATGGAAACAATTGGTACCTTCAGACCAAACATTGTCCTCAAGTTGTGAGCTATAGCTTCACCCTGTATACAGTTGAACAAAACCATTTGAGAAATTAAGCTGGTATTGATGGAGAACTATGCATTGCAATAGATTTATCCACATACTTGTCCTAGTTCCTCTGATTTAAGATCCGCATATGCTCCTGGAGTGTCAATAAAAGTAACAATAGGAAATCCATGGTGATCTGCATAATACATCATGCGGAGAGCCTTCCTGTAGCTGTTGAAATAAGAGCATTTCCATTTATAATCATATTCTAAAAAAAAACTTACCCTAAAGTTCAAGCAGATATATTATAAACAAAAGTCAATTTGGAATCATGTGAGTTAATTTCAGGGTACTGAATATGAATTGATTTGAAAATTGTGTGTTTTGTGGCTTGTGAGCCTTGCTTGTCCCTTAATTCCTCCATCCCTCCATTGTCCTACATCACCAGCTCCTCATGTAAATAGAGGCAATTAAAAAAACGTTCACCCCCTTGTATACATACCCATGGGGAGTAGGCATCCCAAAGTTACGCATGATGTTCTCTTTTGTATTTCTACCCTTCTGCTGACCGATGAACATGTAGCTTCTGCCGTCAATTGTTCCAAGACCAGTGACAATTGCAGGGTCATCATACCCTGCTCGATCGCCATGAAGCTCTACGAACTAGACATTTAGAGATAAAAGAGCAGATTATGATGTATTTTCTGCAACATACTTCTATTTAAATATATATATATATATATATATATATATATATATTAAAAAAAAGTAAGTACGAAAATTAATAGACCCTTGAGTAAAAACCTTTTCGGTAATGTTAAAGATGTGGTCAAGAAAAGTTGGCCTGTTAGGATGCCTCGCAATATTCACACGTTGTATGGGAGTCAGATGTGTGTAGAGATCTTTCAGAGCCTGAAATTTAAAATGCAAAGATGTGAGTAGAATTAACAGCTACACCTCATGCTAAAGAAATTGGCATGACATTTAAAGTTGAGCAATGAAATCACAGTTAGGACCCTTAAAATTTAAAACAGCAACCCTTGCACATGTTATAAAAAACGTAAGAACATACATTAGTATTTATTACTTACCAACCTTTAATTGAGTGATAAAATCAGATCATGCTGATAATTCAAACATGTTGAAGTGCACCAGTGTATAAAAGTTATCTAGTCAAAAGAAATGAATTTAAAACTACTATTCGGAAAGTTGAAATTAAGTGGATTGATTTATACAATTTCACATGCACTCAACAAAATATTCAAGTCAAGGGCCATTGCCTGTGCTTCCACACAGATAGAAATGGTGCAAGTGCACAACATGCAAGCTTAAAAGAGCAAAGAAGTCCATGATTCATCATAAAGCAACATATGTCAATAAACCTTTGTCCCCACTATCAAGTCATGAGACAAAACTGGATCATCAGGTGCAACCTCTCTCTCTCTCTCTCTCTCTCTCTCTCTCTCTCTCTCACACAGACACACACATATAGCACATGTGATCATGAACATAATATGAAACCTCATAATTGCATAATTCCATTGTTATGTAAACTATCTTGTACGATGCTAAAGAGCGTAGTATGTGCAGATTGATCATACCTGTTGATACTTATTTTCTAGAGAGATAATTTGATCACTGAAGTCAAGGCCAGTTTCATTTGCCATCTTTTGTACCTGCACTCAAACCAAATACTTTTTTAAAATCAAACTACAAGATGTTTTTAATTACTTGAGCATACTAAATCAATTTTAAAAGGCATACATCGATGATCTTCTTTTGCAGATCCATAAGAGGTTTCTCGAAATCCAAAGTAACTGGCTTCGGCTTCTCTTTCAAAGGCTTGAAAGGTGAAAGATGACTAAGGACTCCACCTTTCACATTGGGATCCGCATCCTCGGGCCATGGATATTCATGCTTCTTCACCTTCCTTAATTTTGCAAACACAGTAAGCTCCCTCCTATTTGTGCCCAATTGCGCTCTCCCTAGGTCTTTCAATGGCACACCACTAACCCCATTACATGAGCTTCGGAGCAGGTCCGAAGCTGAAGTTCCAGGAGCCAATTTTCCACTATAAGCAACTGGAGAATGAGATATCGAGGCCATTCTCCCAATTAAATAACTCCAAGACCTCAATCTATTCCACCAAAAATATCTCCAAATTAGTATTCTAAACTAATTAATTCTGTAAAGAAATGAATCCTTTCTATATAAATAATTACTAATATAAAAAATTTAATATTCTTACTACATGCTATATTTGTTTGCTGATACTAACTTACTTTTCACTTAACTGAATAATTAAACTATCACCAAAACCGTATCCAACTGAAGTAAACATTCAAGATTGCATTTTCAACTTGTAATTGTCTTGCACCGTCTAGGAAAATCGGAAGGACTCAAAAAGCTTAATCTAAAAAAATAACTGTAATCCACATTAATCAGAGATACGAATTGTACAAAATATACCTAAAGATCAAAATGTGAGGAAGATGAATCTGAGAGACCCAAAGATTTAGCTCAGTATTCGCCGGAGAGGGGTTGCGATCGCCGGAGAGAGAAGGAGGAGGCGATTGAAGCCCTCCAAATGAGAGAGGGGAGAGGGGAGAGGGGAGAGGTTGATTATTAAGCTGAGAAAGAGGGGTAGTAGCTTCGTGAAGATCGTCACAAAAGGACTTGTTTTGGGCTTATTCACACAGCAAACACACAGGTGTAGAGAGAGAGAGGGAAAGAAAAATAAAGCAATGTCGATACTTCTTATGCGAATTGAAGAGAGAAATAGAAAGCTGTTGGGGTATTATGAGCCAGCATTTTTCGGTTTAGGCGTTGAAAGGTATAAATTGGGTCTCGCTTGGGCAGACCCGGTTCGAACACGAGGCTCGCGCCTGCTCCTGGGTGTAAGGCCGTAAAATAAATAAGCAAACATTATTAGTACATTTGATTCCAACTTAATTCGAAATATAAATAATTTAAATATGAATAAATTTTAAAATTCAATAAATTATTTAAATTTTTTTAAATTATAATTTTTTATTAATACTTAGATTATATTCATTCGAAAAGTTCAAATTATTCGGGCTCAATTCAAAATTGTATTCAATTCGATAACTAAACGAGTTTCAGACAAACCTTATTTTATATTTAATAAAAAAATTTAATCAAATCTAAACAACTCAATACCAAACTCGACTTAATTTATTTATATTTCCTTACCTGAGCGTAATGTCACACGAATTTTGTAGCTCGTGTGTGAAAGCTCAGTGCCTTCTATAATTTATTTCATTGGGCTGCACTCCGTTGTGGATTTAAGATCCCAATCCAAGTTTAGTACCCACCAAGTTTCTCCAGGGAATTACTTTTTCTATTATAAAAAAATGATATGAAAGTGAGACTCATTTATTATTCACGATAGTTTTACAAAAATATCAATTTCTCATATGAAAATATCAATTCCCTTTATCTATTGTATGGTGACATTGCATGTTTGGTACGATTTTGATTTTATCATTTTATTAATTGATAACTCGTGCAACACAAAATATTATTAATTATATAATTTAAAATTATAGTATGTGTCATTTGGCATTATAATTTGAGTATGATAGTATATATATGAATTGTAATAATACATTGGACGTGAATTTAAAGAGCTATATGTATATAATTTCTAATACTTGTATATACACTCTTAGAATAATATGAAAAATTTAGTATAATTATAAAAATTATATACATTGTATCAATTAAAGACTAACTAAAATGACTCAACTAATTTTATAATCCATTCAATATAAGATCTCAATGCGCCTTGTTATATATAATAATAGATTATTATTTTTTAGCCTTTAAAATAGTAATTTTATACTCTTCAATTTCAAAAGAAAAAAGAATTTACCCTTTTTCCTACAAAGGAATCTCATTTTAGCGATGGTAAGACAAAATGTAACAATATTGTCAAGGTTAAGCTTTAAGTTTAATTCTCATTAATTATATTTATATTCAAATTGAGAGTTTAATAAATATCAAAATTTTATTAAAGTATTGTAATATTCGTAAAACAAAAATAACACACTAACGTGTAGTTAAATTTTTAAAATATAAAAAACGAAAATATGCTACTTCTTTTTTGTTTGTTTGAAAAAATTTATTTCTATATTCCACGAAGGTTATTAGCTTATTAATGGTAAAATACATAATTAATTTATATAGTTTATTTGACAAAAAATTAAATAATGACATTTTCTATGGTTAGTTTATAGATTAAATGGTCAATTGTGTTTGTTAGATTAGGTAGTATGTTATGGCAATTTATTGCTTTTTCGACTGGTCTATAAATATAAGAAAACTAGCGATAACCCGTGCCTGAAGGCACGGCGTAACGAAAAATTAATTTAAAATTCAAAAAATATTACATTATCTAAAAACACATACCACAACAACAATTAATACATACTCAATCATCAATACATATCAAACCACTAAAATATCGAGTTAGTCGGTACTAGTTTCAAGAAATTTCGGCAGAATTTCCTT
Organism: Panax ginseng; assembly: GCA_020205605.1. Lineage (NCBI taxonomy): Eukaryota > Viridiplantae > Streptophyta > Magnoliopsida > Apiales > Araliaceae > Panax > Panax ginseng. Next base: position 179,794,688 of record CM035128.1, on the reverse strand, counting down.
TAAAAGTAGATATTCATAAAATTTTAAACCTGTCTACAAAACTTACAATCATCATTACATATCCAAACCACCAAAAAAACCATCATTCCATACCCAAAAATCATCATAACCATGTATAATTAGTTAACTTTATAAAAGACGGAACACAAAAAATACAAACGTGCAGAAAATAGAGAAACAACATGATGCATATATGTATACGATCTTTTTCTTAAATTTTTAATGTACATGAAGACAGATGAGATGCGGTTAAGAAAGAGCATGAGCTGGCTTGATGGCATTACCAAAGAACAATGTCAAACCTTGTTGTTGCTTTCTAACAATACAAAATATTTAAGTCAAAGACTCTTTTTAGATTATTTACCCAGCTTCCATTACTTGATCATTTACTAAATTGAGAAACAAATTGAAGCTTCTAGAGTCCTCCTAGAAACTGAGGGAAAAAAATACAACAACTTTACAATTGATAGTGATCGATAAAATTTGTTACAAGCAGTGCTGATTTAGTTAGTTTGTAATCAGAATTTATTTCCTTCCGATTCTCAAATTTATTATTACATATAATCCTTGTAGTAGTAGTAGTAGTTGATGAGTTTGTTCAGGGGCACTTGGATCTGCCACCACGAGTGGTCATATTAACATAGCACTTGCCGCACTTCTCATGGTTCCCATATTGCCCTGGCGGAACACATTTGCATCTATCGCAGCACGCAACGCACGCCCTCAAGCATATGTTCTTCCTCGAATTTAAGCTGCACCTCACCACACATGCAGGGTAGCATTCTGCAATACCATCCAAAAAAAATCACCCATACACAATGTGAGAATATATTATCACTAAAACAATATTACTGTTCAAAATAACTACTTATATTAGCAGGGCAACATATACTATGTGGCTGCGCCACCTTTTGTGTTTCTTGGAGGCGTAGGAGCCCAAGTTGGCGGCTTAACCGGTGGAGCAGGAAGTACCGGCGTCTTGACAGGAGCAGGGGATGGTGTCTTCAGGGGACTCGGAATTGGTACTTTGGCAAAGGCAGCCTACAACAAACAATAGAATTGTAAATTTCATCTGAAACATGAAATCCATAGTGTTGTACACATTATCATAGTTAAATTTACCTCAATGAGATCTTCATTTTTTAATGAAACCTACAAAAATCATGGGAAAAAAAGTTTAAGAAAAATAAAAATGGAACAATCGATACCATTACTATTTGAATTGGCATTAAAGAAAAAAGAGAGAAATACCCTTGTTGAAACTAAAAGAAGAAAAACCTAAGAAAAAGAAGAAAGTTTTCATAGCCGTTGTAAAAGAGAACTACTTGTTGCTGGTGAGTCAAACAGCATGGCACAAGTGATATATAATTAGTTAACTTTACAAAAGACGGAATACAAACAATACAAACGTGCAGAAAATAGAGAAACAAATGAATATAAGTTGTCTCTAAGTTGGCGAAGGCCTTGTGGTCCAATATAAAATTGTAAGCATGATAACTAAAGGTTAGAGTGGGATAAGATTCAGCTCCCATTACTCAATAATTCAACAAATGAATTAAACAAGAAAGAAACTATCTTTTCTAGACACAAATTGAATTACACCCTGCAGTGTGAATAAAAGAGAGAAGGAATTACAAAGTACAGAGCAGAACTCTTGGACTTCACAAACCTGGAGGTCTAGGTTTGGCAATCCAAGCCTGCCTTGCAGAGTCTTTCTTCTTGTTAACTGCATCAGAGCAGGGATTCCCTTCCCAAAACCTGAAACAGAACCAACCTTAAACTGAATAAACCTTTCATACAACACAAATTGAACACAAATTGAAGAGGAGTGGAAAAGGCAAGATTCACATTAACATGCACAACATCACCTCACTCAAATTGCAAGTTTTACTTTCACTTAACTGGTTGACAATTTTCAAAATTAAACAAAAAAACTGAATTAAGCCTTTGTATTTTTTCCTAATTAGGTGAGCAGCGTGAGCTACAATACAAAACCAATAAAATAAATTACTCCTTAAACCTCAAATGCTTGCTTTCCACCCAATTTGGTGAAGTTGAAAAGAACTCCATCAAGAATCACAATATCAAATTTAGAAAGCTTCTATAGCTTAGCAAAAGCACAAAACTGACTTATTGCAGAGAACAAAAGTAGTATACATATAGTATAAGGATTAAATTGTTGCCCATTAACAGAAAACGGTTATTAAATATAAAAACCAGGCACTTTGTACACATAATTGTATTACTCCCTACTAACCATACCTAAAATTAACCAAGTAACTAACCATATAATTCTTTTAGTTATGCAGCGTCACAATGACAACAGTAAATATATCAAGGTTTGTACACAGAGAGTAAACTCAGTTAACTAAAAGTTTATTGCATATGTTAATCAATCTCAAATCTAGTAAAACAACATAGTTAATGCCATAATAATATCAAATTCGGACTGTTGGAATCTAACCTAGATTTTTTTAGTAGGAATCCAATTCCAGTATCTCCGATCTTCAATCCCAGTTATTGCCATTACCCGGGCTGATATAGACATGCAAACTCTTCCAGTGATCCTAGTTATTACCATACTTGCTGTAAAATCTCTCATGTCAAGAAATACAGAAAAATAAAAACACCAACACTTCTAACAAAAAAGTTAAGCTAAATTCTCCCATGTCAAAAAATGAAAAAAAATAATGCACCAAAACTTCTAACCCAAAATAAAGTTGGTCAGCAGCCTCTCTTCTTGATCTTTTACCCCAAAAAAATTAAAAAGAGTTCCCAAGAAACCAAAAAAATTAAAAAATAATCCAAATGACAACGATACTATCATACTAAAAACAAAACTGAAAATGGCCACAATACCAACAACAGAACTAAAATAGCCCAAACAATCCAAAACCTACTTCGGATAAGTACTAAACTACATATAAACCGATCCCCAACATTAAAAATAACTAACAACAAAAATAAAGAAATGACCAAATTAATCAATACTTAAAAGCTTAGATTTCAAAATTTTCCCAAAAAAGTGCTCTAGCCAGAAGTCTCCCAAGAACCAGCTGCTAAAAAAAAATTAATAAAAATAATGAACACAAAACCTAATTCGAACCACCCCAAAGAAAGTATCAGAAGACTGAAAGCAGAATTAAAAAATGCCAAGATTCTCAATTTTAATCTTAACCCCTAATTTTAGAGGCTCAGGACATACACAAACTAATAGAAAAACAAACCAAAACCCTGATTAGAATGTGAAAAATTCCCAGCACTCCAAACTTTCCCATCAAAAACACAGAAGTGATGTTAATTTAAGAAGCAGAACAATAAAATTAATTACCAATTCTGAACCGCAGAAGTCCACCACAGAAGACGACGAATCGCAATCACTATGAAAATACCATCTTCAGGAGATAATTTTATGAGTTTTGCCAAGTATCTCTACCACAAAAAATTTGATAATATTAGAATAGTGCTTCTGCTAGACACCTAGACAGAACTAGGAAATTTACCAGAATAAAACTAAATTGAGCATAAAAAAAAAAGAGCACCATCTATACCAAGTTACCAACATGACCTGACAACACAGATTACACTTGTAATTAACCGGAAAGCAACTAAGACGTTTATGTAAAGCATGTCAAGGTTGTGGCATTCATTTCTATCAGGCTAACATAAAGTTGAATCTAAGTTAAGATCAAGTTGTCAACATTCGTATCAAGTTGCCAACAGGATCAGACAACACAAACTACGCTCATAATTTATCAGAAAACAACTAAAATTGTGTATGTAAAGCAGACCCAAGTTGTGGCATTCATTACTATCACGCTAACATAAAACTGAATCTAAATTTAAGCATCAAAACCCAACTAAAACTAAATATAAGTTTAACCAAAAACTACTTTTTTGATATATCCTAAAATAAGAGTCCCTTTTGAAATGTCAAATTATTGATCCGTATGACTTCCTAATATACCACCGAATAAAGGCATTGATAGGAGACTTTTCATCGATACTCATTCCTCACGCATCTATCAAGTACCAACATTAATTATTGAGCAAAACAATATAGAAAACCCACAAAACAAACACAAAAAATTGTCACATTTAGCCAATAAATCATCAATCAAAAATGTGAAATACCATATACAGCTAAAGCGAATAAGATCAATAATCGGCGAAGATCACCGGAGCTCATCATCTCCACCAACGCGTAATTCAAAAGGCGCTTCAACCTCAAACGCATCCAGTACAACCTTTGAGCTTACTTCATTCACCAAACTCTCAAAATATCCCCTTTTCTTAAATTTCCTCCATTTCAATACTTCATAATCTTATAATTTGAAAACCAATTCACTTTTTCCAAATAAAAAGCTAATCTCATACCTCTGGAGATTCCCATACCTGACCTTCGTCGAGTCCAAATTGGAAACTCTGACATCATTTGAATTCCACTTTTGTCTCACCGAAATGGCATCTAGCACGTCCTAAATCCAAACAATCATAAAGATGTAAGAAATTATGTGAAATCAAAAGACTTGAGTAATTAATGAAGAAATTGATGGACCTTTAAGAAGAGGGAAGGTTGAGGACAAAAGTCTCCTGAAGATGGTATTTTCATTTTTGGCCCATAGCGATTGCAATTCGCTTGCCCCATTCATACCAGCTAAGTCTCTTCTATCTAAGGCTCAAACTGGTCTGTTCAATACATTTCTCACTTAAGTCTGTTTTTAACTTTTTCCTAAATTCGCAAGAGTTAGCCATTTCTCACGAGTAATTTGTGGGTTACTCGTGTTTCAAATCAATGAGGCTCTTTAAGTTGGTTTCAGTGTATGGACAGAATATATGGGTCTAGATACAAGTTGGTAAAAAATTATGACTTCTAATCTGCTGTCAAAAGGCTGAAATAAATTTATTTCGTATTTTGAAAAAATAGGAAGAACACAATAATGGATCAGACAAATTTTGAATTTCTCTCTCAGAACATAAACAGCAACAACAAAAAAAGAAAAAGAACATAAACATATTCAATCTATAAACAAAAATACCCAGAACAAAATAACCATCAATAAAAACTACAAAATCGAAATAAATGCCTAATAAAACCAAATTAAGCTCAAATTAAGCATATCAGTAAACCAAAGAAAAGGGTAATAAAATTTCATTCTGAAAACCTTTCGGTGTTTGGAGACTCTGGCTTTCTCGTTCGTGGTCGGTTGCACTTCAAACTTTTTTGCTCTCTAATAGTACCGAGAGATTGGGCTAAAATAGCGACTGTGCATCAGGATCAATTCCTCCTTCCATCTTAACCAGCTGACCTCAGAAGCACAAGAACCTGAAGGAAGAAAACAAAATCCTGTTAATCTGAGAAACCACCTTCCAATTCTTCAAATACATATCCAACTAAATAATAGAATTCAAGAGCATCATAAAATTAGACCAAGCTTTTTATTAAACCTCATATGCATTTAGAGAAACGCAGTCTAACCAACACTACAATTCAAACACTTGAACAGAAACCAATTTGATAATAAACCACTATAAAGGAATATATGCCAATAAGTTCAAACTGTTTAGTTACAATTGATGGCATCAATTTTAACACACAAAAAAACCTTTATAATTAATACGAAATGAAAAACAAACAGTAGCAAAATAAGGATATCCTCCGAGACACATTGAATCTCAAACCAAAAAGGGAAGGAAAAAAGTACTGAGAAACCCCGTTATCGCACCGGCGGGAGAGTAGAAGAGAGAGATGACTGCGACTTGGGGCTGAAATTGCAGATTATCGCACCGTTTCTCTATGCTCTGGCTGGGTATGAGAGATTTGGGGATGAAATTAGGGCTGGGTATTGGGTATAAGAGATTTAATAGAGTTTTGAGGGACGGAGTTGTTTGGGGCCGGGAATGAGAGAGCTCTGTTTGTGGTAGAAGAGATAGCTCTGTTTGAAATTTGAATAAGTGAGAGAGAGAGCTGCTGACGTATGATTTAGATGTGACGTTTGTCTTTTTTTTTTCTCTCTACTTTCCTTTATATTATAGATTGATATTTTTATAATAATTTTTTATATTTTTATATAAAAAGTGTCGCTACAGATGTATAGCGACGGTAAAAACCATCGCAATAAAAAAAATATTTTAAAATATATTTCTAAATTCAATGGGTTGAATAAAATTTGCACCCAAAACGACGACATTTTGTTCTATTTGAGCTTTACAAACTACAATCGCCGGTCCGTCGGACACGAAAAACGACGTCATGCAATTTATTTGCAATTCATCTGCGACATTTGAGGTCATGCGTTGCGCATGTTGCCGGGAAGGATACGACGTCGTTCAGAGTATTTTCATTTCCTTATCTGCGGGTTGCTCTGTACTTCCACCTCCATTAACACGTAGCTTGGTTTTTTACTTCCATGTACTTTTGATCTTTAGATTTCAGTACATTCATGGCGAACAAGCCATCTAACGGTACCTTGCTCATCTTCCCAATATTTTTCACAAACATGTTGAATTGAGAAATTTGGGTTTATACGCTACTGTATATAAGTTTTATTTGTAGATTATTCAATCCCACTACATTTAAGTTTTCAATTAGAGTTTTCTTGATTGTGCTGATATATTGGTCATATATGCTATATTGACAGAAACTGTTATTGAGCAGCTGAGACATGGACTCGCGGAGTTCGAGCTAGTATCCTCTCCAGTTCTTTCAATTTCAAGCTATAGGTCTCACAAAACTCCAATTAGTTTTCCCACTTACAACACCCATTTGTTCTTCGCTAGAATCGGGTAAATCTCATCTAACTAACCGTAAACCCTAAACTATACTTATATTGTTACTCCTATTTATTATATTTAAGGACTTTATTCTAATTAAGCTAGCAAAAACTTGTTCTTGCTTTGTATAGTTGGTTAATTATTTAATTCTCCTATAGTTGTCCAATTTCCCTGATGTAATGCGTGAATTATATTACGGGGATTTCTCAGATAATTTTCTTCTTATTTCCCTTAAAGTTATTAGGTGATAATATTCAAAATAGTTAAGATATCAATGCTTGAGTATAAAGCTTTCACTGCAAGCTACTTATATTCTTAAATCCATAACTAGTACACTGATTTTGATTATTATTTTTTCTTTTATTTGTTTACGTGTTGAGAATATTTTTGAGTTTTGACAGTAGTGGAGTTTCACCAGCAATGAAGAAAATGGAACATTATTCAGTCCAGAGAATCACTGGCGATGGACGGTGTTTGTTTCGCGCTCTGGTATGGTTAGTTCCTTTGTTTGGGGGTATAGGTATAAAATAAAACACAGCATATAAACCACCAAACTGGTAGATCAAAACACTGCCGAGAATACTCTATTTATGTGCGAGATGTATTTGTTGATAACAATGAGAGTCTCTATTTGCACTCGAACAAAAGAGAAATCATAGGCACAGGTATGTGTGTGTGTGTGTGTGTGTATTAGTAGAACTATAGTGTTTATACTTAATAATGTTAAGACAACCAAATTTAATAGCAGCAGGGTCAAGGGCAGTGCTTGGTGACTTGATTTAAGCACATTCAGTCTAGATATAGACAAAAATGTAGGGTCTGAAACTCTGCTGCCCCTCCCCTCCCCACAAGAAGGCCAACCATCAGGAATGTTGCATAAATGCATTGGGCTACTGTAGTTTAACTGCTACTTCCTCACATTGAGGGGCTTTCTGTAGTACATTTCTTTGTTTGATGGATGCACAAACTTTGTTTTCTGACATTCAACTTTATGGCTAATGTTTAGTCTATTATTGTTAAGTTACTCCACTGCTCCTTAATGTCCGTTGAAAATGAACCAGGTTAAAGGCATGTCTTTCAACAAGGGCGTCTCGCTTAACTCACGGGAAGAGAGAGATAATGCTGGTATGTATGATTTGATTCACTTTCAAAAATCAGTTTCGGTTCAACAAAAGTACTCCATTATCACTATAAAGCTTTTTATCGTGCACAATCTGATTCTGTAGGCAGTTTCTCTGTGTCACTTGGCTGAAGGATGTAAAATACATTTAATCAAAATTGGATAATGCTGTGTTGTAGATTTTGTTTTAGAGGAATGAGATTCCAGAATTTCATTTGTTGGAGTTTATGAAGCTAACTATTCTGCTTAGGTCCTCTTTATACTCAACCATTCCTTTTGTTTGATAATATCATACCTAGTTTTCTGTATTTATTGAAGGAAAGACTATATAAAGTATCCTTCTTTATTCCTCTCTTTTGACCTTCTCTCACTAGAATATTGGCGGAAAACTTATTCTGGTATATGTTATTCAGATGAATTGCGGACAGCTGTGAAGGAGGTCATATGTGATAATGATAGAGATCGTCGTCAATATGAAGAGGCATTGATTGCAATTACTGTTGATGAGTCGTTAAAAAAGTGAGGCCTTTTACTAGTAGCCAATCCCTATATAGAAATTTTCCCGTTGGTTTAGGTTTTCAGCTTAATATTTAATTTGTTCTAGGGATTGGAATAAGCTTATCATGTTTCATATGCCTTTGTGCAGTTACTGTCAACGCATTGGACGATCAGATTTCTGGGGAGGAGAGTCAGAGCTACTTGTTAGTGTAAAATTTAATGATATATAATTGCTTTTACCCCCCTCTTTAACATTTACTCTGTATTACTGATAAGAACTTCAGCATTTATTTGTTTTATGTTTCTGGGATACTAACATACTGACATGGGTGTCTCTGTTACTGATTGAACAACATGAAGAAAGTATTGAATTCAAGGTTACAATGCAAAGTTTAATAATGATTTAATAAATGACCTTGTGGTAGGATTTCTCATGGCGTTAGTTGCAACTGCAAGCAAAATTTTAATACCAGTTCTAAGGTTGCATTTATGTAATTTGGCCTTCTTTTTCTCCTCCTTTAATCAATGCCCCATAGAATGTCTATTGTAGCTATGGTGGTATATGTCAAAGTTTCTTCTTCAAGGTTGTTTATTTGGCAATGGTACTTTTAACTACTATATCTCTAAGAAAAACATGGGCATGTTTTCTTTCTTTGAATATATGTTATTGGCAGAGATAAACTATCAGGTGTAGCTCTAACTCCTCCGGTTTCATAAAGATTTTGTATAATGCTTGCATAATCTCTATTTATTGCATGTGAGTTGTGACAGACTGACAGTGCCTATAATATCAAATTCATAATACTTGTCTCTGATTTCCCTTGTTAGATTTTACATGCTGACTGTGGTTTGTATATTGTCTACTAGGTGTTGTCAAAGTTGTGTCACCAGCCGATCATCGTGTATATACCTGAACATGAGGTATGTCTGCACATAAACAAATAATCAAATCGAACTTACAAAAGACAATAATAAGGGAAGATGATTTTGGGTCACTCTGGGAGTTTAGCTGTGGGTTTGCTTTGATAATTATTACGAGCCATATCCCCTATTTTGCTTGATATCAGGTGTCACTCTTGTTCTCATTCTCACCTCTATTACGACTAGTATTGGTCTGTTAAAAACTCTCAAACTAATGAATGACGGTGGAATATTTTATTTATTTATAGACTTCTAGTCCAACCTCTAGGTGATTAAGCAGGCAGTAGCTGGATAGGTACCTCAGACATTTATTTAATATGTATATATTGGTGACATAAGATGAGGAATTGAGTATGTAAATGGAGCATGGATAACATCAAGCGATTATTTAACTTTACATTGTGGTCTTAAAACTAGTAAAGTTTGAGAACAATGAAAATCAGGGTGGGGTGGGGTGGGGTGGGGTGGGGTGGGGTGGGGTGGGGTCATGGGGATGGAACAAGATTGCTGAGAGAAGTGGCTCTTTGCTCCTAACCCCTTTGAGACAGATTCAAATGAGAGTTGGTGATTGTGAGTGTTGCATGTGCATCTGATAACTGAGAAAAAGCCACATTCTCAGGATAATTGTGAAGGATGTTGAGGAAGCTACTTAAAGAGAATTGACTCAGCACCAATTGTGGATATAAGAATGCCAAGGCTAAAATTTGTTGAATATATCTTAAACTACAAATTCTTGACTGATTAATTGACCAGAAGATTTTGACACTGGAATAGCAGCTATTTAAAATTTACCAAGTCATTTGTGATTCTCAGTAGTCATCATTTCGTAATTTCTGATCAGTAGACAAATTCTGCTACCGAGTTCAGTAGACCTGCTGCCAGTGTTAAGTGTCCGCGGAGTACATCAGCTAACAAGTTTGGCAAATGTTTTGGTTGATTGATTTTGTTTCATCATCTAAATAATTCATTTTTGTGATCAAATTGCAGCACACCAAGGGTGGACGAGGATCTGGTTTTATTCCAATCGCTGAATATGGAGCCGAGTTTGGTAAAGGTTCATGGAAAGGTAAACCTAGGAAAGTTGTGAGGCTTCTGTATAGTGGTAAAAACCATTACGACCTTCTTGTTTGAGACATCATGTTTGTCGGCAGCCTGATCCCATTTTGTATTTTTATAATTGGAAGAGACTCGATAGCCATATTTTCTTATTAAATCTTTAGTCAATGGCCAGATATTAAGGGTTTAGTTGTTTTGCCAAAATATTGATATAACTTTCATATCATCATCCATATGTAATTGCATTGTTGAAATTTATCATGGCGATGAGCTTATAGCTTATACTCACGCTTAGTCTATTTTCTTCTTCCCAGGTGTTAAAGGACGGTTTTTATTTACCATATCAAATTTATGAAGAATATACATGCATAATAATATAATAACACACTGTATAAAAAAGTACAAATACGTACATAGTATATGTGAATGTGCTTATTTGTAGTAAAAATTACAACTTTTCTTTTGCAAGATATATTTTTGTTTTTACTTTCCTAGGAAATTAAGGCGTGGGGGAGTTATAGATTTATTCACATTTTTAGACAAATTAGTTGAAAGGTAAATTATGGTATGCTTGAAACTATTCATAAAAAAAATATTACTTCATCGATTCGAAAATTCACTCATATTTGAAGATGTAACGTTAAGTTTTTGTTAAAAATGTTTGATTCTCATATAATCAACTCTTAATATTAAAATTTAAAATTACTTAAAAAGGAATTTTATTTTAGACTTTTAATTTTAGGTAGAGTGAGAATCGTGATAGAAAAAGAACAAAAATAAAATAAAAACAAAATTTTTTATATATATTTTTTGTTCTTCTCTCCCGATATCCGATAGGCTAGAACCATTCATTCACAAGGCTACAGTTGAATCCACAAGGTGAGATCTTCTCAATATTATTTTTTTCATTCACAAAACTCTGACCCAAAACCTTACTTAAGGGATATTAAGACTTGTTTGATTATATCTTAATGTATTTTAATAGTTCACCTCTTAATGTATTCACTGAGCAATTGAATTCTCAGCCCTATGCTTGCTTACAACTTGAAAGCTAGGGTTTAAAGGGTTTTAGATTTATAAATGTAGTGAAGATGAGAGAGAACATGTTTTCACTGGTGTTTTACCGTACTTTCTTCATTAAACGCAATATATTGAACATGTATGCATAGATAGCTTGATAGACATGTTATAATGCAATGCATGCTTACGTATTATCATATGGATTGTATAGATGAAACATATATCATTTTATTAGTTAGTCTAGGCATGTATTCAGACTCAAAGGATTCGATTTAGAAAAAAGTTCATTTTTTAGAACAAATAAATAAATGTCGTTTTGGAAAATAATGTTTTTGAATCCCCTGGTATCAGAATATACAAGAATATATGTGGGATGGATCTCTGCCCACTGGGGCAAGTCAAGCTGAAAGAAAGCGGATCCAAAAAACGGCTGTGAAATTCTACTTAAGTGGTTATTCAAATTCTTGGCGTTGTCTGACACTATAACCTCTGATTGTCCGTCTCGACAAATGACATTATTCTTAATGAAACTAATAATGAGCCTTAGGGAAGAGGGTTGCTCACTGGATTGATCATAAAGCTTCTTCGAACTTACGCTTCTATATCAACGATTTTTCATCTTTCATTGCTCATCTCTCTACCATAGTTCCCGTTATGACAGGGGTTTTGTGCTTGGTTTAATGAATATTCAGTTTATTCCACTGATAATTGTTGAAATGTTTGTGTCACGCTATGCAGTATAATCTGAGCATGTTATTTTATGTGCTACGTGATGCATGAAAACTGTTAGATATGCTGAGCTGTCAAGCTCAATCTTGCAAATAACCATTTTTTACATGTTCTTGAATATGTAATTCATACTTCACGACTTCCTTTCCTTTGAGCCTATCCTTGGTGAATTCTCAAGAAAATACAATTTTCATGGTCCACTGAAGATACTGACTGAATTTGTCCTTTATTTTTGTTGTCATATATCCATATACGTCTGTGTGTACTAACGTTAACAACTCTGTAACTCTTTATCATTTTTCACTAAAAGGAGATTTAGTCATGAATGATTTGAGTTTTGAGAATTTTGATAGAACATAGACCTCAGATTTGGGTTTCATATTTTAGAGAGAGAACATGCTTCATATTTAGATTTCTTCTCCAATTTGTGTTTCAAATTTGACTATTTTGAGTTTTGAAATTATGTGGCTAATTGTGGTATGTATATGCACTTAATTGTGGTATGTAAGATATTTGAAGGACGAGTTATCAATGAACACTTTTAAGGTAAGTTTTTTCAGTAACTCCAATTACCCACTTGAAAGGAGTCCTATAAAATTATAGAGAAACGGAGGGATCAATCTCAGACCGCATTGCTATCCTACCTAAGGATAACCTGCAAAATATAAACAATTTATATATTATAACATAGTTGAACACTTGTACAACCAACAAAGAACATGTATCTGAAATTTACACAATAATGAAGTATTGTGCAAAATATAAACAATTTAGATTCATATTTATATTTTAATGATTTAGAAGAAATTTTTTTATTCTAATTTTAAACATTAAAATATATTAAAAAATATGCTGTTAAGATGGATCAATCAAACACCATCTAAGTTTCTTTCATTCGCCCCAACGGATGTAATAGTAAATCATCATTCACATCAACCAAACATTGTGTATCATTTTCTCTTAACACGTGTTCGGCGGTTTCTTCGCACGTGCTGACTTATCATAACGTCCATTTTCGAACCAATATATCTTATTGGCGGACAGGTCTTGGATCGGAATATTGGACAGTTTTTTTTTTGCGACTCCCAAAAAATGTATAGTATTTATTTTAATTGAAATTTTTACAGAATACAGTATTTTTAGGTATAATTTAGATACATATATAATACAGTGTTAAACAAACTGTTTTTATATAAAAATTTTAATTGAAATAAATATTATATATTTTTTGAGAATCACAAGTGTGAGAAAAAAAAACAAAAACTGACCTGTCCAATATTTGGACCTGTCCATGTAGAAGTACTCTTTTCGAACCCCAAAATAAAGAAAGAAATGCATATTTTTAAGACAATAAGTAAGAATAATAAAATAAAAGAAATAAAGAAAGCGTTATAATGGGAAATTAAAATAAAGAGAAAAAAAAAGGAAAGAGAAGAGAGCTGGATATTTTGTTTATTACAGTTGTGCACTCATCTCTTCCGTATTCCATCACCAATCAACTAAAAAACAAAGAAAGGAGGGAGAGAGAGAGTGAGGGTTATAGGTTCTAGGGTTTAGGTTTCGGCAGAGAGAAAGGAGGAAGAGAGATGGAGGGACCGAGCAACGGAGGGATGTTGTACCATGAAGTACAAGAATCGAAGCTCTGCGCTGTGCATTGCGTGAACACGGTGTTGCAGGGACCATTCTTCTCCAGTTCTCCGAGTTTGATTTGGCTGCTCTGGCATCCGATCTTGATTGGAAGGAGCGCCAGATGATGCTTGAAGGCGGTGCCGCCGCCGAAGTTGATACTTTTCTGTCGGAGGAGTCGCATAACGTCTCTATGGATGGCGATTTTAGTATTTAGGTTTGTTCAAATGATTTTTTTTTTGGGGTTTTAATTGCTAACTATCATTTCTTGTAATTTTTTTATCAAGTATCAGAAGTATTAGTTAGGTGAAAATGCCTAAATTCAAAGACATTTGCTTTCGTAATTAATCTTAATTTTCTTATCAGAATATATTTTTTGTCTTTATCGTTAGCATTAAGAGTTGAATCTCCAGCAAACATGCACAAAGATTTTGAATTTAATGACACTGGAAACTGGACATTAGTCCATGTATAAAATCCGGAGTTAACAAAAAAGAAAACTGGCATAGATGAAATGTTTATTTTGTTATTTTGGTAGGTTGATTTTGAGAGTGAATTTTTCTTTGAGAAATGAAATATTACTAATAATAAATTGCCAAAATGCTTGGCGGATTTCAAATATAATACTCCTCATATATGGTCATTGGTGAATATGACATCTTTTACTTTTTATCTGGTTGAATTCACATCTCTTAAATTTAAGAAACATCCAATAGGAAACTTCAGTATACTCCATTCACATGGTATTGTATATTATGCAACAGTACTGAAGACTCAGTACTATCATACTAAAGAGCAAACGAACATTTGGGCCTTTGGGGACATATCATTAGTGTTGAGCCTAGACCAAAGACCAAACAAGGCTTTACTTTTATTTGAGAAGCAGCTTTTGCCTTCCTAATATTGGTCAAAGGAAATCTCTTCATTGGATTAACTAACACCAACAAAATAAGATAAAAATGACTTGCAAGAAAATTCTCAGACGAATGAAAGATTCAAATACACTTATCTGACAAAGTGGATGGTAAAATGAATCAAGTAAGAAAAGGATAGAAGTCGTGGGCGCATGATGGAGAGGAGAGAAAATATAATTAAGAAAAAAAACCAAAAAGAAAAATCCTTCTATCAAACATATGGTTTTGCCATCTCCAATCCTATAACAAACCAAAGGGAGAAAAGATGCATCTTTGAGAGATAAATTTTGGAAGCTATTAATCTATCTAAAGATGAACATAATGATGAAATTTCCTGGCATAATTATCTTATCCTACCCTACCCTACCCTAATTCCTAAGTGTTGGATCCGGGGATAGTTGACCTGAGTAGATAGCTTTATATGGTCCATTTAACAGTTTAGTGATTATGGCTCTTTGAAAAATAAAAATGTAATTGAATGAAGCGAAAAGGATGATATTTTTAGATTCATCCCGTATGTTAATGTATTTTTTGTTTTTTCTGTGTAATAGGCAATGGGATTTCAATACTTGATTATCCTCCATACTCTATAGTATTTTAAGTTACCAGCAGATCAATCTTATTGAGAATACCAGTGGACTAAACAATATATCTTAATGATAGCAAAAGAAAAAATATCTTTGTTTCTTCATATTAGACAAACTAGAAATGGCTCATTATCTTGACAAAAGGAAATGCTCCATAACCTACAGCCACATTTCTTTCTTTTTTGGCCGGTATCGATTAAAGATATTTTGACAATAGGTAACCTAATATTTGAAACAGCATGATCTTGTATCATATGTACTTTTGTAAAGCTGATGTTGGGTCATTGAATTATTTAATCGTATGGTTCTTACAAATATATCTGGTGAGTCAAAGAGATTATCAATTCAACTCTATTTGGACAATGCCCGTGTAGTTGTAATTTATATCTATCTGTGAAATTTCTTTTGTAATTTATATCTATATGTGAAATTTCTTTTGCCCCACAAGTGAATGAAATCATATCACAAGGTGCTGAAGGGGCACAATCTTTTAGATGTTGTATAAAGGTGCAAATGAAAATTTTCTTGTCAGATAGTATATCGTTAGTGCCTAATGTAGACTGTATTACTGTAATGAATTAGGGAGACTCCTTCAGTTTAGATTTGGAAATACATCCTTTGATTGGAAGTTTTATATTCTCAGAATAACATCATTTTATTTGCAACCAAATGCATGCAATGAGACACAAGGATTTTGACCTTTTGTAATTGCTCAGTCTTTGTTTGGGCAGAACCCTCACCAGTATCAGACAAGCTCCACTGCCTAGAGGGGATTTACCCAACAAATGTCAAAATGGAACCTAAATGGTCTCGGTATAGTGCATGATGGAACTAGATAGTTGGTTTTCTCCTCAGCTGTTTTGCACGTACTGATATAAAATAACCCTAAAGACCTGCCATCATGTTATGATTGTAAAATGACCTCAACTCAGAACTTACCTTAAGAAGTCTTGTTTTTATGTAATTCTATACTTTTCAGTATTTAGAGCCTACTACTTTTAGGACACCTTGCTAATAAGTTATTACTATTATTAAAATATATAATCATGATATTATTATACTCTCACAAGAAATCCTCGAATTGATTATGCATACAAGTATTTCAAAGAATCTATGTGTAAATTGTGTATGTATTGTGGGTTTAGTTTGTTTCACGATTGATTCCAATTCCCTGACAAGTTTGCATAAGCAAATGGAGCTTTTTACTTTCCATGATATCGTAGTTAGAGATAAAGAAATTTTGCTGGTAATTTTATCCATTATTTCCAATTATGTTGGCCATATATGGTTACGCTTACCCTAAGACTTTGATCTCGCCTCGGATGTATATTAAATTCTTATTAAATGTTTGAGGCCTGTTCTAGGAAAACACTACAAAACAGTAAAACAAACTTTACTGTCTATAATACCTAAATGAAGTCGCATTCTAAATTTTAAGATTTCGCAAATTAGCTATTTAAAGTCAAATGAAACTCTTAATTTGGAGAGGGTGTAACACTTTTAAAGGCATATAGAAACAATGTGGGGAGGGTATAAGTGATTTTTATAGGTTATTTCTTTTATAAAATTCATTTAAATACTATTAATTGACTCTTTGTTAGAGAAAGTAATTGCTTTAAGAGATCTAATTGCTAGTTTCTCATATTTAATACCAAAGATTTAGGTCAAAAAAAGTAAAGGAAAAAAATGAAAACAGAAAAGTTTCTTGCTATTATAAGTTTCTGGAAATATTCTCATCCGGTGATATGCAACAACTTTTTACCATATTTTCTTTTTAGAAAATCAAAATTTTAGATTAAATGGTCAAAGTTTCTTGCTAACAGTGGACTGAATATATCTCTTTTGATAAGTGAATCAAGTAACATCAAAATCTCCAAAAGTAGACAAAGCTGTTATACTACCAAGGGCATATCAAGACAGCCACTGATCTGATGTATAGATCTTTCATCTTTCCTAATCATCAAAGCATCTGTTATTCCTTTCCAGCGATAGACAGTGTGGGTTCAGGGCCTATCTCTGCTTATAACTCCAGCCTGCCTTTGCCCCCCCCCCCCTCCCGCGAGGATTTGCCAATGAAGGATCTCACCATTCTCGTCCCCATTTAGAAATCTATGACATGTCAAGTTTGCGTTTTGATGGTGGTGCAGATATTCCTAGTCTTTTCTTATTAGAGATGTAATTATGCTGAAAGGTAGGGAAAGTACTATTGAAACCATATCTTCTCAAGTTATGTGTTTTCTAGTCTGTCTCTCTCCTTTAACTCTTTGTAAATTAGTCCTGCTATCTTGAATCTTTTATAACTTGTGGATGAGTCAGGGTGAACTCAGATAAAGGGGTAACTGTGTGGGGGAGGTGGTTGGTTACTTGGTTTAAAGCAGTATGGACCTATATCATGTATACAAAACTTCGTTAGATTGGAATTTGGGCAATTTTAGCCCAAAGCATAAACCACATGCCTGTTACTTCTGTCTTGCTATGTTGCAAAGTATGGAGTTTATCTAGGGCTTTTTGAATTGACCTCTTACACAAAGACCATATCCGTTTCTGTTTTGTCAAGCTATAAAATATTAATGTCATACTTGATTTGAATGAAAATGAAGGATCTTTTAGAATTGATTGTTAGTAGTTTTTCTCTAGAAGGTTACTGGTGATGCTTTAGGTTTATAAAATGCTTACGGGAAAGTTACTGGTGATGAGCTTTTCGAGGAACTTCTTTATCAGATTTACATAGGGTGAGCTGTGCGCTTCATTGATGTTGGCTTTGTTTTTTCATTTGTTTACTTGTTTCCTCTTGTATTCTCAAATGGGTGGATTTCTTGTCCCCATCTGCATTGTAGTTCCAGTTTATCTTCTCTAATAAAATATTCTTCTTTTATCCAAAAAATAAAATTTGAAGTCCCAGGACTACATGCTTTTTATGCGGCTGATCTGGCCGGGTGCTTGAGCAGTACTCATGAAAAGTATCTTGGTCTCACTTGAGGTTTTCTGTTGTTAAGGTTGGATGATTCTAAGGAAGTATTATGATAGTCAAATCAGGACTCTGAGTTGACTGAAGTGGTTTATGCGTTTAGTTGGGAATATGAGCTTTAAAACAATGCTAGAGTAAATGTTTTCATGCTTCAGTGACTGCATAATGTGCTAAGTAGCTTATAACCACTCTTTGAATCAATAAACATTTATAATAAAACAAGAAGCCAGACTCGTTACTTTGGAACCATTTTCATAAGGAGTATAAGGTCAGAATTTTTTACCTTGGGTTAAATGATGTGAAATTATGCTTGCAGGTTTTAGAAAAGGCTTTGGAGGTGTGGGATCTTCAAGTTATTCCTCTCAACAATCCGGTTGCTGAGCCTGCTCAGATTGACCCGGAGTTCGAAAATGCATTTATCTGTCATTTACAGGATCATTGGTTCTGTATCAGGAAAGTGAATGGAGAGTGGTACAACTTTGACAGTCTCCTTGCAGGACCAGAGCACCTTTCCAAGTTTTACCTTTAAAACATCTGGACTCTTTAAAAGGTTTTGGCTGGAGTATTTTCTTAGTGAGGGGGAATTTCCCCAAGGAATGCCCCATCACATCCTCGGAAGCTTCTAATGTTTTTGGGCAGTGGCTCTTACCTGAAGATGCACAGAGGATAATAAAGTCCTGCAACTCTGTACAAAGACCCCCTGACAGAACAACGCGAGATCAACAGCGTCCCAATCCGTTTCTTCAGTATGGTGGAGCAGAATCACTCTTGGATGCAGAAGATGAAGATTTAAAAGCTGCAATAGCTGCCAGCTTGATGGATCCCTCACCAGCAACGGTCACAGATTCCTCCCCAGCTACGATCAGGGATTCCTCGCCAGCAACGATCAGGGATTCGTTGTCAGCAACGATCAGGGATTCCTCGCCAGCAGCGGTCACGGATTCCTCCCCAGCACCAGTCACAGCCGCAGCTGGCACCTCCGAAAAGGAAAATAGGAACAGCAGTGAAGAAAAAGCATGACAAGAGAGACTATTTGCAGGTGATGGGGTATGATCTCTACCATGTTTGTTGGTAGAAGTTGGCATATTTGGCACGTGGATCATAGAATGTGCTGCTTATGGAATTTATCTATTCACTTGGCTTGATTAATTGAGTTCGCTTAACATTGTAAACTTGTATGCATGAAAATAACTACCTTGAGTATGATAGCGGAATTTGGGTTATTGTTATTGTTATTGTTGTGTTTAACAAATTATAATTGTGGAGTATGTATATAGTTTCTTTCATTTGAAATTGTATGTTGGAGAATTTCGTCGTGTATTCAATTCGAGTGGGTGATAGAGCTCAGGGGATGAGTAACATTCTGGGGAATGATTTGAAAAGAGAGATTTACCAGTTTCAGTCATACAGATAAATATGAAAATAATATTTTTACAATAAAATTGTGACAACAGAAAATGATATATGATATTTTCACAACAGAAAAAAAAAAATAGTGTGCAATTTTTTGAGTGATTGTAGGAAAGATCATTATATCATCAAATACACTAATATCCTGACCAATCAAATTTTATTAGTTTGGCAATTAGGATTTTTATAATTCTTTCCCTGATCTCTTAATTGTTGAAATTAAAGAATAAAACAATTTTAAACAAAATAAATACGTGCACAAAGAAATTTAGAAAAGAGTAGCCAGTCCCCCACATGAGGTCAGCATTCATGGGAGGGATGTCTTTATTAATCTTGGAACTCTTAATTTCTCTCTCTTCACTTTATATAAATATTCTTTATTTTTAGTATAAAAAAAAAAAAAGAGGAGGAAGAAAAACTGTGTTTTCAAGCCTTTTAGGCTGGAACTTGAGAACCACTGCCCCACCTGTCAACATATACCCACATATATACATATATATATAATATATATATATATATATATATATATACCCAATTGTTTTTTATAAGCCTAGAAAAAGGTGGGTATAGAGGTTTACAGGAAAAGAACTGTTCTTCACCTTTTTTTAAAGGGAAAAAGAATATACTACTTTTCTTTGCAGATCATAGTATTAGTCCCATTTGAGTTCCAGTATTGTTTTTGAAAATGGGTTCATCAGATCGATTGTTTAACAGGGAGAGAAATATTCATGAGATTCTTGGAGGTGGATATGGTAAGATCAATAAACAGCTAAATACTTCTTTTTTTCCCACTTTTATATTCATGGGTTTTATTTCTTTTTAGCTAAAACCATACTTTTCACCATTTATAAGAACATGCTGTTGTTCTTGTGTATATATGGATCAATGCATATGTAAACCAAAGTAAAATCATATCTGATGTTGAATTCAGGATTATATTTTGGTTGCTTCAAAGTCTGAAAGTATGGGTAATGAATTCGTTTTGGTAATCAATACTAAAATAATTTAAAACCAAGATCTGAGGTGTTGTCTTGAAAGATTAATTAAAAGGTGAAATCAAGAACTTCAGTTGTACTGATTTTGTGTTTTAACTGTTAGGGCTCTTAAAGTACGGATATTTCATAAATCCAACAACTGTTATTGATGATGCAAGTAGTAGTGATTTGAAATTTTTTGGGGCGAAACATCTTTATCTCTATGCTTGTTTTTGTGTAAACAGTTGCTGATTTGATGCTATGGAGGCAAAATAATCTAACACTGGGAATTCTAGTGGTTACTCTAGCTGCTTGGGTGGTGTTTGAGCGATCTGGTTATACACTATTATCACTTGTTTCTAGTGTTCTCTTGCTCTTATTTGCCATTCTTTTTCTTTGGGCGAAGTCCGCGACAATTCTAAACCGGTAAGAAAAAATGTTACTTGTGTGCTCCTAGCCTAAGTTAAGTTTTATTTCATTGATTGTCAATCAGAAAATGTAGTATAACTAATGTATGCACTATACAGCATAGAGATGATTTTCATAATGTGAATTTACTCTTTTGATTTGTTGTTCTCTTTTGTTTGCTTAATTGTGTTAATTTTATTCTGCAGTTATAATTCCTGTAATAAGAAAATTCGGTTTCATTTATTTTGAATCCAGACCATATTGTGTGCTTAGTCAACAGACCTACTGAAGTTTCAAAAAGATTACAAAATCCTAATGGTAAAACGCGAGAATTTATATTTCATTAGTGCTACTGCTACCCTTGTTTTACAAACTTGTTTGAACTTTGAAGCATGTCGTCATCATAATCATGGTATCATCTGATATTAAACGTCGGATAGGCAGTGTACTTCTCATTTCACTAGTGCATTTGGTTTTTCTCTTTCTTGCATAATGACATTCCAAGTTAAGAGTTATCTTACCATTAAATAATGTGAACAGACCTGCTCCACCTTTACCTGATTTTTACCTATCGGAAGAAACAGTAGCTGAAGCTGCAACCTTCATGCGCAATCACATCAATGTGTTGCTCTCTATATCCCAGGATATTGCACTGGGTAAAGACACACAAATGTTCATCAAAGTTGCTACATACCTATTCGTAATCTCTGTTATCGGGTGTTTGACTGATTTCCTTACATTGTGCTACACCAGTAAGTTTTTAGTCTTTTGCATTGGTTGAAATTAGTATCCCCCGTTATTTATTTTCTCCTGTGGTCTCGCGCATTATGCTTTAGCATTGATTTGTATAACTTGTATATATAACTATCCAAATTAACTTCCTGGCAGGCCTTTTCATTGTTCTTACAGTTCCAGCACTCTATGAGAGGTATGAAGACCTAATTGATAGATATGTATTGATGGGGTACAGGAAATTGAAGCAGTTGTATATGACACTTGATGAAGAATATATATGTAAAGTTCACAATTGGATTTTGGAAAAGCAGAAATTTAGTTGATAGCTTTTTCTTTTCTTTTTGTCCCTTCCCCCTTTTCTTGTTCTGGTGTTCTCACTTTCTTTCTTCATATACGCTTCTCATTGTGGCTTTCGTTCTCGTTTCCTTTTTGTTTTGGGTAACATTTCTTCTGTGGCTTGGTTGTTTTTTGAACAATGCTGGCAATCAAAGCCGGGCAGGATTGGGAAATTGTACATGCAAGCTTTCAATATGTTACTCATTTGGAAGATTTTATCACCTTGCACAAACTCGGGTTTCCGTTTGGTGTTTGTTTCACATTTGGTACCTCAGGACATAAATGTATCAAAATCTATATGTATTCACAGCAATAAAATTCTGGCCCTGTTAAATATATGATGGCGAAAAAAGTTTAAATGAATACGTTAGAATTTGAGCCTAATTTATCAATTTCATTAATCATAAATGAATTTACATATTAATATGTTATACTCCATTAGTAGATTAAACTTAAGTATTTGCTTGATCAAATTAAAAAAATCGTGGAGTAATGAATGAAAAAGTAACTCCTAAAGATTACCCTTGAACTAAAATATTAATGAGTTTATATGCAATAAAGTTGTTTTTGTATTTGGGCCCTAAGGGCACTTCACTTTTGTGGAAGGTAAAGGATTTAGCCGACTTTGTTTGAACTGTGCAAGTTATTGTATGAATTTTGTTTTATGTCGTTTTGAGTAATAATGCGTCATTTTGGGAAGCTCTATCTGCCTGAACGGAAGCACCTGTTCTGATAGGCCCAAAACTACGTCGTTTTTGGTCATTCCAAAACTACGTCGTTTTTGTCAATGGATGCCATGTCATACCTTTTTAAAGGGACATAACCAATCTGAAGGGTCATTAAGTTCACCTTATAAATACATGGCGAAGGCAGTCATTTCATTCATTCAATTCACAAGCATTCAAGTATAGTTCTTCATTCGAGTCTTCTTCATTTCATAAGTCAGGGTTCTCTTTTAAGAGAGAGTTTCATTTGGTTCATTGTGTATGCTATTTGCAGTGCTGTTATAACATACGTTGTCATTGTATCCTAGGAGACGAGTGTTATTTAACTGTGAGCACCGTAAGAAGGGCATTATTATCTTAAGGACATAATACCAAATATTAGCCTTGACATATTCTATTCTGCGTATCAACTTTCGTATAGAACCAAAATATTCATATGCAATAGAATTTTACAACCTTGAGAGTCAAGATCCTTATAACTGAGTTGACGGAAAATCTCACTGAATGATGAAATGTCCATGTTCTTGGAGAATCATTTGGGAACTTATAGAAGCACCAGTAAAGGAGGGATTGACATATGCATGAGATTATGAGAAGATTAGCTGGTCTGTTTTGCAAAAGTTCCTGTAAATGGAAATGTAACTCAAACCAATTAAGAAAAAGTTCTCCAGCACTTCAAAGTCCCTGTCCAATATCTTACCCATTAGAATTTAATGAACCGATTAATATATTTTCTGAATTTTTTGAAAACTTTGAAGGTATTATAAGATTTGCTTCGGATATGATTAAACAAAACTCTTTTTTAATAATTTTCTCTCAAACATTAGTTTTAAACTTAATCAATATTATAGAAAAATTAATACAAATTATGTGCAACCAAGTTTTGATTAATATAGGAAGAGAAAAAAAAAAGGAGTAACATTAACCTTGAGCTACAGAAACTATGAAGGCACCAACGTGGGAAAAAGTCTGTTTCTACAATATATTTTGACTGAGAATCTATAGTATTTATACAACAGTATAATCATATCTTAATGATTATGTCACAGTAGTGTACATGTGGAGATAATTCAGCAATTAAGGAAAAATTATCGAACAATGGTTCAAATGTAAAGAAAATTGACTGGAATGAGCCCATTCCTAATCTACCCCAAAAGAATAGTCTGGTAACAATCCGTCCAAAGGTGCTTTCTTGCAATTTTCCCACAAAAAAAGAACTAAATCTCACTTATATAACAGGAAGAATCTCATATTTCTGGTTTCCAGAGAAGGCTATAAGAAGGGTAACATGTAAAATCAGCTGGCCGCATGTGGTAAATCTTGGTTTTGAAAAGAATTGATGATTTATGTTAAGATACAAAGCAAGAAGATAGGAGTTTTATTTGCTCCTCTTTTTGGCTTCGCTGTACAGAACAACTCCAACAACTGTGAGCATGTACCCCATCATCCCTGTTACCGAGACTGGATTCTTGAATATTAAAATCGAGACAACCACAGCAACAGCCCCTTTTGCATTTCCCAGGACCTGGAAATATAAATATTGGACATCATTAATTTAAAGTAGAGAAGTTCCACATACATTCTCATTAGGTAACTAACTTGTTAGGGAATAAAATGTTCACTTCTCTTCTTTTAGAGGGGGTTGTTCATTCTGGATCTGTTTGTAAACATTTTCTAACAATCATTTCAAAATGAACAGAAGAACAAGGTAGACATCTTTATTACCTACAGCAGCTTCAGAAGTAAATTTTTTGGCAGCTGTAGTTATCTATCAGTTCAGCATGTTAAAGATAATGTTTTTCTTCGTAGGAAACATGTTAAAGATAATCTTACGATACACTCACTGTCTACCACACAATAAAAGAAATATGTGACGGCATATGAGACAATACCTGAAGAGTCAAAGCACTGGTGTTCTTAGTGACCAAGAAATTCGTCAAGTTCACAAAATATGCCAAGGCAGAATTGAAGAGCAGATACCAAATTATCTTGACATCATTTCTGGCAAGAGCTACTGTGATGCCAACCACATTGTACTCCATCAACAATGTTGCAGGAAGTAGGAATATAACAGCGATTGGTGCCATGTATAGTAAAAGGTTCATAGAGTTAAGTTTTTCCCTGGAAACGTTAAAAAAGTTATGATCTAGCTTTTAAGCTAAATAAGGTACGTATTAACCAGCATAAAACAAATGCTTTAAGTTCTTAAAACCTTGTAATAAAACAAGGTTCTCGAGACGACAAGAAAAGAGGGACAGGGGTGGGAGAGGACAAAACAGAAAGCAACAAGGAAGATATCAATACCCTTCTGAGGTCAGCAAAATCCCTTGAA
The DNA here is from genome assembly GCA_020205605.1 of Panax ginseng. Taxonomy (NCBI): domain Eukaryota; kingdom Viridiplantae; phylum Streptophyta; class Magnoliopsida; order Apiales; family Araliaceae; genus Panax; species Panax ginseng. Next base: position 179,769,555 of record CM035128.1, on the reverse strand, counting down.
GTACCGACTTCAAAGCTCTTGCAGCAGTAGCACCAATACAGATTATAAAACCAAATAGATGGAAACTTGGTTCACCCTGCACCCAGATAGCAAAGGTTAATATTTTATCTTTTTCTCAAACAAATACCTGCTATGAATGGATTAGTAACTAAATGACATTAGTACAAATATTATACCTACGAGAACGGGAAGTAGACAAACAGAGCAAGCACATTTTTCTCCCAATCAAGTATCATCTACACAGTAAATCACTTAATCTCAAGGTTTCTTCTAGCATGAAAGTAGCTTCTCAAAATTGGTTGCTCTGATAGCTTTCAAAACCCTCAATTTGGCTACAATTAACCAAGAGCTAGGATAAATGTAAATTTTAGTTACCAGATATTTAATTGGTTAAGGATAATTGTTGTAATCTTAATTAGCAGATGATAGGCTCAACAAAGTCTGCTAATAACAGAGTGTGAGAGAAAATTCTGAAGATTGCACGCATAGCATCAGAGGTAAAATAGTTGTGCAACATGCACATGGCATACTAATCCACCACTGATACATTACAATACATAAGATAAATTTAAAACATTAATCTGCTAGAAGGTCATGGTAGAGTTGGGACATTCTGATCACTAGCTAGACAAGAATGATACAAACTATCTGAACAAAATCTTAAAAGTTGCAAGATAATTTGGTGAAGAAGAAAAATCAATCTCTCAATGAGAAAGATGTAATATGAGATTCCACAAACATAGAGATGGTCAGGACTAGCTCAGGTTTAATCACAGAGAATGAAGTAATGGTTCATGAATATGGAATTATAAATAAAGCATGTAGACCCCATATTTGGTTAAAAAGCCAGCAATGATTGGATGACAAACATTGGGCAGATGATGTCAGCTCTTGTAAGTTACATATTGTCAAAACAAACAAAAGCAAATCTAAATTGAAGTCTTTCCGTTTTTAAGATGATGAATCTTATATTTGTCTTCTTAAGGCTAAGATTACTACCTGGTAAACTAATGAAATAACAAAAGATAAATTGGTTATCAGTATTACATATTCATGTTTACGAGACCAGTTGTCCTGTTTATTGCAGAACTATATCCCGGATCCAACAATCCATAACAACCTAACAATTTACATACTCTCCTTAAGTACTCATAAGCTTTAATTGCAAGATCACACACAAGTAGTAAAAAGTAATCAAATATATAAAGCAAAACAAGCTTGAAACTAACATTTAAGCAAAGTTTCACACACCAATTTGAAAGATTAGTTCTTTTGGCAATAAGAAATTATCAGAAATTGTAAATTGAGAAATTACCCCACTAGCAATGATGACCCCAGTAACCACAGGAATGAGAGCTGCATAAGTGAGCCAAGCCTCCCTCTTGGCCGTCATCAAATAAGCAAACACCGCCGTGAAAAACGGCGTAGTAGACCCAATTGCCTGATTAAACGACACCGGAAGATACCTAAGAGACACATTCCCACTAACCACCGAAGTACAAAAAACCAGACTAAGAGCCGAGATCTTCAAAAACTGAACACGCGACCTAATTGTCTGCAAAGGAACCATCTTCATCCACACAATAGCTATATAGCTCAGCAAAGAACAAGCCGTCATGTGACACATGGTGAGAAAGATCGGGTACTTTAATCCATAATTGCTAAGCAAGTATTTGTTTAGCAATAAAACCCCAATGTTAGAGGTGTACCATGCCGACACGAGCCCGATCGTAAACCATTGGCTCGTGCCCTTCATTGATTCAAAATCCTATGGCTTATATAAATAGTATATATCAATGTGCACTACATTAAACCTCTAAATCAGGGTTTTGAGAGATCTGGAAATGAAGAAAAAATGAAGATAGTTGGGTGGATCTGAGAGAAATTTGTGTAAAGTTGAAGTTTTTGATCAATTGAAGACTTTGAAGTACTGTATATATGTGTTTATATTTACATACACATGTATGTATATTTTATATGTATAAAGGAAAAGTGTATAGAGATACAGAGAAGGCGCGAGATGATGAAAGGTAAATAGAGGGAGGGAGGGAGATAGAGAAAAAATGATTGGGTGTATCGAGGGGAATGAATCTGTCGTCTGACAATAACATGATTAAGGGATGATTAAGGCGTAAAAAACAGAATCGAATCGATTATTGAGTTCTTTCGTATTTTAATTTTTTTAACAGTTAATTTTTTTTTTATCACAGTTTAAAAACAGTTCATAAATTAATAAAATTTATTGAGTATAAAATAAGATTTGATTGAGATTTATTCAATATCGAATTCGAAATAGTTTAAATTTTTTTATAAAAACAGTTTAAAAAATTTATAACAGTTTAAAAAAATTTGTTAAAAACGACTTGAATCGTTAAACAAATTTATTTTGTTTAAAAAAAATTATAACAGTTTAAAATTTTTTTTATAACAGTCTAAAAAATAATTGTTAAAAACAGTTTAAAAAAATTTGGATTTTTTAAATTTTTTTACTTAATATGATCCGTTAAAAACAGTATCAATAGAAAATTATAATTTGAGGAGATTCAGCATAATTTATCGAATTTTAAAAAAAAGTGTTTAAAATTTTTTTGTTAAAATATTTGATTCATTTATATTTTGAATCGAAAAAAAAAAATGTTTTTAAATCGAAACTTTTTAAAATTCTGTTTTTAAAAATTTTATATTTAAAATCATTTAATTTATTTAAAATTAATTATTTTTGCCAATTTTAAAGATCTTGTTAATCGAGCTCAAACTTTTGTTATTGCTTTTAGCTTGCTTCTTTCTTTTATAATGAAGTTTGGGATTTTTAAATACCTTTTTTTGATTTAAAGTCAAAAGATCTGCTGTGGTGAGGATTCAGGGTAGATTAGGCTATTTGTGGGGCGTATTTGACAAATGTAAATATGGGCCATGGTAGTTTGGCGGGCTTTTGTTGATCGGACGGTTGTGAAGAAGAAAGAATAAAGTGTGACCAGATTGGCCAAACAAAAGACGTGTTTGTTAGTTGCTCACTTGTTTGTATGTGGGGTGGGGTGGGGTGGGGTGGGGTGGGGGGGTTGACCGTTTAGGGAAAGTGTTGCGAAGTAAACAAATGGATTTTATATGAGAAAAACACGGAGCGCCTGTAGGAGGTGGTGATCCCAACATGCAGGCCCAAATCAACTGCATAAATGGAAACAATTAAAATAGACTTTACTTGTCCTAATCAAAGTTGACCAAATTTACATTTGAGTATCTATAAAAGCTGTTTGGCATCAGTTAACTTATACACACTCAAATCTATTTATAATCTGTTTTAAGAAACAGATCAGATTTTATAATTACTTATAATCATATTTTATGAAAATAATTAGACAGCTTCAATTTGGATTTTTTGATTATTTGTCAAATCTAATAATCAGGTAATCAAATATATTACTAATATATCCTTATTTATTTTAATAATTTCATCCATTACTCATAATTATTTCTCAAAACATTTCTTTTTAATAATTTACACTTAAAATAAGCTGTTACCAATTATTATTTTTATACCAAACACTTTTTGGCTTTTTACTAGTATGAGTACTCTTTGATTACCAAATAAAAGCTACTTTTTTAAAAATTGATTATAAGTAAAACAATAATCAAAATTACTAATCATATTTTTTAAACAATCCCAAATATATTTGGTGGCCCACAAAAGTCTATTAAAAATTTAAACAAGTCTAATCAAATTAAACTTTTAATGAGGCAGAATTTATGGTTAAAAACTTAATTTCTACTCGTTAAATAAACTAATAATTCTTGAGCCGAATACAATATAGCTCAAACTTAATTCATTTACTTTTCAAGCTTGATTCGCAGAAGCTTTGAACCGAGTTTAATTCGCGAATAGCTAGGCTCTTTTAAGATTATTTATACTTAATTTATGTGCATTGCGTATTTGCGTGTGCTATATAATATACGTTGATATACTTTTATTTTTTTATTATTTTTTTCGACGTGAGACTCCAATTCAGTTGTAATATCTTAATATTTCCTATTTATTAAAAAAAGAGATCGATAGTTAAAAAGTTGATAACACGTGAGCTCAAATTACATGTAAAATAAAGTGAGCTAATGATAATGTTGGCCACCACTAACTTCTTATGTTCTCTCTTCAATGTGTGACAAACTTGCAGAGGCAAATGTAGATAAAAAAAATCATGGAAAGTCAAATTGATGGCTGGCATGGCCATGTCAATGTGTGCTGTATTCGTAATTAGGTATGAACAGAGAGACTTTTGACCTCAATTTTCAGAGAGAGCTCACTGGTTACTTAAGTTAGGTTTTATTCTGGTCTGTCTTCACCACATAGCAACGGAGAAAGTCTAGTTTGGTCAATATGCAACAAATATCCTGTATGCAACAAGTTACAAGTCGGTCAAACCAACTTATAAGTTATTTTTTTTTACTGTTGGAGTGTTTGGGAATGACTCATTTTTTGACTTATAGTAATTCATTTTTGATAAGTAACAAATTCTGACTTATTAAAAAATGACTTATCAGTTATTTTAAAATAAATAAGTTTGACCAAATATAAAGACTGTTTTGCCCTTATTTTAATAGTATTTATATTTTATTTTAACTTATAAGTCATTTTAGCCAAACACCTTCACAATTTATTTTAACTTGATTTCTGACTTATAAACCGAAAGAGTGTCAAACACTTTTATTTATACTACTTAATATGACTTGTAAATCATTTCAAATTTAATTTATAAGTCATTTTAAAATAAATCATCCCGAAATGCTTATACAAATATATTGTGAATGCTTTCAGATTATGATCTACCAATGATCAATTTCTTATGCCACAACGGTTATACAAATATATTGTCAATGCTTCTTTAAGATTATGATCTACCAATGGTCGATTTCTTATTCTACAACGAAGGCAGTTGATGAACCTGCAAAATGTTTGATTGAACCAAAAAGGGATTTAGAGGCACGAAAATGGGTTATTCTATACACACCTGAAACCGTCTTTCCTGGGATTATCCATTCTATAGTTGCGTAGCTACGAGGACTGAGTTTCGCTGGCCTCGACCACTTAAACCGTAAGCAGAAGTCATCATCATCAAAAGCTGGAAGCCAGGTCTCTTTGTCCTGCAACATTTCAACCAATGCAAAGGTTCCCTCGGTCATGAGTCGTTCCTAGGGCAAGCAGACCAGAAGGTAACTGTAACCAAGTCTCCCTTTTTGAAAGTGGAATTGGGAGGAATGTCAGTTTTAACATCACCGAATCTCACACCAAGAGGAGTTGCGTCCAAGACTACTGGTGGGAGTAAACTAATCTGCTTGTCCCGGAGATCTGGAGGTTGTGGGCCTGGTTCAACCGTTTCTCCTGTAATGAGGGCCGTTGCTAGTTTTTGAAATTCTTGTATGTAGGCTGCAAGAGTATGTGGACCATAGAGAGTGGAGGCTCCCTGAAATTCAGAGTATGAAATTACATTGTCTGTTTTTGTAGCCTGTTAGGTGAAGTTTAAACGAATGAAATTTAAAGATATATGACTACAGGGAGTGGTTGGCATTGAAGTGAATTTCATAGTAAGTTCACTTCATGATATAGTACTGACAAGCAGGCGGAGAGATCACCTCCCGTCTGTGTCTGTGTGTCAGCACCGTATTGGACATGGAGTGAATTTACCATAACTTAGCATGAAGTTCACTTCATGCTAATCGGATCCATGACTACATATCACTTGTTGAATGTTGTGCCCATTTTTATAACATTGCAAACTACATATGCAATCTTGCCTTTGCAAATATTAAAGAGGGAGTGAATGGGAAACGGGAAGACCGCTCTAATTTAACTATTACCATCTCAGAACTGCAAACAAGATATCTGTCTATACGTTTATATTTATTAAAAGTCCATTTTTCCTTTTGTGGATTTTCTTTGGCGCTACGTGAGGATACATTTTGTTCATAACTTATACAATCCAGGGTTGCCCCCGGATGAAGCTAATACATATATGCAGTAAGTACACAATGACGACTCAAGGACGTATGCAGTATCAAGAGAGTAAAATGTGAGAATCTGAGGACCAAGTAAGACTGACCTCGTATCTCTGGACCTGGTATTCCTCATAAGTGGTCACATATTGTGAATATGTATTAGTGAGCCCTGCAATAACTACATGGAGATTGCTATCAAATTCTCCATTACCACCGGAACTTAGAACCGTCTTAACAGCATCACGGAGGCGTCTACCAGCCATAGTAGAGAATTCTGCAAAGAAATAGCATTAGAAATCAACAGTACTACAGGAATACAGAAACCACCACATTAAGTTTCATCCTGGCTATGACAAGGTGAAACAACAGACGGTGAACCAAGTAATCTGCTAACTTGTGCTGATAGAAATTCACAGCCAGATCTAATATGTGGAATCACATAATATTGTCACTACAAGAAATAGGACTATTTACGACGGAATAAAGGTCGACTGAATGGCTTCGCTCGGGATTAACTTATTGCCGACGGAATATTCAGTCGTTCATAATTCCCTCGATAATAATACTACTTCGACTGAATTTAGTCGATCCTATACCATGCCTGTGGCGCGAAAGTTTCCCTCCAGTGCCAAAAACAACCTCGACGGAAGAACTATTAATATCGACTGAGTGTCCGTCGAGGATACTTTATCATCGACTGAAGTAATACCGACTGAGTTCCGTCGGAAATAGTCCTTAAAATACTAACAGACGCGAGCCTCACTTCAGCTTCTCCTCATTTCTTTTCCTCTTTTCTCTCTCTGCTCTGCAGCTTTCTCTCTCTGTCCCTCCTCCCGTCCCTCTCCCTCGTCACTGACCCCATCTCCCACCCCACCAGACTCTCCTCGTCCTCATGGCGGCCTCACCTCCCGACTCCTCCGGTGCTCTCTCTCTCTCTAATCCCTCTCTGCTCCTCCTTCTCTCTCAATTTAAGGTTAGTTTTTTCAATTAATTTTAAATTTAGAACCCTTAATTTTCAGATATGTATATGATTATGCATGAATTTGGGTATAAGTACTTTGAACCCTAAATTTTCTGTTTAAATGTTGTTGAAAGTGTTGAAATATTGTTGATAGTGTTGAAATATTCTATTGAAATGTACATTTAAACCCTAAATTTCTGACGCAGTGTTGTTGAAATTGGGATTTTCTGTGATAGTTTGCTAAATTCGGTTTGGTATGAAATTGATTTTGAGACTGAGATGTTGCTAATGCTCGGTGACTGATATTGGTTTACTGTATTGGTGTTTAATTTGTGCCCAACCAGTTATAATGTGTATATTGAGTAGTTATAATGCAGTGTGATAAACTTAATTTGCGATGTTACGATTTACTACGCCTTTTCCAGTTTGTGAATCAATTGAAGACTTCTCTTATTTTGGTGTTAAGTATTAATTCCGACGGAATTTCCGACTGAATTTCTGTGGAAGTTATAGATGGTAATAAATAAATATTTAATTAACTATATAAAAGACAATATATAATAATATAAAAATAAATATTTATATAAATTAATAAATTAATACAAAAAAATACTAGAGCTTTAAATAACTTTAATAAATTATATAATATAATATAATATATTATAATTTAATAATATATTATAATAAACTTTAAAATAAAATAAAATAAATCTAAATAAATAAATAAATTTAATTTAATTTAACTAAATTAAATTAAAGTAAAACATGTATAGTAAAATAAAATAAAATAAAATAATACAAAATAAAATAAATTAAAATACATAAATAAATAAAAGTATAATAATAAATTAATTTTAAAATAAATTTAATAATAAACTAGAATATATTAAAATTAATTAATTTAAATAATATATTATAATAAAAAAATAAATAACATATAAAATAAATATAGTAAAATAAAATAAAATACAATAATTATCTTAAACTAAGTAGCATTTGCTTAGTTTTCCATTACATAAAAAAGCTCAAGAATGGCGAATAAAATAATAAACTAAGTAGAATTTGCTTAGTTTTTTACAATTAAAAGTAAATCAATAATAAGTTGTCTACATATTCAATAAATAAAATAAAATACATGTTGATTTGGGTAACATTTACTGAGTTTTTCATTGGTAAAAAATAAACCAAATACCATAATTGCTTAGTTTGCCCCAATTTTCAAATATAATAACATATAAATTAAATGAAGCACTTCCTTGTATGCGAGATTTCGACGTAGCGATTCACGACTAATAGTACTCCAATAGGTTCCTCGACAATGACAATTAATTAAAAAAAGAATTCGTAGTTTACATTTCAGGTCTTTATACTCGAATAATAAAGTTAATTGAATTATTGAAGACATTCCTCATTTGTTCCATCATGAGATGCCAACATACTGGAAGGGTTTTCATTAAGTTGTTGAACAAAGTTATAGGTTAAGACCCCTCTAGATGAAGCGAATCGATCACTTTTCTACTAAGAATGAAGCATTGCCGATATGGGTCCAATCCATGACGTAGACGACTTCTCACCACTCCAAATTCCTCGAGATAGGTATTTGGGTGGTGAGGTTTTCTACGGCATAGATTGAACCCATATCGCATAAATGATTCATTCATAAGTGAAGGAAGTGATCGCTCGCTCGCCTGAGGGTCGCTTAACTTGAAACTTTGTTCAATAACTTAATGGAACTCCTTCGGATGTTGTCATCACATGGTGAAACGATGAGAATGTTCGCAGAATTCAATTAACTTTATTAATAGAGTATAGGACACAAACAGAACTACGATCCTTTTTTTTTTCTCCGATTTCGCCATGAATCGGTTGAGTACTATTAATGCAATCGCAACTAATATGAAACTTAAATTTGCAACTAATAAACTAAGTAGCATTTGCTTAGTTTTCTACAATTTTCAATAAACTCAATGATATTCTCCCTTTGCTCTTCAATACACTCATAAATATATATATGTAATATACTTTGAAACTTAGAAACCCGTTTGATATTCACTCAGTATGAGTGAATGCCGAATAGTCCCCTGTTTGGGACTGTTACTGGATGTTATGTCTCTCACTTAGGTCGGTGCTAATTCCTGAGTGTGTACGTGTTTATAATTTTTTGAGGATTTTTTCACCGGTGTCTCTCTACATATGTTCTTCTTGAGTGCATACTTAGACTAAGTTGTCTTGGTCTATTTTGTGTACTTGAAGACCATGAGAGAGGTGATCTTTGAAATTTTCTTAAAATATTATAAACACGCACCTTATGAATATGACTAAATGAGAGAGACGATCCGAGAATGGGATAAACCTTCAACCCCAGAGAGTGGAGATATATATTAGGTAAACTAAATACATGCATATATATTCTAATTGGGTATTTTCTTTAATTAAAGATGTCACCGACCCGGGAGTTGGATGTAATTGGGAGGATACCAATTGATGGGAGGGGATTAGTTGATGCGTCTCTTGGTGAAGGGGTGTCCAATTTTATGAACAAAGCAATAGAACATGTTGATGATCCGAACGGAAAGATGAGATGCCCGTGTTCCAAGTGTAAGAACATGATATGGAAGGAAGACCATGATGAAGTTAAATTTGACTTATATTCACGTGGGTTTGTGGATGGGTATTCGGTATGGATTCATCACGGAATCACCGAAGTTTAGAGAACGAACATATAATCATGTAGACCGGTCGGATCACGGATTCGCAAGCGAGATAACTATGACGTCGTCGTGCGGATGTTGGTTGATCATATGGCCCTACCATCGATCGGTCGAAATTTGAAAAGCGAGCATCGTTAAGCGCTTCAAAGAAAAGCGAAATGATTCAAAGAAAATGCTTTCTACCAAATCTTCTCTGAATCGGGTGTTCCATCAGATCCCGAAATGACAAGACACACGGACTTTCTGCGATTCTGAAGCTTTTACATTTCAAGAATGAGCATGGCTGCGGTGAGAGAGGATTCAATGATTTGCTTGATATTCTCGTGAGTTCTTACCTGAGGATATAATACGTTGCCGCGCGAATTACTATGAGGTGAAGAAGATGGTTAAGGGGTTGAATCTCGGGTATGAGAAGATCGATGCTTGGAGCGAGGATTGCATGTTATATTATGGGAGGACAAAGATAAGGTGCGATGTGATATCCATAACTTCGCCAAGGTACAAGATCAAAAAAGCGTGGAGGAAGGAGAAACATGTTCCAAAGAAGATTTTACGGTATTTTTTCTCTCTTGCAGGAGGTTACGGTATTATTCATGTCTGCAAGACACCGCTTCAAAGATATGAGTTGGCATAGAAACAATGGATGTCGGTGCGGTCAGTTGACTCACCCAAATAGATGGAGATGAATGGAAGAATTTTGATGCCAATTTTCCACAATTTCTGCCAAGAAGTTAGGAATGTCGGGTCTTGGGATGACTACGAGATAGATTCTGTCCATTTAATTATTTTAGTCGACCTTATTACTGTTTGGCGGTGATTATGGTAGCTTCTGATCTTCCACCGTCCAATGTTCATGAGGATCCGTATCTTTTCTTGACCTTTTACTTATAACGGGGATATGAGTCCTACAAAAGACATTAACGTGTACCTCGGTAGTTAGTCGATGAACTTAAGATCTTTGTGGGAAGCAGTGTTCGGACTTTTGATAAATCATCGGGCGAAATTTTGTGATGAAAGCGCTGACCTTGTTGTGGACTATCAACGACTTTCCCACACTTGGGATGATTAGTGGTTGGTCGACTCATGACAAGTTGTCATGTCCAATCTGCGTGGGGATGTCAAGGCACTCAACTACGTCATGGTCGGAAAACTAGTTTCTTTGGGCTGCTTCGTAGATTCTTTTCTGACGAGCACAATTATAGAAAGATGTCTACACAATTCAATGTAAAGAAGAGAGAAGAAAGGGGTTGTTGGTCGCTTGTCAGCAAATGACATATTAGGTCAGCTAAATGATCTAACATTTCCACCCCAGGAAGGAGCATGGTACGTTGAGAGCTATAGGATATGGGAAAAGTTATAATTGGACTCACTCGCCAATTTGGTTTGAGTTTCCATACTGGGTCACACTAGCACTTCGTCATTGTATAGATGTTATGCATATAGAAAAGAATGTATTTGAGAACTTGTTTTACACCGTACTAGATACAAGTGGTAAAACAAAAGACAATGATAAAGCACGTAAAGACTTAGAGGAAATGAATATCAGGCGGGAATTGTGGCTCCGACCTAACAACACAAAACCAAAAGCTCCATTTTGTCTTACCAAGCAACAGGTTGAAAACATTTACAAGTGGCTTAATGCGCATTGAAGCTCTGGAGATGGATATCTTCTAACATATCTCGTTGTATCTTAAGGTTGAAAGCGGTTGAAAATTCATCGCTTCAAAAGTCACGACTGTCATATATTCATGCAGAAGTTGATGCCAATTGCATTTCGTGAGATGTTGCCCAGGAATATTAATGATACTTTTACCGCACTTTCAAATTTCTTTCGGGATATTTGCTCAACTGTTATAAGGTATAGTGATGAGGAGCAGATGGAGAAAAATATAGTGTTGACAATGTGCAAGCTCGAAATGATTTTACCACCGGGGTTCTTTGACAACATGGAGCATTTGCCTATCTGCCAAATGAACTTAAGCTTGGAGGACCGGTGCAATATCGATGGATGTATCCATTTGAGAGGTAATATCACATACATTGTGCAATATTCGTCATCTTTATATTTAACTTATCGGTAATATATATCACATACTTTCATGTGATGTATATCGTCGATTAAAGCGAAAAGTTAAAAACAAAGCGTGCGTGAGGGTTCTATTATCAACGCTATACGGAGGAAGAACTTGTCAACTTCGCTCGTTGTACTTTGACGATGTAATCATGACGAAGCATAACCGCTCTAAGTCGGAATGAGGCCTGGGATCCGTCTGTCGCGTCTTGATGATGAGTTGGTTGTATTCACTTATCCAAATTAAACTATTTGGACATGAGACGAAGACTTACCTAACCGATAAAGATTTAAAGATTGTGTCTACATACGTGCTTCTAAATATGCCTGAAGTATCGTCGTACATCAAGTATGTATTATTAGAAGTTGAAAATGATTTTTCTATCCGTAATCAAAAATTAATAAATTGCCATATTATTATACGCAGATTCATTCGAATTGAAGCGCGTCGCTTCTAACCCGGGTTAATGTAATCACGGATGGAAGCATTCACTAATGCAAATTTTCACCAAATGGTTTAAGAGAAGGGTCGAAGAAGAAAACGCGTATAATCGTTTTAGAGATGTCATTTTAGGCCCGTACAAACTTGTTAGTTCATTTCCAGGTTGTATCGTGAATGGGTATAGATTCAAGGTTGATGACTTGAATGAATTGACATCGACCAACTCCGGCGTTGTCGTGTTGGGAAGTTTGTTATGGAGATTCTCGAATCCAATTACTATGGAAGATTAAAGGAAGTGGTTGTGCTCAATTATCCAGGGGGCTAAAAAGGTCGTTACATTTAAGTGTCATTTGGTTTGATCTCGCAAAGGTGTTAAAGTTGATCGTAATAGAATCGTAATGTGCTTGATATAAAATGCATTTCTGATCGATGATGTATTTGTGTTAGCCACCAAGCAACTCAAGTGTACTACGCCCCAATGTCGTTCACGATAGAACCCCCCGGTATCTGATTGTGACAACGAAGACTCGGCCATTTGATGGTACTAATTTGTTTTGGAACGGATGACCCGTTGCAAGAACAAGTTTGTAATCCCAACACGTTGTGGTATATGATGACGATGTGTTGGGTGATGATGTCGTTGGCGTACTTTCGATGTTGACGAAGTGGAGGAAGATGTGGTTGTTAGTCCGTATGTGATGGTAGAAGATGATATTGAGGAAGAAATTGATACAAAAGAGAAGAGATGAAATTAGAGGATGAAAATGATTTTGACTTTGACGGTTTGACGACGACGTCTTACTTCTTCACTAATTGGTGTTTTGTAAATACTATACAACTAAAATCAATCATTATATATATATTTCCCACACATAGGATGGCCATTTGATCGCTCATCGTGATCTCTATGTCTCATTATTTCATGAAGTACAACTATATATGCCTCGACATAGCGGTGGAGGTGGTAGTGGTGGCCGGCCGCCCGGATTGGGTGACGGCTCCCAAGGAGGGTTGTCTTCAGATGCTAGTGAGTTTCATTCTTTTTTGGCTCAGTAACATTATTTTCAAAACTATATTATACATTCATTTACTATTTTTGGACAATGTCATAACTATATATATTAACATACAGATGCTAGACGTTGGCGTTAGTGAGGCTCAACCTCTCGATTAGATTAGGTAAATCCACCCCGCGATTCGACACGATTCTAGTTGATGTGCGGCTCGTCTGCATGTAGGTTTCAACTCTAATATATCACTTATGTTCAATTAGAATGATATTATCATGTGATTAATAAATTGTGTATTCTAGTATTATGGATCCTGTCGCTAAAGCGGCAGACACGCCATCCGCTTTGGCGCGTCTCCCTACCGGTACAGATGCGATTTAGTCGATCTGTGCCACGATGCTTAAATTTCATAGTAGCGATGTTGTTGCGGGGAGTTTCAATGTAAGTCGACTTACATATATATTAAATCAAGGTCCATGCATGTTATTTACATATTGTTCAAATAATAAATTATATGTCTGTTTGATAGAGATACTACAGATACGAGGCCGGCATCACTGAGGCGGATGGTGACGCCGTTATCATTGCCCACATCTCAAAGAATTATGTCGGCTGGTTGTATAAGATGCGACAGAGGGCAGTCCGGGCGATAGAAGAAACGCTCGGGACTACTTTGCGAGATCATCAAATGGACCACGATGACGAGATCGACGTAATGGTGCGATGTGTGCGTACTGGGATGATGTTGCGTTCAAGACCAAGTCGAAGCAGATGAAGAAGAATCGCGGCAAGCTGCGAGTTGTACATACTTCTGGCTCGCAGTCGTTTCAGGAGGTTAAGTCGGTATGTATTTCTCTTTAGTTTAGTTTATTCTTATATTGCAACTATAGTAAATTAAGGTGATCTTATTTAATGTATATGATTTAGGCCATGCAGAGTAGCTTGGCCGAGAATTCTCCTACTATGATCGAAGTTCGGGATGAGTCCATACGTCGAAGGGCTCTACTTCGGGGTCGACGATATCTCCAGCATCACTAGCTATACGGGTAATACATTTACTATAATAGATATTATTAGGATAATATTACGTAATTTATATGATGATACCAAGATAACTCACTTGTATATCAAATTACAAGAGCGGTTTGAGAAGTCTCATGACCAACAGATATAGCAGAGTTGCAGGCTGCTAGGGGCGATGTTGAGACGTTAGATTCCACCGTCCCTCCGCCCAAGATTAGTTTATCTCGGAGACGAGGAGATTTTCTTTGGGTCGCATCTCGTGATACTCCCACTAGTACTACCTACCGTGAGTGTCGAGTCTTTGAGTTACTGAGGATACCACTATCTACACCGCCCAGAGGTATAATATTTGTGTATTTTGTGTTTATGAATAAAGTAAATTTGTAATATTATTCATGTTATATTTATTTTTGTAGGCTCTAGCCAGCCGTCTGCGTCAAGAGCCCCAAGTGGGACCATCACATAGTATGTGGCGTACCGACTTAGATGATGCTTTGTTCCAGTGATGTTATGGGCTGCATGGTGTTTGAGAGGTTTGAGACCGATCCGACACCCCACAATGCTCGCCTCCATCACCAAGGCAGACGTTCTGTTGGTGCCCGCCGAGAAATCGGGTATTCCTCCCGGGAGCGGTGGGTCAGCGATACACGGCGATTGTTGGGATGGTGGTTACCTTAGTCGAGGGACGCGCGTTTGGCGATGTTGAGTCATTGTTCATTTGCTTCGGTATATTTCGCTTTTAAATACAAATATATATTCTGCGTGTTATTTAATTTTCATTTAGTTATCTTTAATCAATCATATATATGGACTAATGAGTTACATTATATTGTATCAACAAAGTGACGAGCGGGATGACGATTTTCATACTCCGGCGAAGAAATCGGCGCTTGCTTGATGATCCTTCTCACAATCGGGGCTCTACTACTTGACTTAGTTTACATTCTTTTGTAGTTTAAATTCTTTTGTATTAATTTTACATAACTTTTGGACGTACATATTGTAGTTTAAAGTACCTTAGCATTAATTACTTTGGTTTTGTTGTGGTTTGACACTTAGCTTAATGGGATGTGGGATCTTTTGTAATTTACATTAGTTTAATTTACTTTGATTAATGCAGTTTTACATTTCATTACTTTGGTTTGTTGCGGTTATGCTAGTCGTAGTAATGGGATGTTTTTGACATTTAGCTTATTTTAGCTTGTGTATGTGATGTTGGAAAAAAGCAGTGCAGTGCAGTACAAGATGTGGGTTAAATCCCTGGATATTGCAAAAACAAAAAAAATATTTTAAAAAAAAAAACAGTAACCTCGACGGAATAATGGTATTCTCGACGGAAAACCGTCGAGGTTAAGTTTCTTTCCATTTTCGACATAGTGCCATTTCCGTCGGTACTAAGACTATTCCGTCGGAGATGAGGTTACCCTCGACGGAATAGTCTTAGTACCGACGGAATATTCCGTCGGAAATAAGCCTTTTTGTTGTAGTGTGTTTTTATGTTATTTCCACATACAAATACCATTTGCTTACAAAAGTGGATTTATTAAGCAATATCAGAAGATACAAGGAGGAGGGGGGGAGGGGGGGAATAAAATAAAAATCAAAGTAGAGTTCACCTCCAGGTACGCTGAGAATGACAAGTTGCCCTATTTGCAATATTTGAAGTGGAAGTACCGAAGGCTGCATAGATAGATGGATATATCTGTGAGAACCTCCATCAATTAACTGTTACTACCTTCTAATGCATCATACCAATCATATAGAAATCATTAAGGTACTTCAAGGCTCAAGCAATCCTTAAACATAGGCAGGAAGTTCAAAATCATGTCCGTAATGTACCACAATCTGGATTCTGGAAACAACAAAAAAGCCAAATGACACATTGGCAAGCCGAATGACACATTGGTTCTGAGAGCTCAAAGCAAGCAAAGCAAGACAATTATATTATGACGATTATTAGGTTATAAGATGTTCACTGAACAACGCCCACAGTAATAGATTTCCAGTAGGTGCAATAGACTTTCATTCTACTTGAGCAGTACTAGTAATTGTAAGATGGGAACTGCTTCAGAATAGTGAAATTTCGGTTTTTTCTTGAAGGAAACCCTTAAAATATAAGTGACCCACATGTTTCAGTCGAGCTTGCTGCATTTCACTGTTAATAATTGGTTTCAGTTGAGCTTTCTGTATTTCATTGTTAATATATAGCATTTAAAGACATGATTTTGTCACTGATATTCATGATTTGAAATGAATTTAGTTACTCGGAAAATTGATTTTCTTCATTGATTTCCATGACCAAGTTTGCAACTAAAACTACGATTGCTTAATGAAACAAAAATTAGAATTTTATTTGAAAAAAAAAATGTAATGATGAACTTATTGAAGGTTTTTGACTAATAAATAATAATCTAGTATAGCATTGTTTTAATCTATAAATCTTAAAAGTATGGTCAATATGAATATGTAACGACAATAACAAACCATTAATGGCTGACCCAGCAACAGAATAATCAATAAAAATGTTCATGTAACTGATATATTGATGCCAGTGATAACAACAGAGAATAAGGATATCACGAAGTATAAGTGGACCTTGCTTGAAACTACAGAAATTATCTCCACTCACAATATCTAGGATGGAATCTCGCACAATAATCACCATACTCAAACATATCAAATTTACATATCTAGTTTTGGAGGCATATTAGTGGACAGTCACGTTATGTCTCGAGCTTCCCAACAACAAAAATCAGATGGAAACTAGGATAAAGAGAAACTCACCGCCCAATCGTATGGTTTTTTCATTTCCCCAGTATCAAGAAGAATGGGCTTTGGATGCTGACAATTGAGTTGGTCCTCATCTGGTGTTTTTAGCAAGTCCCGCACGAGCATCCAGAAGGCATTTCCCTGAAAAGATTAAAATACCTCATAGATTCAAGCATTTAAGGGTTCAAGAACATGAAATGAAAAGGTTCCGATAATTTCATCGGATATATTTTTGGACCTTGTCATCTCCTTGCTTGAAGTCAAATGCTCCAGGTCCATCTGTGGTCCCTGCAGCAAAACCAAAGCCCATGGCAGCTGGGCACGTTCTCCCCATCTCACTTTCTTTCACATTAGGAACTGGGACCTCAAGGTTAGAGAAGTCGACATATTTGTGCCGATACCGGACCTTTCCTTCCAGTTGCTGAGATGCTCCATTAAAAAGTTCCACAGCTTTATTAAATTGTCTTGTTCCAATGATTCGTGTACTTTCAAATTCGTCTGGGTAACTGCCAAATGAATATGGCATACAGTTTGAATTTACTCTGTATCCTATATAATATATGTGAACTTCAAAATTTCAAAGCATTTAATACCCTGGGCCTCGACCATAGCATTGTTCATTTTTCCCATTGCAGGTACTATGTTCGAAATCACAAGGCAACCCAGTGTCTATGCAAAATGCACCAAGAACATTTGGGCTGACATCACCACAATTAGATTGACAGAATGCAGAGACAAATTGAGGTCTGTCAGCCTGCCTAAGAGCATTCCGAACCCGTCTTGCAACACTTGAAATCCTTGTTGCAGGTCTTCCCGGAGAAGAATGAAAGGTGGCGGCAACTTCCATCAATACTTTACCTGTAATAGAAAAGAGACTATTAACAAGGCAGCCTAGTTTTTAGTTCCAGTGGACGCCGAGTACTTTAAAACATACCACTATGCACCTGAAGCCAACCTACCCAAAAGTGTCAACCTGTTTATGATAATTACCTCAAATATGTTTCAGCTATGAACTATGTAGATGATAACACCCCAACCCCCTTGTCCATTTCCCAGTAATAGAGAAAGATAGGCACCAAATAAAATGGACACTATAGTTACAAAACCAGTTTTTTGAAATCAAAACCGATAAGCAACTTATGTAGTTGAACAAGGTCTAAGGACTTACGGTCTTCAAGCTGGTTAGGAATTACTCTGGGAAATTTTTGAGGTATTCTAACAGCTCCAGATTTATTTGAATAGACATTTTCTTCAAACCAGTCCTCCATAAATCGGGCTGCAGCACCTTTGTTGTCACCACTGATCAATGAGTTTGTACGACTCATAGAAGTTCCATGAGTTGCGAACCAGTTAAAGCTGCCGACTGGGCCCCATTCATCATCTACAAACTTTATAAGGGTCATTTCTTTATCCACATCATATTTATATTTACTCCGTTCTGCAGCAGGATTGTTGAGGTAGGCAATAGGGCTACGATTTATACCAGCATCTAAGAGCTCACCTGAAAAGTTGTATTATGTAGTTAGCTTTGCTTTAAAGTTAAAGACAAACTCTAAAGCGCTATAACTAAGTATCTTAAACAAACTGAAATACAATGTCGCAGAGGAAAGATAAAAACATCATATTGGTAGTGGTTAAGTTCTGACCAAAGTTCTATGTGGATTCTGAAAATTATTTCAACCTTATAATGAACAAGGTCGTCACTTAGAACATTCCAAGGACGAAAACTTAAGATCCAAATGTAGTTGAGATACACGACTCAGTAAACTAGGAGCGAAAAAATGGTTCCAAGTAATTTGCCAATCTAGACTTGATTCTCTTGACATAATTTGCATATTTTTATCGAGCAAGTGATTCCACCGTACCTTTATTCAGATAGATCGACCCTGGACGAAGATTCTCATGAGCTTGTATAATACTTTTCTCGATCCCATCAACAATGGCATCAAATGACTGGGGTACGAAACCAAGAGATGTAATAATATATATAACATATTGGAGATAGCCGCCAGGCCCAGCATGCGTGTGAATACCACTGATAGCGATATTCTGTTCATTATACAGGTCACCATACCTTCATAAATGAAATGAAAAACTACAAATTATTCAAACAATTGTAAAGCAGGTGCAGTCTAGTAGTTCAGTCTGCATTCAAAGAAGAGAGGGAAAAAAGAGAGAGAAGAAGAAGTAAAATTAACACGTCCAGGAGGAATGGAGGATGTATGTGTGTGGATATATATATATATCCCTTTCCAACAGTAAAAAGATTTGTTTTTTACATTTGTCAGATAAACAAATCTGGAGTTTTACCAATTGTTGACAAGTTTGATAGAACTACTAGCTGGCAACCTTGTATGCTATCATTATGCCCTTAAAAAAATAAACAAAAATAGAGTGAAAGTAATCAGAAGCCTCTACCTTGCCCTCAATCTTTCAAGAACTTTTATTGTAACAAGTTGTGATGCCATGCAGGCATCAAGATTTACAAATACAACTCGGTTCTGTGGAGGTTCCGGTTCCGCCACTATGAATGTACGAGCTCGTAACCTGAAGTGAACTCCAGATGCTGTTTGTTCAATATTTGCATAACCCATCATATTGACATCTGCAGCGGGCCCTGTTATGTCATAGCTTCCAAGACCAACCAAGTAAGATGAAGCTGATGTAATCCCCGCATAAATAATTAGTACAACTAATAGGAAACCTATAAACCACATTGTTGCCGATGGTCCTCAACAAAATCAACTGAAGGAGAAAGTATCTTCAAAAGGTTCCTCCAAAAAGGTATTCATCCTTCACATGATTCTTCCATCCTATGGCAAAGAAAAGGATGAGACATTTTAGCAAATTCCTCAGTTTATACAATCCAAATTTAAGATGATAAAAAAGTAATCAGAATTATGGTTGCAGTAATAATTACTCTTGCCAGTATAACTGAGGAGATGTTTCCAAAGAATGGAACAAAAATGGGCATAAATTCAAGTCTATTGCAATGCAAACTAAAAAACCGGGAGATTTATCTTCCTTAAACTTAGATCATACTGGCACCCTCTGTTCGCATTCTAAACTTGAAACAATTTACATTTAAATATTCAAAAGGATAAAAGGTGAAGATTGCCCTTTTGAGTATTCAAGCAATCCATACTAATGTACATGAGAAACCAAATCAAAAGAACAAAAAAAACAAACAAACAAAGAAGAATTAGCATCTGACTTACACAAGACACCTTCAATCAACTTAAGAAAGTCTTACAAGAAGTTCACAACTCCTAGTAAAAGTAAAGAGAATACAATCTTATATCGAGTTCTTTAAAACGTGTTAAGTATCGACTAGGAGATATAGACCCCTGAATTAGAGTATGCGATAATAACGTACCCCCATGTCCAATTGCACATGCTCCCTGAAAATATTTCAGGGGTAATCGCATAAATTAACAGGATTTCAAAAATATGTCTACATACATAAAAATTAGCAAATGAAGATTCATAAACAAATCCTCCTTTTTTCCTTTTTTGTGGGGGGAAAGGTTCAAAATTAGCTTATATAACAATATTATACCCATAACTTAACAAATGTAGACTCATAAGCAAATCCCACTTCAAATGCGCTTATGGAAATCATTAATATAAGCTGTTTCAGAAGCATGAGACTGAAATTACAAAATTTGGCGCGAATCAGATTGTTGCAACTGATTCTGTTCAACCATAGATAGTCACAATACCAAACAAATGACAGCACAAAACCTAGTATAATAAAGAATGCCTATTAATTTCATAAAGCAAACCAAATCACGGCCCATAATACTACAGCTGAAAGAAAAAGTTCCAGATAATTCAACTTAAAATCAGACGTAGTGTTCAATTCATGTAATTAAACAGTAGTAACAACTTCATTGATCACTGAGCAAGTGAAACTAAAGAGTCATTGATAGAATACCAAGAAATCATGAATATTTGTTTATTTATTTTAAGTTTCTTTCCTATTCAGCTTTAATTAGAGTATCTCCAACAGCCTCTTCAACAAAATAAAGAATCAATAAGTTTTTATTTTGCTTGATAGATTTGATGTACAACTTATTGAATTGAAGAGAGAGTCACAAAATATGAAAGTAACAAATAATATTCTTCAAATTGTTACATATGTCAACAAACTTAAGAGTTTTTTGTAAATGCTCTTAAAGTCACCAAGACTACTGAATTTTTCGATGAGCTAGTTTTATGCTACTACTAATAATAAAGAATAAATGGACACGGGAAATGATGAGTCATTTCCCATAGCAATCTTATGGAGTATGCTTTAGTTTCATATATACGAGTATAAATAGGCTACATGGGTATTCAGATCGGAAGTAAGGGAAAGGCAGGAGATAAGTAGGGAAAAAATATAAACAAAATTCTTTCTTGATACAAAAAAAAATATTGTGAGAGCATATATTGAGTTTCTACGTGATTTTCAATATACTTGATGTTCTTGGGGATGGTTCGGTCGTGAGATCTTTGCACGGGTGTTTGCCAAATAACAACAAACGCATTGTACAGTACTTTGATTGTTAACAAATTGGGTGAGATCTTTCCTTTTATAAATTTAAAATTGCAGTTATTTATCAGTTAATTTTGCACGATTTGTCCAACATACCTATCCCACTTCCTTTTTACCCCCAGATAACACATTGATAAGGTTCAAAGATCTGTCCTTTTGGCCCATTTTCACTTGCTTCACAACTGATACATTAATGGTGAAACAACCCGGGTCAAATCCCGAATCCGGAATAAATCTCGAATCAAATCCCAAGTCCGAATCGAATCAAATCCCAAGTCCGAATCGAATCAAATCCATCAAAATAAGGCTTCAACTACTAGCCCAATAGTATTTTCTTGGGTCATCTTAGCCCACCACAAGCTCCCAAAACGTCATGACTTGAAGGTACTATTGGTAGTAACTTATTTCCTTATATGCAGACAAATTTTTCCCCTATCTTTCGATGTGGGACTGGGGTGTTACAAATGGCTTCTACCTCAAAAGATGTTTAGTTCCACTTGAGAATGCTAATTGACAAAGAGAAAAACGAAGTATTTTCTTGCTGAAGCAGATAGTGATTTTGTTGATATCCTGCTAAGCTTCTTGACATTACCAATGGGCAGAATTCACGGCCAGCAGAAGTTGGAAGCTTCAACAACCTCTACAAAAGCGTTTCAAATCTTGACATCAAGTACTTTGGAGCGCAGGAATGCAAAGAGATGCTTCTTAATCCGAGAAACTCATCAGAAGATCAGTGTCGCAAGCTCAAACTCAACATAGATGATACTGAGCCTAGCAGATACTTTATATGTCAAGATTTGGGTTGTAGTGTAGACAAAAAAGCCATTTTGAGTACTTGCAAAACTGTAAAATGTAAATGTGGGAAACCAATGAATAGGGAAATCAAACTTAAGGATTCTGATGTTTACTTGGATCATGGTAATGATGGAGTATTTGTTACTGCGTACACATCTTTTCTTATAGGGGATAATATGACATTTTCACCTATTTCTGATTTAAACTCTTCCCTGCTCGACTTCCTTGGAGAAAAAGACAATAGACTACTTGAAGAAAAGACATTTAATATTGGCTGCAAAGAGGTATTACAAATCCTTTACAATTTATATATATTTTAAATCCTTCGTCACAGTGAGAGTTTTAATTCATTTTTGTTTCAGCTTTTGAATCTTCTCAAGTGTTTAATACTCTCTAAGCCCCCTTTGACGGATACATTCATGGGCGAAACTGAAGAACTCATTTTCTCGGACAGTGACTCTGAACTAGGCCACTCGGCTATTCCTAAGATGGACAAGGAGAAAGTCCCAGATTCTAGGAAAATGACTGTTAAAATATTGGTACAAAAATCAGACAACAAGGTTTTGTTTGCTGAAGCTAGGGATGATTTTATCAATTTTTTATTTAGCTTCCTCGCAATTCCATTAGGAACTGTGATGCATCTCTCGAGTGGTATGTTAAGATCACTCAAAAGAAATTTAGCACTCAAAGATGAAAAGATTGATTTTATTGATAACAAACTGTAGGCATATATATAGCCTTTTACAATGACATAAAATTGAAATAACAACCCATAACCCATGTTTACAACATCCTAGAACGTGGTAACAAACTAAGAGGAATTCATCAAAGCACTAACCACACTAACCACTAGTCCTGAAGAATAGGACTTATTAACAAACTGAAATAACTAAAGATTCGGAACTAACATTCCCTCCCTTAAACTGTATGCAGAATGCATATAGTTTATAGTAAGAACTTCACACACGCCCAGCAAACTACGAAGCTTCAAAAATACCTCCAACCTGAGTGGCTTTGTCATAATGTCAGCTATCTGGTCTTGAGTATTACAATGTCTTAAATCTACCACACCATCTCTTACCAGTTCACGAAGAAAATGAAACCTGATGTCAATGTGCTTGCTTCTTCCGTGAAGAACAGGATTCTTGGAAAGTTTTATAGTTGAACTGTTATCACACAAAATTGTAGTACATTCCTCCTGCACGTAACCAAGCTCTGTTAAAACTCTTCTTAACCAAACACACTGACAAGCACATGAGGCAGCTGCAATGTATTCGGCTTCAGTGGTGGATAAGCTAACCACATGCTGTTTTTTGGATGACCACGACACCGCTCCAGAATTAAACATGAATACACACCCCGTTGTACTCTTCCGATCATCTAGATCTCCAGCAAAATCACTATCTGAATAAGCTGTGAGTTGCTTACAGTCTCATTTCTTGTAGAAAATTCCCAGATCAGTCGTTCCTTTCAAATATCTTCGCAACCTCTTTGCTGCCGACCAATGTTGCTCTGTAGGACACGACATGAACCTGCTGATAAGACTTACACCATACATCAAATCAGGTCTGGTTGCAGTTAAGTACATGAGACTGCTAACCACCTGCTTGAACAAACTTGCATCAACCTTAGCTCCCTTCTCATCCTTTGACAGTCTGCAACCTGGAACTATGGGGTTCTTCACCAAATTGCTTCTGTCCATGCCAAATCTTTCTAAAACTTCATGAGCATATTTCCTTTGACACACGTAAATCCCATCAGAATGTTGTAGTACTTCAATCCCCAGAAAATATCTCATTTTTCCCAAGTCAGATATGTCAAATTCTAACATCATTGACTTCTTAAACTCTTCACATATGCTCGTCATTCCCTGTAAAAATTAAATCGTCAACATAAAGACTGACAATTAAGAGCTTACCTCTTTCCTTCGACTTTGTGAATAGGGTGTGTTCATAATGGCATTTTTCGATGCCCTCTTTAGCAAAATAGCCTTCAATTTTACTGTACCAAGCTCGTGGGGCTTGTTTAAGGCCATACAACGCCTTATTCAACTTATAAACCTTGTGTTCCTCGCCCTTCTGCTCATATCCCTGAGGCTGTTGGACATACACTTCCTCACTAAGCTCACCATGCAAAAATGCGCTTTTTACATCAAGCTGAAAAATATTCCAACCTTCTTGAGCTGCTAGAGCAATTACCAAACGTATGGTATCTAGTCTTGCAACTGGAGCATAAACTTCTGTGTAATCAATCCCATATTGTTGTGCATATCCCTTTGCCACAATTCTAGCCTTGTACTTGTCTATCTCACCATTTTCATTTAGTTTTGTTTTAAAAACCCATTTAACTCCAATAGTCTTCACTCCTTCAGGTAGAATAGTCAGGTCCTATGTTTTATTACGTTCAATGGCCTCAATCTCTGCATTCATGGCATCTCTCAATTTCTTGCTCTTTACAGCTTCCTCGAAAGTAATGGGATCAACTTCTGTGAGAACCGCCATGGCACTCAAATCTTCTTCTTCTGACAAACCTTCTCCGGTTTCATAATATTTCATCCCCGTGGAACTCGTCTTGCCCTCCCTTGAATTAAACCCGGGGAGTTCTCATCATGTGACTCACTGGAAGGTGAACTATTGCTACTTGAACCAACTCCATTTGTGCTATTTGAACCTGCTTCTCCATTTTCGTTAGCCTCTGCTCCAAATTCCTCTTCATTCTCGGTTGCATCTCTCTCTTCTTCACTATCACCTCACTCTAACACATCCGAAACCATTTCTTCACTACTCATGTTCCAATTCCATCCCTCATTCTCCTCAAAAACAACATCCCTACTAATAATTATTTTCTTAGAAACCGGATCAAACAATCTATAAGCTTTCGATTCATCACTTACTCCTAATAAAACACATCGAACGCTTTTGTCATCTAACTTGATTCTTTTCTGGTCTGGTACGTGCACATGAGCCAAGCACCCAAAAACCTTGAAATATTCTACTGTAGGCTTTGTACCACTCCATGCTTCCTCTGGAGTTCTGTTTTGCATGGCTAAAGTAGGGCACCTGTTGAGGACATGCACACACCATCTCACAGCTTCTGGCCAGAAAACCTTTGGAACCTGCTTCTCAGTGAGCATACAACGTACCAAATTCATCACAGTCCTATTCTTCCTCTCAGCAACTCCGTTTTGCTGAGGAGTATAGGTTGTGGTTAATTGCCTGGTTATGCCATTTGCCTTGCAAAACTCCCCAAACTCATTTGAGGTAAACTCACCACCTCTATCAGTCCTTAGACATTTAAGGTAAGCACCTGCTGTAAAATCTCAAATTTTTTTACGAATAAAGATTTAAATTTCTCGAATTTTTTTTAAAATATTATGGTGTGGATTTAATATAATGTTATAGTTGTGGGTAATATTTATAAATTTTGCAAAGTATGCAAGTTGTTATATTATATTCGATTGGTTTAATATTCTTTGTGTTTTTTAATATTCGATACGATTTATTAATTATTAGTGGACCCCACAATGTAATTATTGTCGGATTGAGAAAACGACAAAAATATTTTTATGAAAATAACGTCGGAAGTTTACCGTTAATACTTTTGAACTACTCGGTAGTAAAAGTACAATAATAGCACACGGTATTGATTATTAATGCTTACGTGAGAAGTCACTCAGTTATACTCAATTATTGCTACAGTAATTACTGCATCATATCTCTCATATTATTGATTCGATTATTGTCACAGTATCATCTGCGTTATATGATATATTATTAAATTAATAATTAAGACGACAAAGTTATTCATATTATTAAATTGCAATATTTACAATGTCTAGAAGTTACACAAAGAGAGGTTTGGTCACCTAATTAATTGCTACCAATAGGGAGAAATCCTTATTGAAAGCCCTCTTTCCGGAACGACACAGTTGTTAAATATCGTGAGTTATAATATTAATGATGAATAAGTTCGTGTTGATTAAAGATAAATTTGATAGTTCCATTGTGTTGGGATTATTGGTGTTAGTTGAAATCGATATCTATTCCGTGATAATTGATGTGCAGGGGTTATATTGATAAATCCGTAATTTATCGGATAAATGAGCAATTAATTGCTACTTATTCACATGCTTATATAACTATTTGTTCACATGTGTGTACTATTGAGTCACATTCACTTACTATTAGGGGAGTTGGTGCAAGATTGATGATACTTGCATGACAAAGTTAAAGATGGAGGTATAGATGGAGGTACTATATTGTAATTAATTTTTTCACATGTTTAGAACTATTGAGTCACATGATTTACTATTGAGTCATATGATTTTACAATTGATTCACATGATTTACTATTAGGGAAGTTGGTGCAAGATTGATAATACTTGTAGGACTAAATTAAAAATGAAAGAAAAATCGGAGGTATTGTACTATAATTTTTTGAGCCCCAAAACGTGCAATTATCGAAACTATATTTTTCTATAAATAGAAGCTCATTCTTCCTTCATTTTTCACCAATTCACTAAAGCTTTAGAGCCATTATTATAGAGAGAAATTATAGAGTGAAAGAAGAAGAGAAGTCTGCTACCTCACTATTCCAGTATCCAGTCTTCTTTTGGAGGTAAGGGGTATTTTTTTCATATTCATGAAGAGAACTTACATTATTCCATTCTTTATTATTCATTGGAATAACTTTGATATCTGCAAGCATACCCTATACTTGGTGAAATTCTTCACATTATTAGTTTTTATTATTACTGCTTTGGAATAACTTTGTCATCAAGAGACTGCATACACGGTGAAATTTTGTTTTATTCCATTCTTTATTATTCTATTGGAATATCCTATCTCATGCGTTTTTATCTTGGACTAGTTTCGCCTCTTTATTATTACTGTTGAATATCCTGTCATATGCGTTTTACGCCGGATCGCTTCCGTCTTTTATTATTACATTGGAATATTCTACATGCATGCGCGTTTATCTTTAACTGGTTCCATCTTTATTATTACGTTAAATATCCTGTTTGTGTGTTTTACGCTGCACTGGTTCCGTTATTTATTATTCATTGGAATAACTCGCCTACTGCAAGTACTGCGTGCGCATGGTGATTTCTGTTCTTTATTCCATTCTTTATTATTCGTTGGAATATCACCGCTTGCATGGTATTACGCTGACTTTAGTTCCGTTATTTATTATCTTTGTTGAATAACTTTTGTCATGCGCGAAGTACCGCGTGCATGGTGATTTCTTTTGTTATTTCATTCTTTATTATACTCGGTTGGTTAAAGTTTTGACTTATATACCATGAAATTAGTGGAATATCCTTGATATTTGCGTTTCATCCAAAGATTCTTTTCATGAAAATATTCTTTTGAGCATTCTTAAATTTTACTCTACAAAGAAGTATCATGTTGACAATTTGGATGTTATTAGTTTACGAATAAATTAATTCTTGAACTTGTTTTATTAAACTCTTATATCATTGTCATCATCCTCATGTTTATATTTTTTTGAAAGTCATCTGTGGCATCAGAAGGCATAGATGGACTTGGTATGATTATGACCGAGGATTATTCTTGTAATCATGACCGTAATGCTACAAATGATGTGGTAAAAGTCCTCTCGGCGCCGTAGTGCATTGATGGACGGCTTTTGGTATGATTATGGCTACTGATTCTCTTTTTGCCGAGGGGAGCAAAGATGAATTATTTTATGGCATGATCGATCGTTGATGAAAACACAATTATCTTTGGCTCAGTAGTGCATGGATAATTCGTGGTCGTGATACTAAATAATATCCTTGGCTTGTAGTGCAGGGATGATTGGATGATGTGGATTATTTATTAAGGTGAGTCTCAGCGATAAAAGTGATGAAAAACTTTTTAAATCATAAAAGATAATAGATTTTATTCTCTACCTAACTCTTTTAATGGATTGTTTGTTCTGCTGCAGTTAAACTTGATGTCTATTGTATTTTATCAGTTTAACATTGTTGAAGGCTAATGATAATTTATTCTGCATTATCTTAGTCATTATATTTCTTACTGGGCTAGTTGAGCTCACCCTTTCTTTCACTTTATTATCTTCTTAAAATGAGAATATAAATTTGACGAAAGTCGGGAAGCGGGTGACGGTCCAGATGATAGTATTAGCTAGTAGTCCTCACTATTCTCATTAAATAGTGTGAAAATAAATGTAATGAGGACCTAATTTGAGTTTGTATCTTGCCTATGAGGACTCCATTCGAATGGATATTGTCTGAGAAGGCAATATTCTTGTTTAAACTCTCGCTTTATGTTTTACACGGCGCTTATATAATTATGTTGTATTTGATTTTTGTACCATTTATTTGGCGACTCAAAATGGGTGATGTATACCTATTTTGTGGGCGTCACAGTTGGTATCAAAGCTTAGGGATATGATCCCTGTCTAAGATGTGAGACAAGAACTAGGAGGGGAGAGACGGAGAATTCTTTCGCTAACATGATCTACCTAAGTTTATTTGGTATTTAATTGGTCGGTAAGAGTATAGGGATAATATGTGATATGTTAATTAACCCTTGTTTTGTGACAGTGTTCGAAAATGGCATCTGAAAATGTTGACATAAGCATTAGAGCAAAATAATATGATCGTATCGTAGTACGAGGCTAAGTTTGCGGAGTTATCCCGGTTTGCATCCCATTTGGTCGATAATGAGGAGCGAATGACGCGAATGTTTCTAAGAGGTTTGAAACCCGATATACGTCAATACCTCATTTCTCATAAACTTTATTTATATTCAAATGTTGTGAATAGGGCTCAATTATTGGGCGCGATAATGAGTTAACAAACCAAAAGGTAACGACCAACAACATAATAATAATCGTAGTGGCAGGCAACGACCATGAAACATTGATAACCATCGTGGGGAAATTATCATGCCAAGAATGGTAACCACTTGGTGGTAATCATGGACAAGATAATAAAGTGGAAATTTCAAAAGAGAAAGGTCATTTAGCTCGATTTTGTCACGCACCAAAGTCAAGTCCAAATTGGGGACGGTGGCACCAAAGGCGGATCTGAGATAAAACAAAGTTAAATGGTTTCAGGAAGAGCGTTTTTCGTGACTTCTCAAAAAACGAGTAATCCAAATGAAGTTAGCATGGGTTAGTTAATTATAAATTCTTGCGAAGTCTATACCTTATAAGATACTGGTTCTACCCATTATTTTATCTCTCTTGCTTGCGTTCAACGTTTAAATTTGACTCCGGAGAAATTAGACTTTGACTTATTAGTTGAAACTTCGTTAGTAGGAACCTTTGTTACCTCCACTATTTATAAATCTTGTTGATTCAAATCGACATTTTCACGTTACCTGTCGATCTTATCTCTTTGAAAATACTTGCCCTTGATGTGATTTTAGGAATTGATTGGTTAACTACTCATCATGCCAAAATTGATTATTTTCGTAAGGTTGTTAGCTTTCATATTCCTAACCAACCTATTATGCGAATTTAAGAAACCAAACCACTAAAGTCAATCATTGACATATCAAGCCATAAGTAAAAAGCCCCGAGCCTTTCGTTGTTAACTTCCTTGTGTGGAATGAATGCAAAGCGGACTTTACAGTAAGCGACGTTGTGAATGAAGATGGAAAGTTGATAGGTACCAATGTGACGTCTATCCAAGTCTTGGATGAGGTCACGATTTTGAATGATATTTCTATCTTTAATAAATTTCTGACGTATTTACGAAGACTTCTAGCTTACCCCTAGGCGTGAAATCGAATTTTGTATTGACCCCGAAAGAAAAACCCATTTCTTAAACCCTCAAATATTTCTTCAACTAAAATAAACGTAATATCGCCAAAAGACGTTGACTCAAGTCATTGAAGATTACGATCGTACCATTTAATATCATTGTGGAAAAGCGAACATGGTAGTAATGGCGTTGAGTAGAAGATCGTGATGCGTTCTGAGTGCGATGTTGTTAACATAAAAACCCATTTTGTATAACTTACAAATGATGAAGATGGAGTTAAAGACTCTAGGGACCCACGTGAAGATAATGAATATACGAGTAGAATCGACTTTAATCGATAAAGTTAAAGCCGCTCAAGCAACATACTCAGAGCTGATGAATGAAGAAGGTTCAAGAGGGCGTTATTCTAGAAGCAAGAAATGACGAATAGAGGAAATCACAACCCTCGATTTAATTGGCCCATTTGAAATCCGTGGTCGAGTAGGAACTGTGGCCTATAGACTCATTTTACCGCCAAATATGTCGCGTGTTCATAACGTTTTTAACGTATCGACGTTACGTAAATATGTGGATGACCCGAACCACATTATTGATTTAGAACCGGACGAGATAGCGGATAATTTAACGAATGAAGATGTACCTGTTAAAATCCTGGAATATATTCTACGCTTAAAGGTTATACCTCAAGAGTTAGAATCTGAAATAAAGTCAAGGTATCCTCACCTCTTCGGCATTCCAGGTACGTACGTAAATTTCGAGGGCGAAATTTCATAAGGAGGGGAGATTGTGAGACCCCAGATTTTATGAATAAATATTTAATTTTTTCGAAATATTTTTTTAAATATTATGGTGTGGATTTGATATAATGTTATAGTTGTGGGTAGTATTTAAAAATTTTGCAAAGTATGCAAGTTGTTATAAATATTTGATTGGTCGGGGAATATTCTTTTTGTCGAGGAATATTCGTACGATGGCACAATCATTGGTGGACCCCATTAACGGAAGCTTAATCGTTGTTTAAAAAATCCACAAAAATATTTTATGAAAATAACGGCGGAGGTTTTATCGTTAATCTTCGCTGAACTACTCGGTAGTAAAAGTAAAAGATGTCTGGCGTGGTTGCATAGTAGCACACGGTATTGATTATTGATGCTTAAGTGATAAGTCACTCGGTTATAATCGCATTATTACTACAATAATTCTTTGCATCATATCTCTCATATTATTGATTCGATTATTGTCACAAAGATCATCTACATAATATGTTATTTTATTAAATCAATAATTGAGACGATAAAGTTATTCATATTATTAAATTGCAATATTTACAATGTCTGAAGTTACACAAGGAGAGGTTTGGTTACCTAATCATACGCCCAATAGGGAGAAATCCTTATTGGAAGGCCCCTCTTCCTGGGAACAACCTGGTTGCTAAATATTGTGAGTTATAATATTAATGATGAATAAGTTCGTGTTGATTAAAGATGAATTTGATAGTTTCATTCTGTTGGGATTATTTGTGTTAGTAAAAATCAACATCTATTTCGATAATAATTGATGTCTGGAGGTTATATTGTTCAATCGGGTATTCGGGACACTTTTCGTGTCAGAGTACTATTCACGAATTACTATTCATGAGTTATTATTCATGAGTTACTATTCAGGAGTTACTATTCAGGAGTTACTATTCATGAGTTATTATTCATGAGTTACTATTCACGAGTTACTATTTATGAGTTACTATTCATAAGTTACTATTCACGAGTTACTATTCACCTGATTACTATTCACTCTAGTATTATGCATTCGCGTATTAGGGTACAATATTATTCCATGAGGAGATGTGCTAATTTTTCAGACCGTTGATTGAAATTATAATAGTAAATCAATATGGATCGTTGATTTAAAGTTTTAATAGTAACTTGCCCTTTCAGTTTTTCAAGAGTTACTTGTCTCTTCGGTGTTCCAAGGGTTAATTTCCCCTTCACAAATATTAGTTGTCTCTTCAATATTACCAAGAGTTATTTGCCTCTTCGGTGTTCCAAGGGTTAATTACCCCTTCCCAAATAATAGTTGTCTCTTCAATATTACCAAGAGTCATTTTGACCATTCGTTAAGACTAAGAGCCACTCTCAGTTTTTCTATAAATAGAAGCTCATTCCTTCATTATTTCTTACGAATTCACTGAAACTCTAGAGAGAGAAATTATAGAGAGAAAGAAGAAGAGTATTCTGCTACTTCACTACTTCTGTATCCAGTTTCTTTTACGGTAAGGGATATTATTTGTTGTACCCGTAAAGGGTGTTATTCTTTTTGATTCATGAAGAGAACTTCTGTTATTCCATTCTTTATTATTCTGTTGAAATAACCTGTATATATGGCATACCCTATACATAACCTATATACGCGGCATACCCTGTACTTGGTGAAATCCTTATGTTATTCCATTCTTATTTATTCTGTTGAATAACTCGTATCTGTGACTCCCTATACTTGGTGAAATCCTTATATTATTCCGTCTTTATTATTACATTTGGAATATCCTGTGCGTGTGTTTTACACCGACTGGTTCCGCTCTTTATTATTCTCGTTGGAATATCACATGCATGTGTTTTACACCGACCTAGTTCCGCCTCTTTATTATTACATTGAAATATCCTGCTGCATGTGTTTCACGCCGAGACTGGTTCCGCTCTTTATTATTCATTGGAATATCCTCATGCATGTGTTTTACACCTTTGACTGATTCCGCCTTTATTATTACATTGGAATAACTTTACATGCCAAGTACCGCATGCATGGTGATTTCTTTTGTTATTCCATTCTTTATTATATTCAGTTGGTTAAAGTTTTGACTTCTATACTCCATGAAATTAGTGGAATATCCTTGATATTTGCGCTTTCATCCAAAGATCTTTTCATGAAAATATTCTTCCGAGCATTCTTGAATTTTACTCTCTGACAAAGAAGTATCATGCCGACAATTTGGGCGTTATTGGTTCTGAACAAATTAATTCGTGAACTTGTTTTATTGAATTCTTATATCATTGTCATCATCCTCATGTTTATATTATGTTGAAAGTCATCGTGCTGCTGCGGTGCATAGATGGACTTGGTATGATTATGACCGGTATTATTCGGTATAATCATGACCGTAATGTTACAAATGATGTAGAAAAAGTCCTCATTGGCCCGTAGTGCATTGATGGATGCTTTTGGTATGATTATGGCTATGGATTCTCTTGACCAATGGAGCAAAGATGAATTGTTTTATGGCATGATCGGGGTCGTTGATGAAAACATAATTATCTTTGGCCGTGTAGTGCATGGATAATTTATGGTCGTGATACTAAAGAATATCCTTGGCTTTTGTAGTGCGGGGATGATTTAATGATGTTGATTATTTATTGAAATGAGTTTCAAATGATAAAAGTGATGAAAAACTTTTTAAATCATAAAAGATAGTAGATTTTATTCTCTACTTGACTCTTTTAATGGATTGCTTGTTCATTGCTGCAGCTAAACTTGATGTCTATTGTATTTTATCGGTTTAACATTGTTGAAGGCTAATGATAATTTATCCTGCATTATCTTAGTCATAATATTTCTTCTTTGGGCTAGTTGAGCTCACCCTTTTTTTTCCTTTTTTCTCTTGAAAATGAGAACGTAGGTGGACGAGTCGGAAACAGGAGTGATGGTCCCATGATAGTATTTGCTAGTAGTCCTCACTATTCTGTTAAATAGTGTGAAAATAAATGTAATGAGGACTTATTACGAGAGTGGATATTGTCTGAAGGCGATGATTTGTATTTAAACTCACGCCTTCTCTTCAGTATAATTTAAGATTGTATTTGTATTCGCATACCATGTATTTGACGACTCGAATAGGTGATGTATACCTGTTTTGGGGGCATCACAATAAGTTTCTCGCATCAGTAAGAAATGTGCAGACTTTGTTAATCTATCAACAATAACCCAAATCGCATTTATGCCTTGAGAAACTTTGGGAAGACCTGTAACGAAATCCATGGTGATGTGTTCCTACTTCCATTCCGAAATCTCAAGTGGTCGCAATGGACCTTTTGGCACTTGATGCTCCGCCTTTACTCGCTGACAAGTTAAACACCTCGAGATAAACTCCGCGATCTCTCTCTTTATATTGTTCCACCAAAATGTATGTCGAATATCATGATACATTTTAGTACTCCCAGGATGGATTGCAAACGGGGTGTTGTGTGCCTCCATCATGATTCTATGCTTCAAGTTAGAATCGTTAGGAACGCAAAGTCTAGAGTTGACTCGAAGTATTCCTTCTTCATCGATTCTTGCTTACGGAATAACACCTTCTTGCACTTTTCTTCTTCATACGCATCATTGAGTGTTCATAAATTGAAGCGAACTTTAACTTTATCGATTAAAGTCGGTTCTACTCGTATATTCGCCATCATCATGTGGGTCCCTGGAGTCTTTAATTCTATCTCCATCCTTTGCAAGTCATATAAAATAGGCCTTTGTGTTGACAATATCGCACTCGTACTTGCATATGATCTTCTACTCAATGCGTCAGCTACTACGTTCGCTTTTTCAGGATGATATGGAATAGTGTGATCGTAATCTTTCAACAGCTCAAGCCAACGTCGTTGCCGCATGTTGAGTTCTTTTTGGGTGAAGAAATATTTGAGGCTTTTATGGTCTGTATAAATCTCCACTTTCTCCCCATACAAGTAGTGTCTCCAAATTTTCAACGCTGATCTGAATCACGCTAACTCCGGATCATGAGTAGGATAATTCCTCTCATATTCTTTGAGTTGTCGCAAGGCATAGGCTATGACTTTCTCATGTTGCATGAGAACACATCCCAACCCTTTGCCTGAAGCATCGCTGTAGATAACAAATCCATCTAACCCAGATGGTATTGCTAGAATAGGTGCCGAAATGAGTCTCTTCTTGAGCTCTTGGAAACTCTTCTCGCATTCCCCGCTCCATACGAATTTTGTATCTTTCTGAGTCAGCTGAGTTAATGGAGTAGCGATTCGAGAAAATCCTTCCACAAATCTCCGATAATGAACAGCTAATCCCAAAAAGCTGCGTACTTCGGTTGCACCAAACTTTGTATTGCTACAATCTACGCCGGGTCAACAGATACTCCATGTTTTGACACCACGTGCCCAAGGAATGCTACTTCCTCAAGCCAGAACTCACATTTCTTCAGCTTGGCATATAGCTTATTTTCACGAAGTCTTTCAAGTATCAGCTTTAAATGGTGCTCATAATCTTCACGGCTTTTGGAATAGATGAGGATGTCATCAATAAAGACAACAACGAACTGATCCAAATATTCCTTGAATACACAGTTCATCATATCCATGAAAGTAGCAGGAGCATTAGTCAATCCAAAAGACATGACTAAGAATTCATAATGCCCGTACCGAGTTCTGAAGGCAGTCATTGGAATATCCTCAGTTTTAATCTTCAGCTGATGATATCCAGAACGAAGATCGATCTTTGAAAAAAATTATGCTCCTTTCAACTGGTCGAACATGTCATCAATGCAAGGTAACGGATACCTATTCTTGATGGTGACATGGTTTAATTCTCGGTAGTCAATACAAAGTCGCATACTCCCGTCTTTCTTCTTTACGAATAAAACAGGAGCACCCCAAGGAGATGTACTAGGACGAATGAAACCGATGTCTAATAACTCCTGTAGTTGGACTTTTAACTGTTGAAGTTCAATAGGAGTTATTAGATATGGGGTTTTAGAAATGGATTTTGTACCCGGCTCAAGATCAATAAAGAATTCAATATCACGTTCTGGGGGTAGACCGGGAAGTTCTTCAGGAAATAAATCAGGAAATTCTCTAACAACAGAAATATTATCCAAATCTGACTTGTCTTTATTCAAATCCATAACATGGGCTAAGAAAGCTTTGCATCTGTTTTT
Source organism: Panax ginseng (assembly GCA_020205605.1). Lineage (NCBI taxonomy): Eukaryota > Viridiplantae > Streptophyta > Magnoliopsida > Apiales > Araliaceae > Panax > Panax ginseng. Next base: position 179,733,566 of record CM035128.1, on the reverse strand, counting down.
CAATAAACGAATAGCTTTGTGGCTTGATATGACATTGACTGATTTTAGTGGTTTAGTTGTTTGAATTCGTATGACAGGTTGGTTAGGAATATGAAAACTAACAACCTTACAAAAATAATCAATTTTGGCATGATGAGTGGTTAACCAATCAATTCCTAAAATCAAATCAAAAGCAAGTATCTTTAAAGAGATAAGATCAACAGGTAATATAATAGTGCCAACTTGGATCAAGCAAGATTTATAAACTGTAGATGTAACGAAGGTTTCACCCAACGGAGTTTCAATAGATAAGTTAAAGTCCAATTTCTCCATAATCAAGTTTAAACGTTGAGCACAAGCAGGAGAGATAAAAGAATGGGTAGAACTGGTATCTAGTAAGGTATAAACTTCGCAAGAATTCAAGATTAGCTTACCCGTGATCACCTCGTTAAGGTTCCTCACGTTTTGGCGATTCGACAAACGCCTTCCGAGAACGATTTTTGACTTATCCGGGATGACCTTTTGGAGTCACCATCCTCTTGAACTTGGTTTTGCTACAGAGCGCCTCGAATATATGGACCTCCTTTCCATAGTTATAACATACCTTGGATTATTGTGGGATGATTTGGGGTGATATGTCCCTCTTTCCCGCATTTGTAACATCTAACTGGCGATCGATCTCCTCCCCTAGAATTTATTGTTGGTCTTTGTCTTACCGATGTCTTCCGTCATTGTTGAATCTCCTCTTTTCAAATTTCCACTTGACTCACCTCTCTCTATTATCATGGCCACGATTACCACCCGAAAGTGGTTACCGCCTTTGTCCGTATTTTTCCTCCTCGTTGGTTATCATCGCTCGATGATCATTGTTGTCCCAGATGACCACTGGTTGTGGTCCCTCGGTTGAGTATACTCACTATCTCGCTCTAATAATTAAGCCTGCATTGACAACATCCTAATACGGAGAAAATTTATGAGAGATAAGGTATTGACGAATCTCGGGTTTTAGACCTCTCGTAAACATCCGCGTCATATGCTCCTCATTTTCTACCAAATGAAATATGAAACTCGATAACTCCGTGAACTTCGCCTCGTCTTGAGACAAAATCATGTTGTTCTTGCTCAGGTCTAATAAACTCTACCTCCTTCATAGCGAATACTTTTTCGAAAAGTACTTGTCTTTGAACAGCTTCAAATCTTTCCCAAGACATGTTGAGTCGGGTGGTCAGAGTGCGCTTCATGATTCCCACCAAGAATCTGCTCTCCACTAACATAAAGGTGGCGAATGGAACCTTCATTCTCGTGCATCCCAAGACATCGAATATCTTGGTAATTTGCTTGACCCACGTTTCCGCCTTAATCGGATCGGGCTTTCTCCAGAAATCAGGTGGTCCCAACTCTTTGAACTGCTTGGCTGTGAAGAACCGCGCGTTGCCATCACTTCCACCCGTATTTTGTACACGAGTCTCTCTCGTCTGATTTTGCATGAACTGCAAAAAGCTCCTAAATATTCCATCATTCATCGTTTGCTCGGTAGTGTTATTTACAGGAGAATATTGCCTGCCTTCCCATTGTATGCGTCTCTGGTTTGTGACTAAAGGTTGTTCCACGCCTCATACACTCCATTGTTAACGTTCTCGGTAATTATTCTTAAATACTTGCCCATAAAACAAGGGCCAATTAAACAAATTAACATATCACATAATATCCCTATATTACGACCACCAACAAATAAGCTTAGATAGGACACACTAAATAATGATTTACTCATCTCTCCTCCTAGTTCTATTCCCCGATCTCCGCCGTAGAGACCATATCCCTAAGCTTTGATACTAACTGTGGCGCCCCCAAAATAGGTATACAACACCCATTCTCGAATCGCCAAATACATGGTACAAAAAGTAAACTACAACTTCAATAATACAATTGTCGTAAAAAATACGACAAACACATACTGTGAGTTTAAATACAAATATTGTCTTCTAGACAATATCCACACTCAAATAAGTCCTCATTACAATTATTCAAACACTATTTTACGTAAATAGTGAGGATCGCTAAAACATCTTTCTAGAACCATCACTCCATACGCATGCACTAGATCCTCGCTATGTTCTCACCTCCCAAGAAGAAAAATAGAATAAAAAGGAAAAGGGTGAGCTCAACTAGCCCAGTAAAGAATATTATGACTAAGATAATGTACAACAAATTATCGTTAGTCCTCAACAGGGAAAAATCTGATAGAATATAATAAACAACAAGTTTTAGATCAATATTGTGCAGTGGAAACAGTAATCCATTAGAAGAGTTAAGTAGAGAATGAGTTCTACTATCTTTTAAGATTTAAAAGTCCATCATCAATATTTTATCCCTGTAACAACAATCAATATACATCTTTAATCAAATATTCATCTTTGCACTACAGGCCAAAGATATTCATTTATATCACCAAATTGGTCATGTTCATCTCAACACTGTATATCTTTGCACTACGCCCAAAGATATTCATCAATTAATCATTCATCTTTTGCACTACGGTGCCAAAGATATTCAAGAATATCATCATTTAGGACCGACGATGATGAAAAATATTTTAAAGAAAACGAATCCAATGGAGATGTAAGGACAACTATTAGGGATTCAGACATACAGTTTATCCAAGATCAATAATACTTCATAATAACCAATTTTGAAGCGAAATTCAAAAATAAAGACCAAAACATGGATACAATCAAAGATAGTAACCATAATAGACATCTTGGACAAAAAGAAGAAAATTTCATTTTTGGTGAATAGTGTCAGATTCGTGAATAAATAATCGATACGTATCGTGAATAAGTAACCCCAGACACAAAAAGTTTCAAATTTGATTAAAAGTTCAGATCAATACTTGGCCATAATGATATTGAAAGAAATAATATCATATATGAAGAAAATAACATCCCTTACCTCAAAGAAACACTATTTCTGAATGAAATATCGGATATGATGCTGAATGAAACTTGTACTAAACAGCAACTCTCAAAGTATCTAAATACTTACAAAATACGCTCGATAATATGGAGAGAGAAGAGAAAACTTGTTTCGTGTGATTTTCAATTCTAACTTAGCCTCTATTTATAGGAAAATGTTAAGACGTCAAAGCGGAGACTTGACTGCTACTTGCGATGGCTTTACCTACTACTTATTGCCACCCACCACATTTGAAATTCAATTGAGCACATTTTCACCAACCAATTCTAGAATTTTCCAAATGTTTTATCATTTAAACAATAATCGAAACTTTAATAATTCATAAAAAAATAGCCCGTTTATCGTAAAAAATACGAATTTTATGTCCATTCCACACGAAATCAAATTCTTTACAACTTTGCAGAAGAAAGTTTTTCCAAATTCCAAACAGAAAATATCTGAAATCCATAAACGGGTGATTTTTAATACCTCCAATCTTACAAAATACTGATAAAATATCTCAGCATTAATTCTTTCATTAATAACCATATAAAATAAATAAATCCATCATTTATATCCACATCAAATAAATATTTCCTTATCATATAAATCAATAATTGATTATTCCCAAATAATATTATAGAATCACAATTATGACAACCATGCCATTCCCGGGAAAGAGGGGGCTTTCCAATAAGGATTTATCCTTCTTCACAGCAATTAGGTGACCAAACCTCTCCTCGATGTAACTTTCTAGACATTGCCAATAATGCTATCTAATAATATTATTCAAATAATATGAATTATTGATATGATAATGGGAAATCATCAGATGACAATTATTGAAACAACAATAATATAAACTATCAACGCAAAGAATTATTGAATCAATAAAATAAAATATTGAATAAATAAATTACTATAACAATTATTGAGTAGTGTCTTCTTACTTACGAATCAATAATTCAACAATACTGTGCAATACCGTGTACTACTGTGTAACCACGCATATTACTGTATTTTAACCACCAAGTAACCCAATAGTGTTAACGGGAATAATTACGCCGTTATTCATAAAAACTCATACTTTGTCGTTTTCTTCCTCCAACAGTTATTCCGTTATGGGGCCCATAATTGATCAAGGCCGTCATGACGGATATTCCTGACAAAAAGAATATTCCACGACCAAACGAATATTCCCTAATGAAAATGAATATTTTATAACCACTTGCTTATTTTGCAAAATTTGCACATTTCACCCATAACCAAAGCATTATATCAAATTAACACCTTATTAATTTAGAATAATGAATAGAGAAAAAATTCAATTTTATTTATAATAAGTTGGTGTCTTACAACAAATAACTCTCATCTTCTGTCACGACTTGAAAACAGGTAGTAGCTTTAGGCATCATTGCTGCAAGTACAACAAACATCCTGTTTGCACTCATCTCGGACTGAATAATTAGACCCTTACTAGGATGAAAAACTTTGCAGTTCCCCTATTGAATCAGAGTTGCCACACCTTTTTCTTGAAGTTTCCCCATGCTTAACAAGTTATTTTTCAACTCAAAAATGTAGTAAACCTCAGAGATTACCTGAGTGAAACCATTCACTTGCATTCGAATGTTTCCTTTCCCCATAACTGCCATCCTTGAGTTGTTGCCTAGTTTCACAGTTTGCCTGAATTGAACATCCAAATCCGAAAACCATTCTTTATTCCCACTCATATGATTACTATATCCCAGAATCGAGAACCAAATTTCGCTTCCTCTCGAAAGCATGATTAAGCTCTACATAGGACATTAATAGCAGCTCTTCTCCTTCGTCTAGCTCAGCATAGATGGCTCCATTCTCTTCACTAGGACACTCATACTGGAAGTGTCCTAATCTGTGACACTTAAAGCACTCGATAGTAGTCTTGTTGAAAGGTTGTTTGCCACGACCTCTTCCTCTTCCTCTGAACACCCTTCGACCTCTTCCTTTGCTACTGTTGTCTTCATGAGTCACCTTGAGAACCTACTCCTCTCCACGATGGCCATTCATTCTTTGTTCATGGACTAGCAAACTGCTCTGCAACTTGTCAATGGTCATTGTGTTTAAATCATTGGATTCTTCAATTGAGCAAACCACATAATCAAATTTTGAGGTCATGGACCTCAAAACTTTCTCATTGATAATGGTTTGGCTCATTGTCTCAACATAAGCCTTCGTTTTGTTGGCTATAGTGAGAGTACGAGCAAAGAAGTTATCAACAGTCTCACCATCCTTCATGTGGAGAATCTCAAAGTCCTTCCGAAGTGCCTGCAACTGTGCCCTCTTCACCTTGGTAGAGCCTTGGTATTTCTGTTTCATTGAGTCCCAAATACCCTTTGATGTGTCTTTGTCAAGTATAGTCTCCAAGATATTTCAGTCTATAGCTTGGAAAAGGTAGTTCTTTGCCTTTAAATTCTTCAGCTTCTGCCCCTCGATCACTTTGTGTTGTGCCTCTGCCTGGTCCTCGACCCCTTGTGTCACCACTCCTGAAATCCCATTCTCTATGAGATCCCAATATTCCTTGGAATGAAGAAAGTTCTCCATCAACATCGCCCAATGATCGTAATGTCCGTCAAATTTGGGAATGGCCGGCTGCACAAAAACACTACTATTGCTTTCCGCCATTGTGCTCTACTCCCTTACTCTGAAAGAAAATTGCAGTTTCTTTCTACACACACTCACAATCAAGCCCCTGTGATGGAGCTCTGATACCAAATGTTAAGATCACTCAAAAGAAATTTAGCACTCAAAGATGAAAAGATTGATTTTATTGATAACAAACTGCAGGTATATATATAGCCTTTTACAATGACATAAAATTGAAATAACAACCCATAACCCACGTTTACAACATCCTAGAACGTGGTAACAAACTAAGAAGAATTCATCAAAGCACTAACCACACTAACCACTAGTCCTGAAGAATAGGACTTATTAACAAAGTGAAATAACTAAAGATTCAGAACTAACATGGTAATACTTCTATGTGTGGTTTGGATAATTTTTATGGATGTGTTTTGGGTATGGGAAGTCCTTTGAAATCACAGGAACTGAAAAATAGGCTTGTTTGCCCTCGGTTAGCCTCGCATCATCTTTGCAGCAGCCATATTTTTCTTCTCAAAGAAGCAAGCCAACCTCAATTTTATTGCTGCAATCGAAATTACCCACTATACAGTGGCTACCTGACCATGACAAAGGAGAATAGTTGTCTTGAGGGCAGGTTATTAAAGACTGGAAGGCCAAGGATGGAGGGTTTGTTAGGGGGCCAGCAATGTTTATAGTAACTGATGATTTAGTGGTTACTCCATTATCATATATATATATCTAGAATTTGTATTCTCAACAAGTTACAAATTCATGTTAGTGAGATTGAGGAATAGATGATTGAAATTGGCATGGATGAGGTTAGTTTTAGCTATTTGGTTAAAATTTTGTAATCTTGGTACTACATGGTTCTTACTTTAAGCATTAATTGTTGCAGGCTTTGAGCATACTTGTTGGGATGTTGGGTCATGATATTTCCCCTCTTTGGGCCGAGCAAATTGGGCTTACTTATTTAATTAATCTATTGGGCCTTCATTATTGAACCTTGAAAGCCACCGGGCTAGTCACCATATTACTTATTTAATCCTATGAAACCGGTCTGGTTCATTAGACTAACCCATCGGATCTTTTAATATCTATTACTTTGACTTGTAATGATGAAAAAGCATGACAATTGACTAAGACACCGCCATGCATTAATGTGGATGGGATTATAGCCATGGTAGATAAACAAAGATATCAAAAGTAGTGGGTATACAACACTCAAATGGTAGAATCCATCATATCGTATGGGTCGTAGGTCGGTAGTAGTGGGTGCACGAAACCCGCAAAGAGAGAAACAACCTATCAACTAAGTCTTCACAAACAGTATGCTTCACATTCATATCCTCACACACACAATCGAGAATTATTATCACTCTCAATACAATGAGACATTACATCCTCTATTGTTAACTCGGTGAACACGTGATATCGACTCTCACTCTGAAGTTATCCCCGACTCGTCCGGTAAATCGAACTTGTGGTGTTTATCGTGTTTATTGTATGCGAGATCGTATGCCTTACGTTATTGGAATGTTGGAGAAGATCTTGGCGTTAACATTGGCGCTAGAAGGAGGGCTGAGTTCTAGTGTCATTGAAATTTTCAATCACAATCGTTTAACCTACTTCGGAAGATGGTGAGGAGTAGAGATGGTACGCCAGAAGGGCAGGCGATGGCTGTTAGCTCGTCGTTGCCTCGTGTTTCGGTAAAGGATCGTCTGGGTCCTTCTAAAAGTGCTCACGAGAGCACGGCCTCTAAGCATAATTCGGGTGATCTCCGTCCGAAGATCCATGGTGGAGCCAGACGGAGGTTGGTCTTTGATGCAGATAAGGGGCATGATCGTGGTCGGGGGCGAGTAGAGGGCTCACCGACTAAGACTCATCGTCGAAGTGATCAGGAAGACAGAGATGTCAAGTTGGCGAGGATGACGATTTAAGCGAGATAAAGCCTTGGAGGTCCTGTTAAGCAAAGCAGAGAGATATATAAAATGAATGAGATGCTTGGTGGCGGAGTTTAGGGATGAAGCATCTAGCCATGTTCAGTCCGAAAGGCGGAGTAAGCATAAGGAGATTCCCCGACGAGAGGGTAAAGAGCCGGAGCATTCTACAAATGTGTCTAGGGATCGTTCTCACGGTAGGAGGAGATCGAGGAGTAGAACTCCCGTGGCCTCGAAGAAGGCACTGGTGATCGTTGGTTCTCAGCATCGAGACGACGACAAAAGCCGGAAGGAGCAAGCGGTCGAGGGATATCGCCCGTAAACCGTAAAAAGAGAGCATCAAGCCATGACCATTCTCATCATGAGGACAGAATTATACACCGGAGTAGATCCAGAAGCCCCACAAGGGCAATGGGATCGGCAGGGGAAGGTCAATCCACTCAGAGGTAGAATGTCGTTCAGGAGAAAGAGGTCTCCTCGCAGCCCGAAGGTGTTGATTTTTTAGTGAAGGAGTTGAAAGAGCTCCGAAAGAAGTTGGTTGAGGTTCAACAGGTGAAGGACACTCCGGGAAAGAAGGCATCCCCTTTTTCCTCGGATATTCTCAAGAAGAATGCAGATATCACCAAGAAGTTGCCTCGTATGGAGAGTTACGATGGGTCCGGGGACCCTTACGACCATAAGCCAGCGCTCGAATCGCTCGTGGATTATTATGATTTCACTGATGCTGCCAAGTGCCACACATTTGTTATGACATTGAGGAAAGATGCGAGGCAGTGGATGGGGACTTTGCCGTCAGATTCAATTTCCTCTTGGACCAAGCTTTGCGATAAGTTCCATGCCCGCTTTGGGAGCAACCGAAGAAGAGGGAAGCCCACTAGTTCATTAGCACAGGTCCGACAGTTCACCAACGAGTCCTTGGGTCAATATGTGAAGAGGTTCAGAGAAGCAGTTGGTCAGGTGTCCGACCTCAATGATCTCCAGGCCGTAGGTTTGTTTCAGAATGGGCTAGATCTGGTAAAGTCCGAGAAGTTGGTGAAGAAGTTGATGTTCAACCATCTGAAGAGCCTGGCAGAAGCTTTTGACAAAGCAGAAGGATATATTGTTGTAGAGGAGGCTATAAATAGCCTGAAACGTCCTTCTTCGGACCAGTTAAAGGATGCAGATGATTCTAAGGCAGATGACGATCAGAGAAAGGGGGGAGGATATAATGATCGGTCAGAAGGCAGTTCGAAGAAGTTCAATAACTCATGTGACGACAGAGGAGTAGTCGTCACTTTGTCCTTGCCAAGGTGAATAAGGTTTACACCAAAATTTGAACACGGATAGGTCGGTGATTTTGGACCGATCAGAACCAACCATTTTATGAGCCGCCTCATGACCACATCAAGCCGTAAGGTGGCAATACCAAAATATTGTGGCTACCATCAAGCCGCTGGTCACAATACTAATGAATGTTGCAATTTGAAAGATTTCGTAGAGAGGAAGATTCAAAATGGTTTGCTGGTTCAGTACGTGGCCGGGAAGGACCAACAAGGTCAGCAAAATGTTGATCATACTGTTTAGACCGTTCAAACGGTCCTACCCGCCCAAAGTATTCCAATACCACCGCCAAGGCACGTCGTTGATGTAATAACCGGCGGGACGGCAGGGAAGTTGGTAGGGAAGAAGAGAAGAGGATATCTGGATTCGGTCATGTCCGTGGTGGGTGCTCCCCCGAAGGCCAACAAACCTTTTCCAGGGACTGTTATTTCTTTCATCGATGCAGATTATCCTTCAGAGCCTATTGAGCCGCATGAGGGGGCGTTGGTGATCACAGCGCAGGTGGGTTCGGTAGATGTGAAGCGCATTATGATAGACAGCGGGTCTTCTGTAGACATTTTATATGCCCATGCTTATCAGAGGATGCATCTCGATGGGCGGAAGATGGAGGTCGGGCAGGAGGCTCCTTTATATGGCTTTAGCAACGATCCGGTCAGAGTTGCAGACACCATCGAGCTCCCAGTAATCTTCGGCACAGCTCCTCAACAGGTAGAAATAATATGTAAATTTTATGTTGTGCATGTAGATTCGGCTTACAACGCCATATTGGGAAGGCCTACACCGACAAATTCTCCAAGCTGGTAACCTATCCCTCACTTCAAAATCAAGTTCCGCATGGCATATGGAGTCGAGATGGCGGCAGGGACTTAGATCTGGCCCGACGATGTTATAGAAATGCGATTATTTCTTCCGGAGTGGGGGTCACTAAACAGAAACAAACCATGGCAATTGAGATCGAGCCCTTCACTGAAAGCAGCTCGGAGCCATTGGTAATTCCTGTAGGAGAAACGGAAGAGATTGAGCTAATCCTCGAAAGCCGAAAAAGAAAGTGAAGATTGGTTCGGTCCGCGAACCTCTTCTTGACAAACCTCATGGAGCTCCTTCACTGCTTTATGTGGACATTTTGCATGGGAACCACAGGGACATGCACCGAGTTAAGCCGAAGATAGGCGATCACGGACTAGATGTAGATCCCTCAAGAAGCCAGTTCGACAGAAAAAGGCGGATCTTTTCACCAGAGCGACAGAAGATCATTGATGAGGAGATTGCAAAGCTGTTAGTTGCTGACTTCATCTATAAAATTGATTACCCGCAGTGGATGGCTAATGTGGTGTTGGTGCAGAAGCAGAATGGAAAGTGGCGGGTTTGCATCGACTACACCGACCTGAATAAAGCTTGTCTGAAGGACTTTTATTCTCTACCCCATATCGACCAGCTCATCGATGCCACTTCGGGGTATGCATTACTAAGCTTTATGGATGCTTTTTTAGGTTACCATCAAATTTCCATGTGCAGGGAGGACATTCCGAAGACGGCATTTATTACACACCGTTCGGTGTATGCCTATAAGAAGATGACCTTTGGCCTTATAAATGCTGGAGCCACCTACCAAAGAATGATAAACTTTGTCTTCAACAGGCAACTAGGGAGAAACATGGAGGTCTATGTATATGACATGATCGTGAAGAGTATGCAGGTTCAGAAGCATTTGGACGATCTGGAGGAATGCTTCCAGACGGTCCGTCATCGTCAGCTGAGGCTCAATCCAGCGAAGTGTACCTTCAGACTCGGTGTTGGGAAGTTCCTGGGGTATCTGGTCAGTCAGAGGGGCATCGAGGCCAACCCAGAGAAGATCCAGGCCATTCTTGACATGAAGACTCCTCAGTTGTTCAAAGACGTCCAACGTCTGACTGGCAGGATTGCAACTCTGAGAAGGTTTTTGTCGAAGTCTGCGGAGAGATGCTTGCCGTTCTTCGACACATTGAAGGAGCCGAAGAATACGAAGACGTTCCAATGGACTTCGGAGTGTGAAGACGCCTTCCAAGGCATAAAGACATATCTGTCTTCTGCTCCTTTATTGGTGAAGCCCCCTCAAGAAAGACCTTATATTTGTACCTTTGCAAAGAAGTTCGTTTGGCAATTGGAGCAAAGTCTTTGGTTCGAGAGTCGATGGGAAGCGACATCCGGTCTATTATGTCAGTCATGTCCTACGAGACGTTAAAACCAGGTACCCGAATATTGAAAGATTTGCTTTTACTTTGATAATTGCTAGTAGAAAGCTTCGGCAATATTTTCAAGGTCGGCTCTTGGTCGTCTACACGGATCAGCCATTGAAGAAGGTGATGAGCAAGTCAGAGGTTTCGGGGAGGTTGGCAGCATGGACGATGGAATTGTCCCAATTTTTATCGAATACCATCCCCGAACCGCTATCAAGGTCGCCTCGCCGATTTTATAGTGGAGTGCTCGTTCATCAAGCGAATCTTTGAATCGCCGTGTTGAGACGTCCGATCGAAAGATTCTTGCATTCTTCAAAGGGTCGAAATGCTTGGGCGTTAGACGCAGATGGATCCTCTGATGATCATTAGTGGGGTAGGAATTATCTTGACGAGTCCGGAGGGATTCAAAGTGCAGCAGGCCATCAGATTCGGGTTTAAAGCAACGAACAACGAAGCCGAGTATGAAGCAGTGTTAGCAGGAGTTCGACTGACGAAGAGTCTAGAGGTCCAGAAGCTGATCATTTACAGTGACTCTCAGTTGGTCGTCAAACAACTATCGGGAGATTATAAAGCTCGTGGGACCAGGATGATCAAGTATCTTGCAGAATGAAAAGACCAACTTTAGTATTTCGCTTCTTATGAGTTTCAGGGCATAGAGCGTAATGACAATTCCATTGTCGATGCACTGTCGAAGCTGGCCACTACGGATGCATTTGTTTTCAATGGATCAATTTATTTGGAAGTTTTGCAGCAGCCGAGTGTTCATCATGAAGTGGTGATGTGTATCGAGCGATCTAACTGCTGGATGACTCCCTACATCGAATATTTGGCAGATGGCGTCCTTCATTCGGATCGAGATCTTTGTGAAAGAAGATCAAGTACAAGAGTGCCAACTTCGTTCTTATTGATGGGGATCTTTATCGAAGGGCATTTTTGTCACCACTATTGAAGTGTCTGGTTCCGTCTGAAGCTGAGTATGCCCTTCGGGAAGTTCATGAATGCATTTACGGTGATCATATGGCTGCTAAGTCATTAGCATACAAAGTTCTTCGGCAAGGGTACTACTGGCCAACGATCTTCAAGGAAGCTACCGAGTATGTGAAGAAGTGTGAGAAATGTCATCAGCCATCAGAAGAGCTATACTCGATTCTATCTCCTATACCCTTTGATGTCTGGGGGGTTGATATATTGGGTCCATTGCCAAAAGCTAAGGGGACGAGTTAACTTCAGTAATAGTTCTTATTGATTACATGACCAAGTGGGTAGAGCGAAGCCACTTGGTTGATAACAGAAAGCGAGAATGTTTGAAGTTCATGAAAGAGTCCGTAATATTTCACTTCTAATTCCCAAAGTGGTGATATCGCATAATGGACGCCAGATTAGGGATCAAAATTTGAAGGATTTTTGAAGGAGTCAGGGGTTCAACATAAGAAGACTTCTGTGGCTCATCCACAATGAATCGAGCAAGTCGAGGTGACCAACAGACGTCTTGTGGGATCAGCCTTGCAGATCGGATGAAGCTAAAGGAAGATGGCCAGAAGAACTACTCAGCGTGCTGTGGGCTTACCGGACTACACCGAGGACCACCACAGGGGATTCACCTTTTCGATTGGCCTATGGTACTGATGCCTTAGTCCCAGTCGAAATCGGATCTCCAAGTCTTTGGGTCAGTCAATTCAAAGAGATCTACAATGACGAAGGACTGAAGGCCAACTTGGATCTGCTAGAAGAAGTCAGAGAGGTAGCTTTGCTCAAATTGGCTGCTTATCAACGAAGAGTAGCCAAGCATTACAACAAAGGGGTCAAACTTCGCAGATTTGAGGTAGGAGACTTCGTCCTCAGAGAAGCCGAAACATCTACACCTCAGAACACAGGAAAGCTAATGCCGAACTGGGAAGGGTCGTATGAGGTGATCGAAGTACCAAAGCCAGGGACTTATCATTTAAAAGCACTAGATGGATCCAAGATCAAGAACACTTGGCATGCAGGCAGGCTTCAAAAATATTTCCAGTAGAGATCGAGTCAGTTTACCAAGAAGTCTGTACATGATTGTTCACCATCTATAAAAGTTCACTTTTTCACAACTGATCCTCTTCTTATTTTTCCTAAGTTCACAATGGTGTAAGGAGATATGGTCGGACTCGCTGGCCATTCGATGATAGCCTATCTATTTGTTGCCCAGCTTGGTAGACAAATCCTATGTTCCTTTATATTGCTTTTACCGAGGGCGGTAAATTAATAGTTCACTGAAGTAAGGAGGACGGGGTGGACTCGCTGACCATTCGATGGTAGCCTCTTCGGCAGGAGTGTCCTTATGATTTTGTTATACCCTGCGTGGTAGACAAATTCCATGATCCTCTTAATTTTGATTTACCGCGAGTGGTAAGCAAAATGCACCGGAGTAAAGAGGTATGGTCGGACTTACTGGCCATTCGATGGGAGCCTTATTGTCAGGAGTGTCCCTATGAATTTGTGACCCCGTGTGGTAGACAAATTCCATGATCCTTATATCTTGGTTTCTATATAATTGTTTCACCCCGTGTGGTAGACAAATTCCATGGTCTTTATATCTTGGTTCCTATATAATTGTTTCACCCCGAGTGGTAAACAAAATTCGATGGTGCAAAGAGGATCAAATTCATTCATCCGTGGCCACGACTCGATCTCACACTTCTTGATAAGTATACATTACTTTATTTTGTTCAAGTGTTGAGTTCAGTTCATTCAATTCAGTTCATTAAATTCTATCCATTAAATTCAGTTCACTTCATTTCATTCTTTACTGTTATATGCCTTAACTAGTTCACAATCTAAGCTCGGTTCATTCAAATCCATTGGTACTGAATTATTGACAAGAAACGAAAAGCATTATGCAGAAGTCATGACATAGAAAGCTGAAATTTCATCAGTAGGCATAGATCTATTCATTCATATTGACAAACACATTGAGCAAAAACAAAAATTCCGGAACAATCTCAAAAACATAGGAATCATAACAAAGGGTCCCTAAACCAAAGTCTTTAAAACCAAATCCTTAAACAATTTCCAAAATAACAGAAATTTTCACAAATATTCTTAAATAAAATCCAGGAAAGACAAGAGTATTCACTTCATGCATCATCCTCGCCATCTGAAGAGTCGAGCAAAGTTGGGTCCACGTTAGTTGTAATCAACTTCTCCTTGCCACGACTTCGGTAGAGCTCATAGCTTTCAGAATATATCTTCATGATCTCTCCATTAATCTCATCCGATGTCCGATACTCTTCACAGATTTGCTTGCGAAGGTCATCAGTTAGAGGAGGCCCAAGGTCCCGAAGAGCCTTGAGTTCTCAGATTTCTTCTTCAAGCTTCTGACGCTTATTCAAATGACGAGTTTCTGCTAGCTCTAGCTTTTGGATCGTTTTAGTCAAAATATTAGCATCAACCTTTAACTCTTTGATCTTCTCCATCCTTATTTCGCTCCTCTGAACCAAATCAACGTTCATCTTGACGATCTCCTTATATTGTGCTTTAGTTGACTTCAGTTCTTCATTGAATGTCTTCACATCTCCTTTGGCTTGGGCCAACTCTTTCCAAAGACCTTCATTTGTGTGAAGAACGCTCTCACGTTGAGTCCTTTCCCGAGCCAGAGCAGACTTCAGGATGACATTATCCTTTTTCATTGCCTCTTCTTCGGTTTCAGCTTCGATAGACTTTGGACGCAGACGTCCGAACACAACATTCGCCTATGCATGTCCAACATCATTTGATCAGTTTCAACTGTATAAGTATGAAGATAAATATGGAAATTAAAGAGAGAACCATTTACCTTCGCCAGATAGCTCATGCCTTCATTAAGCAAATCCCCGTTCGAATTGTTCCCAAATCGATGGTCATCGGTCTCACGGACGAAAGCGTCAAACAGTTGAAAAGGAAAGTTGGCATAAAATCGAGGCCACATGGTTGGAGAGGCCATAGCATCATGCTGAAATTCAGAGGTTGACTGTCTTAGAGGAGAAGGCACAAAAGTGATCATGAGTTCGTAAGCGGATCCAGTATATATATTTTCCGGAGAGGGAGATCGAACAGGATTAGGTTCGTGGACTGGTGAGGGAGCAGAGGATGAACCTGGATGGCTGTCTGATGGTTGTTTCCTTTTACTAGATAGGACAGGGATAGATTCAACCAGTTCATCATCAGGCACTTGAATTTCTGTTGGGACTATTGGGGGAATGTCAGTCGAAGACGATGGAACTCGGAGCTCCTCGGCAGTCAATGGAGTAATCTTTGTCCTCAGCTTTTTAGCACGGAGGACCTTCGCCCGATCGTGTAGAGGTATGTCAAGCAGACTTCTCTTAATCAAAACCGATTCAGAAGGTACAGAACTAGGGTTGGATGAAGGGTTTGCTTGTGGAATTGCTTCTGGAATTGTTTCCGGATCGCTTTCAGGATTTGTTTCCGACTGGGTGGATTTAGATTTCTTGGCGGCTCTTTTCCTTCGACGAGGTCTGAGAGATTCTTCAGGAACGATGGGTTCATCAGTTTGGGGTTCGTCATTCTGAGGAGAAAGAGTGGGTGGATCGGTGGCGGGGGGATCAGCTCGGGGAGATTCTTCAATCGGAGGCTCTTCACTTGCATCCATAATCTCCTCTGCCAAAAAGTCTTCCAACTCTTTTAGTTCCGAAGAAGTTGGTTTGATCAAAGACACTGCAAATAACCATATATCAGAACCCACGTCACTTGAATATCTCAAAAAAGCGTATTTACAAAGTTGTTCAAACTTACATTTATGGTCATATAACCAAAGCTTGCTTAGTCGTAAGTCTGAAAACTCCATTCCTTCGGAGGAATCTTCTTCAAAAATCATCATTTCCTTCACACGCTTCTTGGGGATATCTCCAAAGTCGCAGAAATCCGATCGAGATAGTCCAATCGAGAAGAGAAGAGATTTCGTCCTATAACAAAAACCATTTTTCGTACAACCTTGTTGCTTGAAGGGTATCCATCGTGGTCTCTTCTCAAATCAAGCGTTGGGTCGAGGAGACCATTTGCTTTCAACATTTTGAAACCTCGTTTCTGGGATCTACCCTAAGCCAAGAAGAGGGTGAAGAAGATGTCGTCGACGTATGGAGGAATCTCTAGTTAAGTGATGTAAGCAATGAATGCCGAATGTGAATATAGGAATTAGAAACCAATCTGGCAAATCCCACTCCTATAAACCTGGGAGGGTAACAACGAAGGCATGGAGGGAAAGCGAATTCCTTTTTGAGAAAAGTAATCTGGCGTGGCGACCCAACCATCCGGCCGATGGTACATGCATTCTTCTTGGGAGCGAGAGCCCTTGTTGCAGTACATATCCTAATCTGATAATTAGTCCCGGAGGATACGTGTCTCGACTTAAATGTGATGGGGGGTATTGGCATGAGGAACTGCTTCCCCATCCTTAAAGAAGTCGATGGGTGTGAGAGAGGGTATCGAGGGCGATTCTTCCCCACGTGGTTCTTTGTGGACTAGGGATTTGAACTCGAACCCTCTTGATCGTGGTTCGATTGGGGAAACGGTGTTAATGGGAGTCACCGAGAGAGAGAACTCGATTAGTATTCGGGACCACCATTTTTGAGATTTCACAGAGAGAGGGAAAGAAGTTCTGGAGAGAAGGAGAAAGCTCAAAGGTTAAAAGTTCAAATTGGCGGTAAAACTGCCAAGATTGGTAAAGTTTATCTTTTATAATTGACGGCCATACTGCGATTATCTGGGCCTACACATTAAATGTTAGTAATGATTTAGAATTTGAATGGGAAGCGTCATCTTGTTCGGGTCCGTATATTTATCGAGATAGGGCCTTTTGATTTGGGCCTCCTGGCCTCCTCTCATTTCATCTCATATTAACCATAACCGCACCTTTCGATTACTTCTCATTATGGACCTTTAGTAAAATATCATGGACCATTAATTTATAGTTTTCTATTAAACATTATGTTCAACAAAAAAACTAGGGGCAATGTTGTGTCATGATATTTCTCCTCTTTTAGGTAGAAACAAATTGGGCTTACTTATTTAATTAATCTATTGGGCCTTCATTATCGAACCTTGAAAGCCACTTGGGCCTAGTCACCATATTACTTATATTTAATCCTATGAAACCGGCCTGCTCATTGGACTAACCCATCGGATCTTTTAATATCTATTACTTTGACTTGAATGATGAAAAAAGCATGACAAATGACTAAGACACACATCATGCATTAATGTGGATGAGATTATAGCCACGTAAGATAAACAAAGATCCAAAAGTATTGGGTATACAAGACTCTCACTCAATGCGAATCCATCATATCGGTATCATGTGTCGGTAGTGGGTGACACACTAAGAAACCGTAAAGAGAGTACAACCTATCAACTAAGTCTTCACAAATGCGAGTCGTTCACATTCATATCCACACACACACACAACTGAGAATTATTATCACTCTCAATACACTAGACATTACATCCTCCATTGTTAACCTGGTGAACACGTATACTGACTCTCACGCCTGAGCTATTCCCCGACGGTCCAACCGTCAAGTTTGTGGTGTTTATCGTGTTTACTGTGCAGATCAGAACGTCTTACGTTATTAGAACGTTAGAGAAGAGCTTGACGTTAACAATACTGAAAGTAGCACTGAACTCATCAGAAGCCTTAAGCAATGCGCTTAGCCACGTCTTAAAGAAGCCAAAGCTAGAGCAGAGCTTTTTGAAAGTTCCAAAGCAAGATAAGTGAATTTAGCCACAAAAAAAGAAGCCAGAGAAGTAAGGTTTATTCCAGGGTTGTAGGACCTCTTGTTAAAAAGGAATGATTAACTGCAGAAATTTACTGTATTCAATGAAATTATATTTATGGATTCTACCTTACTAATACTCCATTTTAATGCAGAACAGAAGTATCAGATCAGAGTTTACTAACCTAATAATCTCTAAGAACACACAAACCGAAAGAAATAATTAAATTTTATAAAAAACTTCGATGATTGATGATTCCCTACAATTATTATAATGAAAGATACAGATACTATATCCTTAAATTCTATGTTCTCTTTGTGTCCCACATTTAAATTTTGACACATATTTTTTTATTTAATTTTAGAATTAATTAGTGTTAAGTAAAAAATTAGGTGTCAAAATTTAAGTAGAAGGACACAAGCAGATAGAGGATCTGCTTTCCTCCCTTAACTCCAAAATTATTAAATTGAAGTCAACTTCAGAAATTAATAAATAATGAAATGTTAACTTTTTTTAAAAATTATTTGAAAATGATTCAAATTGTTATCTAATAATGTGGAACTAGTGAAGTATAATTAATCTCAATAACTTCATCAATCTCTGAAGCACAACATGTTTTTCAAATATTATAATAATAATAATACTAATTAAAAATAAAAGAAAAAAAGTTGAACAGGCTGTGAAGCTCACAAGAAATTGGCCTCCTCGTCAGTATTATAAAATGCCGGAAAACTAAAAAATTGGTAGAGCGCGTAGACCCCACCCCCATTGAAGATTAGTGACCGAATGGATAATATCCAATTTGACCATATTTCCTTCCTAACGAAGCAAAAATCTGGTTGCAAGCAAATTACTCCTCCATGATTATAAACGAACGTTCTTCATAATTCACCAAACAGCTCTCTCTATCCTTCTCTATATGGAGCAACAAACCAAATTGGAAGAGCCTCTACTCTCAGGTATTCATATCATATAGATGACGATATTCTTTTCAAATTTTATAATTTATTGTTTCGAATTCTTAACGAATACTACTTCGTATTTGGTTTTGGGGGTATTTTGATATGCATAAATGTTGTTTATGTAAAGGGGAGAGAGAAAGTGAGAAATGGAGTTCGTATCAATACCTGGGGAGGACTGGTTCAGTGATCCCCACGGCTTCCTTGGCTGGAACAGAAGTCAGCGTCGATGAGATTCGATCCGCTGCCACCGTATCTGATCTTTATCCTCCTTCTCTTCATGCCCCCTTGATCACTTCACCTGAACCCTATTCTAATGGTACTTTCCTCTATCATCTTTTATTAATTGTCTATTTGTTTTTGATCGAATATCATCTATAGTTTGTTTGATCCTATTATTTCCTGCATTTTGCGACATGAAACTGAACAGAGCAGTTAACACACCCTGTTCATGCTAAGACCTAAAGAAAGTTTCAATTTTTTTGCCTATTGTTGTTCGTACTAAATGTTTACATCTACGTTGTTTGAGTTGTCAAATAATAATTCATTTTACTGGTACTGAAATACTGATTGTCTTTAGCAATTGATGGGCTGACACAAAACTATAAAATTGCCCCCCATGTTGATCACTCTGTCACCTGGATTTAGGCTACTTAAATGAGTTCATCTTAGCCCCTTTTAAGGTACAATACAAAATTGTTTGTAATCCGTCCATATGCCAATATCCTTTGTTAATCAGAGACGTATACTTTCTCATTTTGACATCTTGACGATGCTTGTATATAATTTTTGTATCGCTAAATTAGTAGTACATGGATTCTCATGGGGTTGCTGAGCTCAATTCTTCCCAAATTGGATATGTTGGTTACTTAAGGTGATACCTTTCTCTTTATTGTGATAGCATGCCTTTTCAACTTTCAAACTAAACATCTGTGTTTAAAATACTTCCGTTACTCATTGTGATAGTTATATAGCCATCACAAAAGATGGATAGTCAATAGCAAACACAATTTGCTTGTCTTTAATAATCTCTGTTTTTTGGATATACATGATATGTATTATGTATAACGTTTATATTTATATATATAGCATTTGGATACCAATCTATGAATTTCTTGTTTCAGAGCAACCTATTGCATATCCAGGAGTATATGGAGGAGCCTTTGAAACTACTAATGAAGCTCACAGGTAAGGTTGGACTGTGCTCTCTTAGGGCATTGATTTAATTCAGATCGACTAATCAACTAACTTTGCTTATGGTATTCGCATATGATATTCTAAAATTAATTCTTCTTTAAATTAAGGCTCCAGAGTCTGAAAATTGACGTGTTTGAAAAGGTTGAGTTTGTTTACATTATTTGTATAATTTAATTGGTGGCACTCCCCTATAGTAGTTCTGTTGCACATGGGGTTTCTTATGTTAAGTCGCATCTTGACCAAGTATAATTAATCACTCTATTTCCCGTCTAGCAGGGAATCTTCTTTGTTATTAATGGCAAAAGGAAACTGTGAATTTACTCTTAAAACTCTCTAACTAGTCATATCTCATATATCTAATCAACCTGATTTTTTGGCGGGGTGCACATTTTGAATCATCTGATATTGGATCGATTTATCAATATATCACTGTTATGGTATGTGCACTGCTCTTTAGTTTTTTTTTTTTTACAGCAGTACCTTGATTCAGTAAAGTATCTGTGTAGGCAAATATTAGATGAAGTAGAGATACGAGAGCTACTCATTGATCATGTTGGTCACCGTTGCTGTTGGGGAAGTCGACCAGCTCGGGCGTGGAAGATTCATGCTGTGGAAGACTGCAATGTTTATGTGGGAACTCTGGAAACTTTTGTAGAGGAGAGAGAAACAATAACAGAAAGGGAGCCATACCTCGGTGGTAATAAGGATGAAAAGGAAAAGGGGCCTGAACTTGGAATCTGGGAATTGGATTTAAGGTCTGAATTCCCTGTTCTATTTACACCACATAAAGAATCGCGCACCCAAATTCCTCATTCTGAGTTGGTTGTGAAATGCTCAGGTAATGAATTCCGCACCTTCAGGAAAGAACTCACAAAATCGATAAGATAAATAATCGAGTTTTCAAGTTGCATATTTAGATTATCAGATGTTCTGTTAAATATTTGTTTTTTTTCATAATCGCCTATGACGTGCTCGTTCTTTGAATTGTTGTCTTGTTACGAGTTAGTGATCTTAAAGTACAGCATTCCTGATGCAGGCTTAGTTTGTGTGCAGGTTGTGAAGGTCGAGGAGATCTCGTTTGCCCTAGTTGCAATGCAGGTCAAGAGCCTGGATTTTACAAGGAAAATCAGATGTCTCAGTGCTTCAATTGTTATGGAAGGGGTCTAATTGCTCATAGAGATGGATCTGACACAATGTGAGTTGTAAACTTTGTATTACTTCCTCAGTTTCAAATTTTAGAGATACATTTGTAAAACGAATTTAAAGGAAAACTTATTTTTCCAAACTTATCTCTAACATTGGCTAGAAATGTAGTAGTGGTGGCATGATTGTATTCAATCAATTAACAATAAAAGTAATGGCATGTTAGGAACTTCACGTCACTTTATAGTCTAATGGAAAAATATATCACTAATTTTGGAACAATGAGAGTATATGTTTTCGCATTTCCAGATTAGTGATTATCCATTTATGTTAGCAATCTGGTTGCAAAATGCAACCCTTTGGATCAAGTGATCCTTATTTTTCATTTGGTCCTTCACGTCATTCCAAAATTGCTGCTATCCATACACCAGATTATATGTTATTTGGGCACGAAACTGTGTACTTTGTTGCCGTATTTCTGAAAATATGATTGGTTCGCTCTTGATATCAGGAACCAGTTATGCTTTCTGTTTAACAATAAAACACGACATTGTTTCATGTATCAAGCAATTCTTTTGTCACTGCAGATGTGTGAAATGCAATGGTAAGGGACAGATTCCTTGTGTAACTTGTCGGTCTCGTGGGCTAGTTAAATGTGGAACATGCAGCGGTAGTGGTTCTATTTTGACACGCAAAGTAGCTGTTGTTAGATGGTAAGTTTTCTAGTCTTTATGAAAGCATACATGGCCATTACACCTTTGTTCCTGTACTTAGACTTATTTTCTGGTTGTCATAAATATAGAAAACTTGATAGGCAGTTTCAGAACATGTCATGGTTGGAGTTTGATTTTTGCTGAATACTTTTTACTATGGCTGACATGCTAGGTTTAGTTTGATGTGCTGCATCCTGCATTGTACTGTTGAACTAACCTAGTCGTGGTCTATGGAGTATGATTCAAGGTTGAATGAACTTATTTCTGCTCAAGCACTATTACCCTCTTTATTGGTTTAATTCCTACAATCCTACGATACTAGAGTTGACAGGTTATATGTGGTAATAGTACAAACATCTTTCATCGTAAAGTTATTTCTTCATTTTCTATGGTCAAGTGATATTTTCTCGAGTATGTCACGTTATTGTGGTGTGCATTTCAATTCTGCATTTACACTAGTGACAATTTATTCAAAAAAAATTTATTTTGCATCAGGAAAACTGCTTCTACCAGAAAAGTAAGTGCAACAAGCGGAGCTGCCTCAGTACCAGATGAGGTCTTCCACAGAGCCAGAGGGGTGCAATTGTGCAACACTCAAGCCTATCAATGTACTCCTGCTTATTTTGCCGATTCTTTCTTCCTCAACAGATTCTCTTCTGAAGTTATTGCAGATCGGGTTCCTGTACCTCCCACTGCACGGGTCATATGCGAGAGACATACCATCTCTGTTGTCCCAGTTACGCGTGTCACCATGAAGGATCGCAATCGATCATTCAGTTTCTATATAATTGGTTTTAGCAGAGAGGTATACTTGAAAGACTACTATCCTGCCAGGTTTTGCTGGGGGCTATGCCCATGCTTAGAATGGTTGAAGTTGTAAGTAAACAAACTCCCATTTCCGGAAGGTGTTCAAATAGGATCTCTAAATTCTCTTATGACACTTTAATAATGTAAGCGAGGTCTTTGTTTTGAATATGAGTATTTTAGATAGGGCTCTGTTAGTATTTGGCGTTGCTCTCAACCAAGGATATTGGGTGATTATTTATTGAACCTTTTATGATTTTATTATGGTGCCAATATATGGGTTTTCTTCTTTGTCCTATTGTATATTTGTCAAATTGATACAAGTATATATTGTCTATCTTTGTGGGTGACAAACTGCAATCATTTTGTGATAAGTTTACAATTATTTCAGTTTTTATTTTACAGTTAATAAAAAAATTAATGTCATATTTCAGTTGATGGTGTCTGTTCTCTTAACTTTTTTTTGCTTTTTCCTAAATGACATATTGAAATTATTTATAAACTATATGGACCGTGTGGGATATATTAAAGAAAGCTGTGTTTGGCGCTTTCTTTTGAGTCTTAATTTTCTGAATTCTTATAATTGTAATTGCAATTAAGTGGACGTTTTGCCTAATATTCTCCATAATATAAATGATTCCATATTTGGTTATGGTCACAGCTTCACAATACGCAGGGGCGGAGTCACATTTGGGTGGGTGTGGGTTGTAGTCCGGGTGAAGTTTTTAACAAATATTTAGTACTTATTATTAAAAAGAAGATTCAAGTTAATCTCCAAGCAAACTTGAAGCACAAATTATTCAAAGAAGAGATAATAACTTCTACTTATTTAAGTATACGAAAATTAGAGTAATAATGTATTGTAATTATTGAAATTGTTGTGCTTGAGTTGTAAATTAGTGTGAACAAAGTATTATGTAGGTCGTTAGAGTGATAAGATTGAAAATTCTATCTAGAACTATATCTAAACAACTAAAAAATTTGGAAATTTAAGCCAAACACAAGATGTTTGAAATTTTACCTCAACGAGAATTTATGCTTAAAAATCGAAAATTAAGCAAATCTTGGGGATAAGTTACCTTTATATATGTGTTATAATGTTAATTAAGTTAATTGAGTGAATCAAATCAAGTCCAAAACAAGTTTTAAAGAATTTCTAAAAACTTGAATTTGATGAAAAAAGTGGTCAACATGACATTTTCAAGCCTCTGTATTCCATCTTAACAAACCCAACTTGGTCATGCTATATTTTTATAAAATACTATGATATACCATGTGGAACATATCAAAATTTGGAAGTAATCGAATGTGTAGGTTGAGAGATATAAAATCACAAAGCAGCCAATAAAAGAATCAAAATATTGGAATTCTAGGCAGCCCCTGCTCCAGCTTTTGATTTCTTGTGTATATAGTTGATACTTGGTAGCCCAAGATAGAATACGGGTGAATCAAAATTATCCTTTTAATAATTTTTAAAATGTAATTTCATAAGAGTAAAATAGTAATATAATATTTTAAATTAAAATTTTCTTTTAAAACTTACAAATACAAGGAGGTAATGTAAATTTTCTTACCTTTACTCTCTCCTCTCAAAATTTTTAAATTCTTTTCCTTTTATCTCCCCTCAAACTTACAAACACATGTTGATCTTGAATATGGCGAGGATGTATCATATCACAAAGTCCAAGTGATTTCCTTATATCTCAAAGTTAGCGTAGAATTTGGCTTTTCTTTATTTTTTTTAGTGCACGCGTGATAGAGGTGCACAATAGGTTAGTCTGAGTCTGTCAGGTCTTGACTGTTGATTAGATCAGGCCTTGATTTTGAGTCTGTCAGACTAGACTTCTCCCACGAAAACATGATTTGTTGAGGCCTGTAGGCTAGGCCGGTCCAACACCTTTTGTAGTTTGAAATATTTAATCTCGGGATTGCCCATGATTAGAGTTTGAGATCTTTGAAACTATTCTTCTCTGTGACAATTTTGTTGTCATGATCATAGAACACTATGTCACAGGTAACATTAACCTTATGTATCATTTCGACTTCTCGAGTTGGCAAAGAAAAATCCTAACTGTAGATGATATATGAACTCTATGATCGTAAAGTAATGGCTCAACGATCGTTAAGTCATTACTTTACGATCGTAACAGTCATAACTCTATGATAGTAGAATAATAGTTCATATCTGAATCCTAAATTTGAAATCCTCCCAATATTCTCCACTATGTTCAGTTGAATCTTAAATTTGAAATTCTTTAACTTCTATAGTTCTATTGAATCTACTCCATCACCACTAAGACCACCACCAATCTACGCTCGCTTAATTTGAGGAAATTGCTCTGACTAAATTTTGAAAAAAAACTCTAGTACTCCCCCTCCTCTTTCTTCTAGTACTGTTCCCCTACCTCCGGATCCCAAATACACATACAATCTCTCACAAAAATAAAGAAATCTGAGAATAAAAATTTATTCGCCGACGACAGGACAACTCACAACAGTCAACAACTAATTAACAAGTCAACAAAGCAGACTGTTGTGCTGGACCGGACCAAACTATAGGTCAGTTTAGACCGAACTTTTGCCAAACCGATCCTAATCAGATTTTTTTTATTAAAAGTACAATATTTTTAAATCTTTCAAGTCGGTTCAATCATACCTTGACCAGCCCGAACTTTAATCAGATCGGACTAAGACTGAACTAAAATTAGACCACATGCCGCAATCCTTTAGTGCTTCACTACGTGCATATTCGAATAAGAATAGATTTTATTCCTACATTGTGTAGACATTTATTTCACTCCATGTGGATTTGGTTTTTCATTATACGTAGGCTTCTTATTCCACCATGTATAAATATACTTTACCAAGCAGCTTGCTTATATTATATATAATAGAAGCTAGCTGCTTGTTATTCCACCAAGTGTAGTTTAAAAAAAAATGAAATAAATGGTGACCCATGACTCCAATCAATCTTAGTTCATATATATATATATAGCTAAAAGCATTATTAATTAAAGACGAAAAATCATAGCATTAGCAGCAACCACCACCACTTTCACTTTGGCTTCGTACATCAGTACATGTATGTACTCAGAGATTGCACCCTCCAACAACTATACTAGCTAATTAACAACAAAATATCCTTGAGGATCTGCAGATCTAACATCTGTATCCATACTTGGACCCACTACAACTACACCACCATCTCGTCTCATCTCTTCTCTATTAAATTAATTATTATGATGAATTATCATTCATTTCTTAGTGCAATGCATTACATTTTTTTTAAGTTCCCCACCACCAACTCTTGTAGCAAGGATGCTCATCTACATTAACAAATATGTAAACATAAATTTGGATATTCTTTGGCACAAATAATAGTAGTAGTAACGACTCTTCGTTTAATTGTAACACGTTTTAACCGCTAAATCTAATTAGTTGTAATGATTATAGTAAATATTAGTAATTTAATAATAATTAAATTAGAACACAAGAATGGATATTGTCACCAACTGGCCTTGGTTCAGTTGATACTCCAAACCTCTTGCAAAGTAAGAGATTAAATTATCACCAACTGACCTTGGCTCAGTTGATATCCCAGACCTTTTAAAAAGATTCTAGGTTCAACCCCTATCCCTACCCTTGAATTAAAAAATTTTTTGATTTCCTTCCTTATACTCCTTCCATTCTTAAATAAGTGACGTTTTAGAAAGAAAAAAAAATTGTTCTAATTTATTTGTCATTTATAACTTTTTAGGAGAATAAATTATTTACTTTTCTATATCACCCCTACCTTCTCTCATTGTCCCAAAAAATTCTCAACCTTAGTATTAATAGTTTTCAACTTCCCATAAAGGGGTAGTGATGAAATTTACACAAATTTTAATTATTAAATGATGATATTAAATGACTTTCTTAATCCATATACAAAAATCTTAAACAACCCTTATTTAGGAACGGATGGAGTATATGAATAACTTGTTATTGTAACTATAAATCTCATAATCATATAGTAGTAAATTTGGTAATGGTTGTTACATCCTTTGCTAAATTCTGTTATTATTAATTAATCAAAAAAATAAATTACCTTATTTATAGCTAAGCAACGTTAATAAATGCTCCTTCTATTTTTAAAAGATTATCATTTTAGAAGGTAAAATTTGTTTCAAAAAATTTGTCATTTATAACTTTCGAGGAGAATAAGGTATTTACTTTCCTATATTACCCTTACTTTCTCTCATTGTCTCAAAAAATTCTCTCTCTTGTATTAATAGTTTTCAACTTCCCATAAAGGGGTAGTGATAGAATTTCAAATAAATTTTACTTGATAAATGGTACTTTTTTAATCCATGTACAAAAATTTTAAACGACAATCTTTTAAAAACGGAGGTAGTACTCCCTCCGTTCCTAAAAGATTGTCGTTTTAGAAGAAAAAATTTGTTCCAAAAAATTTGTCGTTTACAACTTTCAAGGAGAATAAATTATTTATTTTTTTATATTACCCCTACCTTCTCTTATTGTCCCAAGAAATTTTCTCCCTTGTATTAATAGTTTTCAACTTCCTATAAAGGGGTAGTGATAAAATTTTAAACAAATTTTATTTGATAAATAATACTCTCTCCTATTTAGATTAAATGTCTTTTTAGGGAATTTAATTTTATTCTATATAAGTGTTGTTTTGGAATTTCTATGCAATATTGTACTATTTTTTCCTAATTTACCCCTCTATTTAATATGCTTAGTAAATGCAATTCCATGAACCATTTTACAAGATATACAACCAAAGTTCCAATAACTCATTAATTGTCTTCATCTTTGACCATTACCTTTTTTATTCATTTAAATACGTTAATGCATGTAGAACTGAACATAAACACAAAAAAGAAAATGGACAACCAAAAACTTCTCCATCCCACTTCTAACTCTACACTGCACCAAGTTGGGAAACAAGAAAATGCTCCACCAAATTCTGCAGCAAAGTTCCGAACGTGACTTTGATTTAAACAAGTTTTATTATGGTGAGGAGAACTTCATGCCAACAAAGAGGTTCAAAGAAGGAATACTAGAAATGCTTTGAAAATCATTCTTCCCAAGCATTTTTAGATTTGCAAAATGGAGAGAAGAAACTCCGTAAGAATTGTTTTGTCATCTTGGTTGTTAGGGAATTACTATGGGATATGTTTCATTTAAAAGATGATTTTTTTTTCACTTTTGTTGTTGGTTCCATTGATGTGAAAATTCTGTTTTTAAGGAAGTACTCATTTGTTTGCCGACACCGAAAAAATATGACATAACAATTGCTAATGACATAACATGACAAACATCTTAAAAACAGAGCTCGATAACAGAGCTCGATAATGGAGTAGTAGGCAAGTAAAATTCAAAATCAAAATGAAAAAGAATTGTTAAGATGTTACCGAGTTCATAACATTTTGCACTAAAGTAGATCACAAGTTATTTGTGTAGGAGACGACCTTCTCTTTTCCAATACGCCTTTCTTCAAGTGTGGGATCTTATACTTGTTGGATCCTCCAATTTTCATGATTTCTTGCATGCACAATTGTAGAGTCAAAAAATACAGATTCACCTTTCTCGAACAATATTCATCAAAGAACTTCTCAACAAAGATTTAATAAGCTCTTCAATAGTTTTCTGACACACCTTATATTGCAACGATTGAATGGCATTGAAAAGCCAAGATCCGGGATATTTAAATCGGAGAGTTCACGGTTGACATAACAATTGAATGTCAAAATCATTTTCAAGTCATTACATTGAAATTCTTCATCCCTTGATCAACATGTGTCCTCGCATTATCTTGTTGAATGAAAATGATTTTTCTTGAATCCTCTCCTGGCCACATTTCATGAATCTTTGGTATAACTTTCTCAATCAAAAAAATTTTATGTTCTCTCTCTTAACTGAGGTAATTGGTTTTATCTCCAAAGTCCCAACTTCTCTATTTCTACTTCTTCGCTTGGCTGCTTGCATAGTAACAAAGGGAAAAATTCCTATTTTTTCAGAAAATACTTCCTTTCCTTCATCGTCAAATCTTGGACGAGCCATTGCAGCCAAAAACATAACTTTTCCAATGTAGTTCTGACTCTGACATGTGCACAAATGATCTTCTTCCATGGGATGTAGATAATAAGTTTCAGTCTTTTTGGTCATATAGAACCATTTCTCATCGATATGAAAAATATTGTACATATCAATAAATTTTGGTTCATGAGGCAAACTATTTCGGTCTAGTATAGAGATGCAAAATTTCAATCGAGCTCTCATATTTTCTTCCTTTAGATGTGGTTTAATGGCATTAGAGTGACGTCAAGGAGACTTCACGATATGCCTAAATAACGTTGAATAACTTACCCCAAAGCTTGACAAGTGACATCAAAGTTGTTCGTCGATGTAAGGGAATATCAGGAACTCGACTAAGGTCAATTTGAACTCTTTTTCGACCACAATTGCCTTTTCTCTTATTGGAGACATCAACGTCTTGTCCATTAGGATTGTCTTTAGCTCGTTTCCAAATCCTCTTATCAGTGTGTATAGGTACCGAGAGTAAAGCAGCAACCTCTGTGGTTGTAGTTTTTTTCAGCTTCCCATTGACACTTCTTTTCAATAAAGCATTGTAAATTGTCCATCTTTTTCCATTTGATAGGTTTTTCTTTGATTTTCTTACACTTTCTTCTTCTTGACATAGCTCAATATTTTCTGCATGTTAGAAAGATTATGATTACGTATAATGAAGTGTAGTGCACACAAAATGAAAAAGTATTACCCAAGTAGTCATAGTCTTCATTTGGAAACATATTTAAATCCAATGACAATTGTTTCTCATTGTTTATATTGAAAGCCATGAATGGATGTAGAATGACAATTGCTTAGTTTCATATCTATATATAGACATTACAGGATATGAAAAATTGTTTTGGCTCTATTGCAAAATTTTAAATTTTACTCCATTAGAAAATTTTGTTTACTGGAAATTTTATGTTTTGGCTCCATTGCAAAATTAAAATTTTTAGGTTTGGCTCTTCAGGTTGGCTCCAATTGCAGCACTTATTTTTGCAGCACTTAGTTTTGGAGTAATTGATTTACATTGGGAGATGAGGAAGGAACGTTGATCGAAGGGAATGTAATAATGGGGAGAGTAATGGAGATGATTAAAAGGAAATAACTATATAGAGAATGAGAAGAGACAATTGTGGAGAGAGAAATAATTAATTAGGGATACAAAAGACATTTTGTGTTATTTTTTAATAAATGTGCTA
Source organism: Panax ginseng (assembly GCA_020205605.1). Taxonomy (NCBI): domain Eukaryota; kingdom Viridiplantae; phylum Streptophyta; class Magnoliopsida; order Apiales; family Araliaceae; genus Panax; species Panax ginseng. Next base: position 179,703,706 of record CM035128.1, on the reverse strand, counting down.
AACTCTAAAAAGACATTTAATCTGAATATGAGGGAGTATATAAGATATGTATGAATTTAGAAAGATTCTATCTAATTTATTCTATCTTATCACAACTTATACTACGACTTATGTATGGAATATGATATATATATGAGATAAGTAAAAATTAGGAATAAACCTATCTAATTTATTCTGTCTTATCGCAATTTTCTGTCACATATTTATCAATATATATATCATTTCTCACGTTCTAAGAAATTTTATTTTGAGGTCGGATATATAGATGGTAATTGGGCAAACTTGCTAGACTGACTGCCAAGAAAATTGGATAAAATTTAGCCTAAACTTGTAAACGCATGCACTACAAAAATGTGTCCGACATTTTAGTTGTTTTGATTTCAACGTTGTTATTGTCTGCCGGAATTCATAAACAACAAAGAATATCAGAGTACGTAACACATGGAAGATAGAACTCCACTGAATGCTTAAATTAAGATAATACTAGTATTAACATTGTAATCAACGCATTAACAAATGATTAAGGTTGTAATTAAGATGCATAGTTAATTAAGACGGAAGTTATCTTTGTCCTCAACTATATATATATGGATGTTCCATAGAGAAGAAGAATAGAATTAAGTTAATTACAATGTGTAATTAAGAACTCAATATAGGATATATGATGGTTTCTGAGACTCTTTTATTTTCTATTCTCATATTTTTAATTTGTGAAATAAGACTAGAAAAACAATATGTACTACTTTTAATGAATTTGGTTTTAGCTATTTATGAATGTAATCCATCCCCCAAATGAAACCCTTATTTTCATTTTATTAAGTTATACGTAATTTAAGATTTTTTTTATAAAAATAATCTCTATGTATCCTAATTTACAGGACGAGGTACAAACATAAAAAATATATATATACACATCCAGCTACATAAATATGATATTTAATGTCAAAATAAAATATATAAACATTCAGCTACACAAATACTATTAAATATGATTTATTTCCGAATGCAGAAAAAGAAGGATCATATCTATATAGCAAAATATCTATCATTTAATTTATCAATATAATAAATATCAGTATGCAGAGCAAAATAGAAATACTTTATTATGGATCCGGTTAGCATGAAATTTATTTTTTGATAAATTGGTTAATTGACCAATAGAATACTGACACACATAGAGTCTCGCCCCCCCGGAGAAGTCTCTTCCATGATAGCCATCATACCCCCAACCAGGATAGTCATGCTGACGAGAACCATTCTCGGGCGCTGGAAGTCCACGGGAAGGACCGAGGAAAAACAGTCGAGATCAAAGGGAGTTCATCCTGCAGAAGAAGATGCAACAGAACAGAGATGCCATGATGGCCCTGCGTCTTCAGCAAGACGAGCTCGAATGACAGATGGCTAATATGGCTGGAGAATAGGAGGCATCCTCGAAAAGGCGCAGGCATCGGAGCCGGTCTTGGTCACCCCGACGGGGAGAGGCAGATAAGAAAAGGAGTAGATACTGAAGCCGCTCGAGGGATGGCCGAAGCCGGAGGAAGAGCCGATCAGCAGAATGACGATTAGAGTATCCAGGCAGGTCGGGGCAGAGGAGGAGGGACGCAACTCCTGAATATGGGAGGGACGGACCCCGATCGTCCCCCCATAAAGAAGAGTTCACCCCTCGCTCAAGGGTGGTCAATCGAGAAATTCATCATTGGCAAAGAATTCGACGGGGATGCTTTCAGCCTACATAGGGTCGCCTTTCTCGTCGGAGATCAATCAAGAGACAGCCGACCCCAAAAAGAAGATGCCCCCAATGGAGACCTATGATGGGCTGGGGGATCCGTATGCCCATTCAGATGGGTACGATAGGCTGATGACATACTACGGGCATTCGGATACTGCCAAATGTCATATGTTCGCAACAACCTTGAAAGAAAGCACCCGGGAGTGGATGGGAACCCTGGCGACGAGATCAATTAATTCATGGAGTGATCTTCGAGAAAAATTTCATGCTCGGTTCGGGAACAACAAAAGGCGGGGAAAAATCACAACTTCACTCATGCAGGTGAGACAGAAATCAGACGAAAGCCTGGGCCAGTACGTCAAAAGGTTCCGAGAGGTATAAATCTGATGTATAAATGAATCTGATGTATTTCGTAAAAAGATTGAGTTTAGAAATCAAACTTGATAGGTTGATTTATTTCGTAAAATGAATCTGATGTATAAATCTTAAGTTAAAAAACGATCGTAAAACAGGTAATTAAAGATCGTAAAGCATATTGATTATAGTTTTAAAAATCGTAAAATATACTGAAGATCGTAGAACTTACTGATCGTAGGGGTACAACTACCAGTACTCTACGTTTGCTAAATTCTCAAGTCAACTCTCAGAGTTCGCAGAGTATAAATAATGATCAAAGAATTAGAGCAAACTTGGAGATCGTCAAACTTAGAAAAAATGAAAACTTGGTCTTTCAAGATTAAATAAAAGTATCGTAAAGTGCACTGAAGTTAAGTGTAAAACATAGAGTCTGTCTAGCCAGACACTCAACTCTACATTTATTAAAATCGTAGAGTGCATCAATTTTGTCATGGACTAACAGTGCTGATCTTCGTAGAGTGAAGACCCAATGAAGTTTGTTAAAACTCTTAAGGCAAAGGAGAAGAGCAGTTGGAAATTTGTTAGAGAACTATATTGGTGAAATGACAGCACCCACGTGCGTGTCTTTGTAGCAATCAGTTCTATGAAAAGACATGTCGCAATTGAAAGCTGACACACCTTCTCCAAAGTCAACAATCATAGATATTCAAGTATTTAAGTATTAATGGAGTAACGGTAACTTTCAAACGAAAAGATTTCGAGTAAGGTCTATAAAATGCAAGAAAATTCAAACAAACAAGAAATTGAACGATAAAAGAGTCAAACTACTGCCATTTCAAAAAAAAAAACATCTCAACTCTACGATTTTAATTGAACATCTTGTTCTGTTTCTAAGTCATTCAATGTCGAACTTTAAAGAATTTAGGAGCACCTAAAACTCTCTAGTATTTCTGAGAATAGTTGATTTTAGTGACCTTTGTAATCAAGTCTTAGTGACTTGAAGGAATCTTTGTGTTTCAATAGTTGTAAATGTTCTTCGCGAACAATTCTTCGTGATTAGAATCACTTAAAAATATCTCACCTCATTTACTTTCATGTCAACTTATTTTAAGCGTTTTACGATTTAGCCTATGACTTAGTTCCACATTTGATTGTTAAATTTAAAACTGTGATGTTTTTATAATCTTTGAAGGGTGTTTTTTAAAACTATTATTTTGTTGTACAAAATCATTTAATTAACATGTTTAATTATAAGTTGGTAATAACTATTTAAAAATAAAAATTTTAAATGATGTATTCAACTTCCTTTCTAGGTCTCTCAATATATTTGAAAAATAACATATTATATTTGAGTTGATTCAAAATTTATTTAGGACAATATACAATTTTTGTTGCACAATAGACATTATATTAACCATATGTATATATTATATTATTTATTATTCACCATACATTCTTTACGGAAGGCCAACATTTTCCCTTCTCGAACTCGCACCACAATAATAAAAAAAAAATGAAAAAGAAAACATATATTACTACATTACAAACGAAAGTCAAATTATCATCATTTATAAATGAGAAAAAACGTGACCCATTATAATTATAATTATAATAATAATTGACAACTTTACTTTATGGGTTGTCTGTCTGGCGTCGGTGACAGTCTGATGATTCAGACGTATCGACGTTAAGCCGCGTGTCACCTCGGCCTCATATCTTAATTACGTATCGTCGGCATTATTGTATTTTCTTTATTAACTAGCCGTTGCACTCAATTATACGCTACCAACCAAGAATATTAAATATCGAACTCTTATTACTATTTCCGTTCTTAAAATATTGTGGTTTAAAATTTTGACATATAGATTAAGAAAGTACTCTCCTATTTAGATTAAATATTTTTTTAAAGTTTAGCACATTTATTAAGAAATAACATAAAATATCTTTTGTGTCCATAATTAATTATTTCTCTCTCTATAATTGTCTGTTCTCATTTTCTATATAATTATTTTCTTTTAATCATCTTCATTATTCTCCCCATTATTACATTCCCTTCGATTAACGTTCCTTCCTCATCTCCCAATATAAATCAATTACTCCAAAATTAAAGAGCCAAAACTAAGTGCTGCAAAAATAAGTGTTGCAATTGGAGCCAACCTGAAGAGCCAAAACTAAAAATTTTAATTTTGCAATGGAGCCAAAACATAAAATTTCCAGTAAACAAAATTTTTTAATGGAGTAAAATTTAAAATTTTGCAATAGAGCCAAAACAATTTTTCATATCCTGTAATGTCTATATATAGATATGAAACTAAGCAATTGTCATTCTACATCCATTCATGGCTTTCAATATAAACAATGAGAAACAATTGTCATTGGATTTAAATATGTTTCAAAATGAAGACTATGACTCGCCAGGTAATACTTTTTCATTTTGTGTGCACTACACTTCATTATCTGTAATCATAATCTTTCTAACATGCAGAAAATATTGAGCTATGTCAAGAAGAAGAAAGTGTAAGAAAATCAAAGAAAAACCTATCAAATGAAAAAAGATGGGCAATTTACAATACTTTATTGAAAATAAGTGTCAATGGGAAGCTGAAAAAAACTACAACCACAGAGGTTGCTGCTTTACTCTCGGTACCTATACACACTGTTCAAAGGATTTGGAAACGAGCTAAAGACAATCCTAATGGACAAGACGTTGATGTCTCCAATAAGAGAAAAGGCAATTGTGGTCGAAAAAGAGTTCAAATTGACCTTAGTCGAGTTCCCCGATATTCCCTTTACATCGACGAACAACTTTGATGTCACTCACCAAGCTTTGGGGTAAGTTATTCAACGTTATTTAGGCATATGCAATGAGGTCTCCTTCGACGCCACTCTAATGCCATTAAACCACATCTAAAGGAAGAAAATATGAGAGCTCGATTGAAATTTTGCATCTCTACGCTAGACCGAAATAGTTTGCCTCATGAACCAAAATTTATTGATATGCATAATATTTTGCATATCGATGAGAAATGGTTCTATATGACGAAAAAAGATCAAACTTATTATCTACATCCCATGGAAGAAGATCCTTTCATGACATGTCGTATCGGTAAGAACTACATTGGAAAAGTTATGTTTTTGTCGCAATGGCTCGGCCCAAGATTTGACGATGAAAGAAATGAAGTATTTTCCGGAAAAATAGGAATTTTCCCTTTATTTACTATCTGACGACCAAGCGACGGCGAAAGTAGAAATAGAGAAGTTGGGACTTTGGAGATAAAACCAATTACCTCGCTTAAGAGAGAACATACAATCTTTTTTGATTGAGAAAGTTATACCAAAGATTCATGAAATGTGGCGAGAGAGATTCAAGAAAACCATTTTCATTCAACAAGATAATGCGAAGGACACATGTTGATCCAAGGGATGAAGAATTTCAAGTAATGTGACTTGAAAAATGGTTTTGACATTCAATTGTTATGTCAACCTATTTAACTCTCCGATTTAAATATCCCGGATCTTGGCTTTTTCAATGCCATTCAATCGCTGTAATATAAGGTGTGTCCGAAAACTATCAAGAGCTTATTCATGCTTTCGAGAGAAGTCCTTTGATGAATATTGTCCGAGAAAGGTGAACTGTATTTTTTTGACTCTACAATTGTGCATGCAAGAAATCATGAAAATTGGAGGATCCAACAAGTATAAGATCCCACACTCAAGAAAGGCGTATTAGAAAGAGAAGGTCGCCTCCCTACACAAATAACTTGTGATCCTACTTTAGTGCAAAATGTTATGAACTCGGTAACATCTTAACAATTCTTTTCTGCTTTTAATTTTGAATTTTACTTGCTTCTTACTCCATTATCGAGCTCATATCGAGCTCGCTTTTTTAAGATGTTTGTCATGTTATGTCATTAGCAATTGTTATGTCATATTTTTTTCGGTGTCGTGAAACAAATGAGTACTTCCTTAAAAATGTAATTTTCACATCAATGGAACCAACAACAAAAGTGAAAAAAAAAATCATCTTTTAAATGAAACATATCCCATAGTAATTCCCAACAACCAAGATGACAAAAGAATTCTTCTAGAGTTTCTTCTTCTCCGATCGCAAATCTAAAAAAATGCTTGGGAAGAATGATTTTCAAATTTCCATTATTCCTTGATGAACCTCTTTGTTGGTATGAAGTTCTCCTCATCATAATAAAATTTGGTCAAATCAAAGTCACGTTGGAACTTCTTTGCGAGAATTTGGTGGAGCATTTTCTTGTTTCCCAACTTGGTGCAGTGTAGAGTTAGAAGTGGGATGGAGAGGTTTTTGGTTGTCCATTTTTTTTTTTGTGTTTATGTTCAGTTCTACCTGCATCAACGTATTTAAATGAATAAAAAAGGTAATGGTCAAAGACGAAGACAATTAATGAGTTATTGGAACTTTGGTTGTATATCTTGTAAAATGGTTCATGGAATTGCATTTACTAAGCATATTAAATAGAGGGGTAAATTAGAAAAAAAAATAGTAAAATATTGCATAGAAATTTCAAAACAACACTTATATAGAATAAAATTAAACTCCCTAAAAAAATATTTAATCTGAATAGAAGGGAGTATATCATATTCCATATAAATACATAAGTCGTAATACAAATTATGATAAGATAGAATAAAATAGGTAGGATCATTCTAAATTCATACATATCTTTTATATATATATATATATATATATATATTATTAGAATCCTCTTTATTAATTCCTTTTGTTTTTGTCCATTAAATATGAGATCATAATAGTATAATTTTCTTCTTATAGAATTCAATTATGACATTTATTGAATGACTAATGGAGTGATTTGTATGAGAATATAAAACTTTTACAATAATTTCAAGAATCACATTAAATAATAATGTAACTATGTTATACATTTACGTACTAAATTACTACTAACATGCATTCTTCTTATCGCATGCATGTTTCATGAATTTACAGGCATAGTTTTCTTCATCAATATATATATATATATATATATATATATATATATTGCGTAAATGTACATTAAAGGTGAATGAATATTCACCAAATGTAAGAGATTCAGATAACTTGGAAAAAAGACATCTCATCCCATCCCAATTCATGTACTCGTAGACACGTTCATTATTTTCCTTTTTAATCATACCCAAAGTCAAAACAATTATTTACACTGTTTTTTTTTTTTTGAATAGTAAAAACATTCTCGGGTCAGTTTACATGTCCATCGAGACTAAATTACTCTCCGGACGATTTAAAAGCGCACCCCACATCCACACGTAGACTTCGTATATTTGTATTTGTTGATGTGTTGAATTTTTAGTTATTAATATATGAATCGTACGTTTAAAAATATTAAAAAGTAATATAGAAATATTAATTTTTATTATTATCACTATAAAAACTAACTAATATTAAAATTAGTAGCAAATGAATAATAAATAGAAATTTTAAAGTGAAACAGAATGAAAGAAAAATTATTATTATTATTATTATTGGAGAAAAATTAGAATAAAATAAAGGGGGAAAGAGATGGAAGAAAGTTAAGATAGAAAATAGTGAAAATAAAAGGTAACTACAGTTACTATAATTATGTGACGAGGACAGTTTATGATAAATTTTGTATATGTTTAAGAGGAGAGAGAAAATCAGATGGTATTTATAAACAGGAAAAATCCACAAACAATAACAGAATTGGAGAAGAACAGAGAGTTTGGACGCCTGATAACACCTCTCTAATCGCCATTATTTTCGGTCGCTCTTCTTTGTAAAATCTTTGTTTGGAAGAGAGAGAAAAAAGGAAACTCCAATTTTCTGGAGAAAAGTAAAACACCACAAATCCCATTCACAAAACCGACTGTTCCCACTACAAAAAAGCATGCCCACCCATGGCGCCACCAGCAATTCCACCAGCGCTAGTCCCAGGAGCGGCGGCCCCACCACCCATAGCCGCCGTGTGGCCGATTTGATGACGGACACGGAGAAAGCCGCACTCTGTTTCTAACGCGGCCTCCGAAGGCGACACAACATCAGACGACGACGACGCTGATTACAGCAATGGTGTCGGCGGCGGCGGCGGCTGAGGTTGCCACCACCATAACCATAATCATAACTGTGTTGTGATTCGGCACTTATTGCTGCTGCGTAGAGCGGTGCCGGAAGCCTGGGTTTTGGTAATCCAAGATCTCGTTTTGGGATTCTGTAAATTTGTGCATTCTGTAAAATCGGGCAAGAAAATGGGACGTACGATATTCGCGGCATTGATAATAATGCTGGTATTTTCTATGTTTTTTAAGTTTTCGTCAATGGTGGGTAGTAATTATTACACGGAGATTAATGGTGGGAAGAATAGTAGGAGATTGAATGGCCTTTTTACTCTACAGACCTGGGCTAATGCTCATCAGAGTGTTGTTTTGTCAGAAACAGAGGAGGTTTCTTCTTCTTCTTCCGCCGGAGATTCTTTTCCCAAACGGGTTTTGGAGAAATTCCCGGTAAGTTTAACGATTTAGAAATTAAAGTTTTGATCTTTTATGATTTCTGGGTTTCTGGGTTTTGGTTCTGAAGAATGAAAAATTAAATCTTTATGTACATTTTTGGTAATTTCATGATGTTATTATTTCTATTTTGGCTTGGTAACTTTTTGATTAATTCTACTGTGAATTTATTGTTTTTGGGATTTGTTATCCATCCAGAATTTGTTTTGCCTGGGGGTGGTGAATTTTTTAGTTGTTCGATATTTTACCTACAAAAAGTATTGGATGCGAACAAACAAAATTAATCTAAGGATGGATTAGCTGACCGTTGTGTTCTTTTTTGTTCACATTTTGTCAACAATACTACTATTACTTAAGGTGTGGGTGGAAATTTATTTACTTTTGATTTTTTCTATCCTTCAATTTATACAGTACTTTTCATAAGAGTCAGTTAGAGAAAGTTGCACAGCTGGTTGTGATGCCAATATTTTCTTTTACCCTTTTTCTTTAACAATTGATATCAAGCTTTACAACTATGCTTGTTAGTTTGTTGATTTTTTTGTTGGCTTTCTTTCAACAGGTTCCGGAAATATGGAAGAAACCAAACAGTGATGACTACTACCAATGCATTGTTCGGCCAAAGAATCGAATAAGTATAGCCGGCTAGCCACTGCCTTTTCAATAATTTTTATATGCAGAAAACTATTTTGCTTTACTTAGGTTCTTTTTAATTCTTCTAGGGACGAGATTAGCGACTAATGGTTATCTTTTAGTTCATGCCAATGGTGGACTGAATCAAATGAGAACAGGAGTGAGTTTCCAAGTTCTGTAATATAATTTCTAAGAATCACTTGCTTCCTTTTCCCCAATCAATAGTTTATAATCTTCCGATGTTGTTTATGAACTTCAATACACAGATATGCGACATGGTTGCTATTGCATACTTAATGAATGCAACTCTTGTTCTTCCTTCTCTTGATCATGAGTCCTTTTGGTCGGATCCAAGGTATCATTTTTTTTCCTCGTTCTGGTCTAACTGCTATAGTTAGTTCTTTTTCTGTAGTTATAGATTGCAATTACTTAAAACTTCTGATGCTTTTGCAGTGGTTTTAAAGATATTTTTGATTGGAAGCGCTTCATTGAAGTTTTGAAAGAATATGTAGAGATAGTTGAGATTCTACCACCACACTATGCAGCGCTAAAGCCCTATCTAAAGACTCCTGTTTCCTGGTCCAAGGTCTGGGAAATTATGCCACGTCTTGAAATACTCTTTCCTAAAGTGTCCCATTTCAATGTTACTGTAATTGGAAGTTTGGAACCATATCTTATATGCTTTTAATTATGCAGGCGAGTTACTACAGAGAGGAGATGGCTGAATTGTTAAAACAGCATAAGGTTGTTCAGTTTACACATTCTGATTCACGACTTGCCAACAATGGCCTCCCAGGCTCTATCCAGAGGCTTAGGTGCCTCGCCAATTATGAGGCTCTTCGTTACACGAAGGAGATTGAGGATCTCGGGAAGATATTGGTTGATCGACTTAGGAACGATGGCGAGCCATATATTGCTCTCCATTTAAGGTAATCATCCAACATGACATTTATTAGTCATTTTGTGTTAATTGGGATCTACATTCATGATAATGAATTGTAAAATTATGATGTCAACTTCAATTTTGCATACAAAAAGAGGAAAGGACGTAATACTGGGAAAACAAAATTATTTGTCAAAGAGTAACTAAAAATAGATTGAACGTGTTTGCACAGATATGAGAAAGACATGCTTGCATTCACAGGCTGCAGCCACAATCATAGTTCAGCCGAGGCAGAGGAACTTCGTATTATGAGGTACAATGTCGAGCACTGGAAAGAGAAAGAAATAGACAGCAATGAACGAAGATTGCAAGGGGGATGCCCCATGTCCCCGAGAGAGGCTGCTCTATTTCTCAAGGCCATGGGCTATCCTGCCTCCACTACCATATACATAGTTGCAGGAGAAATTTATGGCAGTAACAGCATGGACGCTTTTAGATTAGAGTATCCAAATGTTTTTACTCACAACACTCTCGCTACGGAGGAAGAGCTAGAGCCCTTTAAGCAGTATCAGAATCGTCTCGCTGCTTTGGATTATATTGTAGCCCTTGAAAGTGATGTCTTTGTTTACACATACGACGGGAATATGGCAAAAGCAGTGCAGGGGCATAGGAGGTTTGAAGGATTCCGAAAATCAATCAACCCTGACAGGTTTGTTGTGTCTTTCATTCAACCTTTCTTGATGGGAACCTTAGGTAATGAGTTTAGTTAATGACAAAAAAAAAATTCATTTTCTCATTGCAGATTAAACTTTGTTAAAGTGATAGATCAGTTGGATTCGGGTATTATAAATTGGGATGAGTTTTCGTCAGAGGTAAAGAGATTACATTCCGACAGGCTTGGAGCACCATACCTTAGATAGGCAGGTGAAATACCAAAAGAGAAAGAAAATTTCTATGCAAACCCTTTACCTGGTTGTGTTTGTAATAGATCTCAGGAGAAAAGAAGTAGCCTAGAACAAGACCAGAGACGTAAACTAAGGGATGCTTTAAAAAGATGGGATTACAGATTACTCGCCGTGTTAGTGATATATGGCTTTTTTTTAGTTGTAATAGCCATTGGCGGCTTTGCGAAAGAGGCTGAATATAAGCTCACTCAGGAGGCCATAGCAAGCCACCAGGGTCGGGAGCAGTCTCCAAGTTTCTGATCTTGGAGATAGATTATATTTATGTACAGAAAGGAAAGGAGGATTCCAACAACATGGAGAAGTAGCAGAATTTGTGAGATATATAGATAGATACACAGCAGGGGACCAGTTCAGTTACTACTACATGGTTCAGAGAAATTGTGCGTACAGGTTTTTAAATTATTCATTATTCTTTTCTTTTTTTTTTGAATTGGTTCTCACATTCATAGCCAAATCAGGCTTATTACAAGTTTGAATAGTTGCAATATATTAAAGATCAAATTTTACAGTAGATTAAAAAGATTTCTCCACTTGTTACAAAGAATCTATAGATGCATGCAGTCAATCTAGAAAGTTAAAATATTGTACAAGTGTTTTTTCAAAAGTTAATGACAGACTTATACGTAAGTCTGTGGTTCTTCAAGTTAAAAGCACAAATTTTCTTCTGCAACCAAATGTGATTTGGAGCCTAAAATCTTTAATCCTTACCTCCACGATTGTATATGCGAAATTTAGCATGTTTATTGAACAAGCACCAAGAATTTCCAAACAAAGTAAAAGGGGAAGAAGTGCTTAAGAATCACTAATTATTAGCATAACTTGAAGATATAAGAATCATATTGCGTCAAGTTTTATTCAAGGAATTGATTTGATGAAAAAGGAAGTATTAGGCCAGAAACCATCCATCTATCTGTTCGATTTGGACGCATGAGTAAAATGAACAAATAAGGTCAATATGAACCAGCAGACCAGATCACATGGTCTGTGATAAACTTGATACAGAGATGTTATAATTGGCCATTGAGCCATGGTGTTATGATTTCCCCTTCTGGAAATGTCGGGCTAGAGCAATCAATCATGATATTGCCATAATTTCTGTTAGTTCTGTGAACAAAATGGATCTCTTTAACCTTGGAATGCCAACAGGCTTCTATTATTGAATTCACCCATTTTTTTAAAATCTGTTATACAGTTTAAATGGTCAATTTAAAAGCCTGTTTTGGTCAGCACAAGGCTTGAAAATATGAAGTACATGAACTGGGGTAAGATATAAACTACACTCCACTTGGCTACTTGGCTACTTGGCTACTTGGCTACTTGGCGTACTAAGTTAATAGTAGTGGAAAAAAGTACTTCAAAAATAATGACTTAACCTTTCCCATAACTTACCCGGTTATCCCAGTGATCATAAAAGCTCAACGTATATGTTAATTTGCATTCAAATCGTACCTTCTTTTCCTGTTCAATCCATCCTCAAATTCATAGTTATAACACCCAAAACTAAACAAAACCATATAACAGTAATAACTCCAAGGTTCATAGCATACATAAATAAGTTCCATGCCAAGAATTGTTTGGATGTTCTTGGTGATATTTATACCCAATGAAGCATACAATGAGAATCAGTCCTGGCTAATTTATGAGGCGTCAGCAGGAGGTTGGGTTACACCATACTTAACCAACAGCTTACTCAGGACCTCAGGTGAGCACACCTGGTATTTCACCTTCCCAGAATGGAGGAATACCTCAGCTAGTTCAAGTTTATCAGAAGTAAGACTAGTGCTGTCCATGGTCTTGCTGAGAACCTTCAGTGCAAGCTGTACTGCCTCTTCTCTTGTGATCTCATCCTTATAGTCCTGCTTCAGCATTGATTGTGCAGCTTGATTGTTCGCTCCAATAGCTGCTGCCTTCCAACCGCCATAATTTCCGCTTGGGTCACTCATGTAGAGCTGAAATCCGTAATTTTTATCCCACCCTGCAAACAGAAACGAAACACCAAATGGACGAAGCCCGCCAAACTGCGTGTAGCCTTGCTTGGTGTCACAGAGAGACTGAACTAGCTGCTCAACAGGCATTGGCTCTTGGTATGAAAAAGTATATCGCTGAGCTTGGACTCGAGCAGTGTTGATAAGAATGTTGGCATCAGACATTATTCCAGCCACAGCACATGCAACATGGTCATCAATCTTGTACATCTTCTCAGTCGATGTTGAGGTCTGGAGGAGCTTGGAAGTGACCTTTTTTAAGCCAACCAAGACAACCCCATCCTTAGACAAGATGCCAATTGCAGACCCTGCATTTCCTATGGCCTCCATTGCATATTCGACCTGGTAAAGACGACCCTCTGGAGAGAAGATTGTCGTACGGCTATCATACCTTCGCGACATCTAACATTTATGTAGACATAACAAAATATTAGACCCAAGGAAAGAATTGTCATTGAACATTTGTCATCTCAAGGATAAATGATAGAAGATGAAATCAAAAACAATTTCATAAGAATGGGTGCTAAGGAAAAACATCCTCAAATGTTCGAAACTTTAAATACTTTAACAGGGGATGCCGGGATGCAGCAACCTGCTCAAGTCTAACTTACTAAACAATAATTACTTTATGTAAAAAATTTGTTTCACTCATTGATCACTGTTATTGGAGTGCTCTTTGTACAGGTAATTGAAATTATTTATCAAAAAAAGGACTCAAAATATTATCACTGCCCACTTCAACAAATATACAGCGCAAGTTTTGAATTGAATGTTAAAATCAAATAGTTCATACACATTGTTTGTAGTTCTAGCTACGTAAGCCTTTCCTATGCACTAAATTGATGGACAAATTAATGTACTTCTTGATAAATTTTACACATTATAAAATCCATGTCCAAAAGACATTGATATGTATATTCCCTCAACCAATATTGCACACATAAAGGAGTCAGATGAATCCTTTTCTAAGGGTATGTCCAAAATAAATCCTTTTCTTATGAATCCTTTGTAGATGGATCCTATTATTTTGCTCAGTCTCTCAGTTCCACTTCAAAATATTATGCTGCCTTTGGTAGCCAACAGTTATTTTTTCCCCAATTATGAATAACAAAAAATAACAATACGAGACTCTCTGCCACCCGAAGAATCTCTAGTATACCAAACAACCAGGGCATCTATAAGACTCAAGAATAATACCAATATACCATAGATAAAGTTTAAAATTAAATACTTGGTTAGTGGTATGAAATATGTGTTAAAAATGTGTGATTACATCACTCCAAAAGTCCAATGAGATCCACAAATCAAGCTTACATGCCTTTTACTGAAGCACCAAAGGAATTGTATAAATACCCATAGAAGGTGAATAACAAATAACACTTGAATTTAGCACTATCTTCATTTTATTTTATTTTATCAAGAGCGCTCGTTGCATTCTCTTTCTTAGATCACTCCAATATTATTCGTATCCCTTTAGATTTATAACAGCTAAAAGTTTTTCCTGCTACCCAGTGCAACATAATTGATCAGAAATGGTATAATTTCTACAATTAGTATACTTGCATCTTGAAAGTTTTGAATTTCCAATTTGTTTTCGTTTTAAAGAAGTTTGATATCACTATCGTATCAACGACTAATACCAACCATGCCACAATGTAAACATATCCCTTTGTAGTCAACAGCTATTCTTTGTAAACTTCATTAACCTCACTAAAACTAAAGCATTCAAAAGTTTCAAACAATCCTTGGCAGTTGACATCATAACTAAAAGAAAAATCCTTGGACAACAATAAATACACAATTTAGAATTCAAAATGAAAACAGATCCCAACTCTTTCCTTCTATGGTTGTTAATCTATACATATAGTTGTAGTGTACATAGTGAGAGAGAGAGAGAGACGGGCGAAGTTACTAGGTCTCAAAGAGGACAAGTTTACCTCTTGCAGTTGAAAACAAACAAATCACCACTTTCACAAGTAAATCTAATTAATATGGTATCAAAATGTAGTAAAAAAACAAAAATTTGCAACTCATGATATTGAAATTTTAACACCAATATCGAACTTACCTCTCCTAGTGAGATTTCTTGCAAAATAAAGATAATCAGGAGCTAACTAAATAGTTCAAAACGTGTGCTTAAGTAGGTAAATACTGAATATTCCAAGTTCACATACAATGGCAGCACGCATAAAATCATAAATTGTTAACTTTTATTCAATAGATAATACAAAATACATAGATGTGTGTACATGTAAAAATTTAAGAGAGATGTTGCGATAAGCAAACGGTTTGAGCACAAACGATCGGAAACTTACCGCTGAACAGATGGAGGAGATCTGATCGCCGGAGCTCTGGCAAGAAAATTCGGGAGATGAATAAACTCGGTTGCAGCTAAACGAAAATCGAAAATGGTTGGGTCGTGAAGAAAAAGACAGGTGAAAGATAATACTTTATTTCTTTAATCCGACCCGACTCTTCTTCTAACATCCACTTTGACTATTTTAAAAATTAAAATTGTATCAATCAGTTTTTTTAAATAATATAATTATAAACTTTTTTTAATTAAAAATTGATGCTTGATTTTTATTAAATTAGATGGGTTTTGCAATTTTTTTAAGTTGGATGGATTGTGAGTAAACATAATTTGACCTTTAAATTATGTGTATTGGTGTAGTAGTTTATGTAGGGTGTTCATTTAATTCGGTAATTTTATTTTTTATCGGTATCAATTGGTTCGATGCAAATAAATAACAAAATAAAATCAATTCGGATTAATCGGTATCGAAACGTTATCAAACAATATTTATTGTATCGTACCATTTATATCAAATATTTAATTTTATAAGTATTCTCATATTTATGCATATGTAAATATATAATTGAGGTGTGAAAACATTATTAGTTGTTAAAATCTTCCTCTTGGAGCATTCATATTTATTCACTAATATTACTTTTCTACTAACTGGTTGGAGTTGGATTTATAACTTATATTTATTTTAAGGCCACCAACAAATTGATACATAAAACATCTATTTGATAGTTTAATACTTGTTCCAAGTTACCTAATCAGGAAGAAAAGAATCATGCATATATATACTACATGTACAAGTTGGATCAAGATTTTGTAAGTACATTACATCAACCTACCATATATATATATATATATATATATATATATATATATATATATATATAGAATTAATATTTCTACGAGTTAATTTGATATTTTTATAAATAGGTCTCATTTTTAATTAAATCAATTTTTGTTCACTAAACTAACTATAAGATTTAGTTCTTATGTCCAAATTACCCCACTTGATAAATAACTAAATATTTAATTGTTTAACTTTATTTGATTAGTAGCGTTACTCAATTGATTTTATTTATTTAATTTTATGATAGTAATAATATTAATAATAATTAAAAATTATTAGGAAATAAGTGAGAAAAATTATTTATACAAATATTAGGATCTAGCTTTCTCCCACAAGGAAAAAAAATTATTTTCAAAATTTCTATTATCATATCATATTACTAAAAATCCTGATTTTTGATTAGTTTGTTTTTTTTTAATTTTCTTTTATCATGTCTAAATAAAATAATATATATATATATATACTATAAAATCTTGTCAAATTATTACCCTCCTCCTTCCTGCTTTCCTCTCATGTGATACTTAGAATCACACGAGTCGATTAAGCACCGGAAGAAAAAATAAACAATGAAAGTATTAGTACGTAAATAACATCACTCTCACTTAAATTTATGTGTAAATTTTAGGACTAGTATTTATTATTATTTTTTTAATTCCAAGTTTTGTTGTCTACATCGGTTGCTTATCGTACTTCCTCAGTTGTATGAACTTCTTGATTCTCTCTTGTTTTTGTCTGATTATAAATACAATGTTATGTCTACACTTTTTTTTTATATATATCTCTGTACACAGTACATATTTTTTAAACAATAGTTAAAATATATTAGAATTCAACTTTTACTAAATAAGGGTAAATTGGGCATAAAAACTAAATTCTATAGTTAGTCTACTCCACAAAGGATTGATTTAATTAAAAATAGGACTCACTTGTGAAAATATTATATTAGCTTGTGAAAATATCAATTCTTTCTCTATATATATTATAGATAGATTACTTTACTCAGTTCATTTTATCTTGTGATATTTTATCTTGTGATATTAGCTATGAATATTTATCCTCGACCTTTTAATCTTATTGTCTTAGGTAAGAAGCATATTGTTGTGTTGGAGCAGCAGCATATTGTGCAGCAAGCAACAGTCTAGTGAGATGATATCACTCACTTTTTATGTATATCACATTATAGCATGTGTAAAGTTTAGTTTCGTTCATTTTATTAGAGTTGTGTATAAGTATTAAAAAAATAAATATATAAAATTAAATAAAATTTTATTTTACTTTTAGAATAAAGAGAGTAATTTTTTAAATCTAAATCACTTTATATAAAGATTTAAATTGGAATACTATCTTATTGGGCTTAAGTTTGATTTGTTACATCTAATATAAAAGTTGCTGACGCCAGAAAAAAAATAAAAAATAAAAAGTCTGTTGTCTCGTCACTTTTTAACAAACTAGCGATAACCCGTGCTTGAAGACACGGCAAAACGAAAAATTAGATTAAAATTCGAAAAAGTACTATATTACCTAAAAACTCTTTGCAACCTAAAATAACTTACAATCAGACATAATTATTATCATAATTCACCACACCACCAAAATAATTAATACATACTCAATCATCAACACATATTCAACCACCAAAACATCAATCTAGTCACTACTAATTTCAAGAAATTTCGGCAGAATTTTCTTTAAAAATAAACATCCAGAAAAATCTAAACCTGTCTACAAAAATTACAATCATCAATAAATATCCAAACCACCAAAACAACCATTATTCCATACCCAAAATCATCATAACAATGTATAATTAGTTAACTTTACAAAAGACGGAACACAAAAAATAAATACATGCAAAAAATAGAGAAACAACTTCGTATTCTTTACAGCTTACACCAAGTATCTTTCGATGTATACCTGAAAATATTTGAAATATAAAAATTATCGCAATATGTGAGGCAAAATAAAACAATTGTAAATCCGAAACTTAAAACCTCTTACTTTACCCTGAATTATCTAAAAAAACATGAGCACACACGTGTATGTAGTGGGGGGGAATGATTTAGATTGATATAAGTAAACTGAAAATTGTTATGATTCACTAATACGAAATAGTAAATCTTATAATTAGTAGTACTTTTAGTCTTTTAGATAGTTAACAATATTTCATCATTGCAATGATTAAAACTAAATGTATCTATGTCAATTTTGAATTTGAAAACGTCTCAAACATGTGAAGTATTAAACAGGAAGGTATAAAAACATATAGACTCAAAGACACAAACTATGTACCAATAGTTAACCATTTCGTAAAAAAAAAAGATTCACTTTAGGTTGAACCAAACTTCTGAAACTAAATAGTTGGAAGAGCAAATGAAGACATTCATACAACATTACATGGTCACTGCACTATTTCAGAATTAAGTACCTTTTGAAGTTTCACAATATTTTAACAAAAAAAACAGTCTTAAAACAAAAACATAGTCCCCTAATTAACAACAAAGAAGAAATAACGACAAATTTACAAATCAAATTAAAAAGCAAAGATTGATTATGGGTACTCGCTAATAAGAAACATGTTGTAAAGAATGTTAGGAAATACACTTTCTTTTATGCCTTTATATAATTGAACTATATTTTTGTATTTAATTTCACGCTATTGTCCAAATTCCCAAACAACATAAATCCCCAATGAATTACTTACTCGTCTTCGACTCAATCCCCATTTTACATACCCATCAAAGTAAAATAATAGAAAGGCATAAATTAATTACTCATCTCCATTTTACTCCTCAGAAATTGCAGCACAGAACCACAGAGAATGGGTCACCATATGATTGTTTCTTTCGCTATGGAGATGATACGAAGGCTAACTCGATGCATACTAACCAAAACGCAATTTTAGAATTGTACCAAGCTTAGTGATTGTTTGTTGTGATTCATTTTTGCGTAATCTTCGCCTCTAATTTTAATTTAGCCAATGCTTTGTTATCCCAAACCTATAATCTCCTTCGCCATTCAAAAAACTTCACAGAGTCTAGACAAATCCGTATTACATAGTTGAACGAAGAACAAAATCTTAGGGGATTGTAAAAATTGGAGTTTAGGATTGTAAAAATGTCGTGAATATAGAGAGGTAGAGGAGAGAAACGGGGAGTGAGAAGATAAAAAATAAAAAGATTTTTTATTTGATTAGAATTGACTCAGTATTGAGACGCAAGCGTCAATTGAAGAACTAAGTTAACTAACATATGAATAAAAAAAATAATTCAAACAATATATTTAATTAACCCATACAACACAGTATAAGAATACTTAATCCAATTTCACATGAATTTCAGCATGTGGCATAATAATTTCAAAATGACATTAAATACTCTAAATTCATGTTTCAGATGAACTACAAAGCAAATGACATTAAATACTCCAAATTCTATAATAATAGCAATACTAATAAGGACAATACTCCAAATTCTATAATAATAACAATACAAATAAGGAAAACAATGACATATACTATACATGTTTTCAAAGGAATGCCATTGTGCATATATTAACCATTTGTATATGGAACAAAGCATAAATTCTTCCAGAAATCTACCCAAATGAAGTATTGCCTTATAAATTTAAAGGAGTATAGATTATTGAACTCACGAACTTATGTGCATAAATACATGATATGATAAATTGCCTAATCCCCAAAATTTAAGTACTAAAAAATACTTCACCTCAATAATCCTTCAATATTCACAAAGATAGTTATATTCTCAAACCATGTACGTAAATCAAAAATATACACCAATCAATTTAAAATACTTCCTTTGTTCCACATTTAAGGATGTAGTTTGGTTCAACATTTATCATTAAAATAGTTATTAGTTTAATAGTAGTCGAAATAATTATGATACACTTGAGAGTTGTCGTCATTTTATAAGACGAATGACTTTTATTGTGCAACACTATATTTCTTGAAGGAACATATGGATTATAAGTAAACAATGAAAAAGTTGAACAAAATATGAATTGTGGATCGAAAATTAGTACTTTCTACACCAAATGAAGTGTTAAATTAGATGTCGGCGATTGAACCCATTATTGCTTGAACCAATTTTGGTATAGAATGTTAGTTTAAGCGAATCACGCTTTTAATTCACACACCCAAAATATCCATTCAATGATCAATTTAAATAGATATAAAATTACGTCTGATTTAGAGGGAGAAATTGAGTAATTCTAGAAGTTGAATTTTCGTGGTGCCAAAATCTTTATAAATTTGGAATTGAATTGTGCACTTCTTCGATCTTCATTCTTCTTCTTGATCATGGAGGAAAGAGATGATTGATTTTGAGATAAGGAAAAGTGAAAGATTAACGCTTGGGTGGGGAATTGATGGAGAAGTGGAACGATTTAATACTTGGGTGTGGAATTGAAAGGAGAGAGGGATAAGAGGGAGAAAGCAAAGCAATTCGGTTGTCAAATTCTTGTAGGGATTTTATTTAAAATGAACCAAACTCAACGGGTGGAACACAGGATTTAAAAACTCCTGCTTCATCAACGCTTTCAAAGGGAATTGAAGAATCGTAAAATAAATGAATGAAACAAATCCACATAAATGTGCACAGGAGGATAGTACTACAAATCAAAAAATAAATAGACTTTAATCTGTAAATAAAAGAAATATTAATAGAAAATCCAAATATTAATATACATTCAAAAGAACACTCCATTAGAAATACCAAATTTATCCCACAATTACATCAAAACAAACATACAAAACTCATAAATTATTGTTTGATTGACAAAGAATATACTGAAAAAAGAGAAGTAGATACTAAAAACCCAAGAACAATAAAATATAAATTTTGATAAATCAAAAATGAATTCTCTTAATTTCTAATAAAAATACAAATTTCTCTGATAAATTTTTTTACCAGATTTTGTAAACAACCAAATAGTGAAGATAGTACCTTCAAATCGAGCCGCTTGCAAGTCCAGGTCCAATTCTTTGGAATCAATGGTGGAACAACCACCCTTACTGTTTGATTGACAAAAAATATACTGGAAAAAGAGAAGTAGATACTAAAAACCCAAAAATAATAAAATACAAATTTTGATACATCAAAAATGAATTCTCTTAATTTCTAATAAAAACTCAAAAAATGGATGCTTTGATACTTTTGAATTAATACATCTGTTGACAGCTCATCATGATACTTGAGTTTGAGGAGAAAACAGAAGCTAATTTGGATGACAGAGAAACTAATTAAACAATTCAGTGTATTCATGAAAAAAAAATATTTAAAATGCTTTTGATTTCATAAGTTGTCTTACAACAGGAATTCCATGTGACAGAAATCATCAAACAGGAATTTCACTCAAAGTAGTAATACAAAAAAGTAAAAAGTGGATTGAATTTTGGCATACCTTTGGTGTTCGATCTTGCGTGAGAGAATGAGTTTGATTAAATCATTATGGATATGGCTTGATCAATTAATCTAAACTCTCCTCTCATCTCGATGATCTACCTCACATGATTCGGTAAAATTAAATCTGTAAAAAGCAAACCCAGAAATTAAAAGGTACTTGAAAATATTCTTACTGTAGGGATTAATTAATTACTTTGATTACTCACTAGTATGAATTATCGTCGTCCAACGAAGAGATTGAGATTGGTAGTCGTCAAAATCGAGAGAGATTGATCAAAGTATTTGAGGAGATGAAACAGATAGAAATTTATAGAGAACTCCCACCTTGCACAAAAAACACAAAAACAATTCATCATCAATACAAAAAACATGAACAACTCACAACAAAATCCAAATTTCAAAATACTCCAAAACCCCCAATTTAAAAACCTAAATTTCGCAAATCGTGTACGTGTGTGTGAACGTGCGTGTGTTGTTCGTGATCTCTGTGTGTGTGGGTATGAGAGAAGAGAGTTAGGGGAATTAGATCGAGTTGTTTGGGGGGGAATAAGGGGGAAGGAGAGAGAGACAGAGCCCAGAGGGTTTGAAATTTGAATAAGGGTTTGAGCATTTTTTTGTTTTTTGTTTGGCTGAAATTAAATTAGCCATTAGAGTCTATAGATTAAATCTGAGTCATTGGTTGTTGAAGCTTTAATCTAGATCGTTCTTTGTTGAAGCCGCTCTGTTTTATTATATATATTTGTCGATCCTTGCGTTTTGATATGGTAAGATAGTGAAATACTTTTGGATAACAATCTTGGATATATTTTTTTAACCCCCAAATAGGATAATGATAAATTTCTCTCTTTTTATGACAAAGTCATCAAGGTGATTCATAAAAGAAATGACTTAGGGGATTGGTAAAAATTGAATGAATTTAAATAATAAATTTTTAGTATTTTATTTTTTTAAAAAATTTAAAATTATTGTAAATTTATTTAATATTATTTAATATAATAATTAATATTGTAAAAAAATAATAAAAAAATTTTATTCAGATATTTCAGACATGTTAATTATTAATTCATTCAGATTCAGATTCAGATTCAGATTCAGTTCATTTATATTCAAATTCATTCAGTATTTAATTTTTATCAAACACCTCTTAGTCATTCGACCCAAATTGTCTGAATGACTAACCGATTCAACTGACGCTTTTTATTCAAAATAAACACACTGAATGATTGAATCGTTCAACCATTTAGTCATTCAGTGCTAATCAAACAGTCCTTGATGACTTAAAAATTACTTAAACATTATATTTTTTTTCAATTTAATCCATTAACTCTCCTTTTTTTCACAAAAAATCTTTCAACTTTATTAATTGGATAAAAAGTGCCCTCGACACCAATTAAAAATGAACCATGGTTAATGTATCATCCTATATGACATATAATGGGTTGATGGGGCATATTATATGAAATTTAAGAAAAAATATTAATTTTTAATTTATATTTTTTAGTACTTAAGTTAATTAAAATTAATAAGAAAGAATTAAAAAAAAATAAAACAAACAATTAAGGATCATCTGTGATTCATCTCTCCACATCCCCAAACACAAAAATTGGTCGATAACCAAATAAAAGAAATAAAAGGGGGGTACCGTTCAAAACCCTCGTCGGTGCAAGTGCAACGACCCGCCTTGTTCTTCATAGTCCGCCGAAAATCTGACATCAAGATCCATTCTCATGTGCAGATTGACAATATATAATATGACGCCTTTAAATTCGGGAATATACAACCTAATTTGAGTCACTAAAATATAAAATAAAAAACATAATTTTTTTTTAATTATAATAATTACAATGGTACGGCAACAAACACCAAGTCCTCACTAAAATTATTAAAATAGTAAAATAATGAAAACTACTACAACTACTAAATTGGATCGTCACTCAATTCGCACGTTCTCCCGGTTAGCCTCAACTACATTCCCATTTCGGCATTTCGGTCCACCTATTTTCTTTTACCATTACATCTTATTTATCTAACTATTTGTATTTATATTAATTATAATTTTATGATAATTAGTATATAAGACTTATTTAGTGGAATCAAATTTATTTTTTTAATCAACATCATAGTTTGATTTTTTATTTTTGATTGTATTCGTAATTTTTATCTATAAGTTTTAAAAATAAAAATTAATGTCAACAAAAAATTATTATAAAGTTCTTTATTTTACACATCAGTGCCACGTAGGAAGCTAGCTCATGGTTCTCTATATATTATACATATTATGTGCCACGTGTAATGTCAACCCATTGTTACGTTGGTTATCCATGGTTTACCTGTAATTTATTTTAAGGGTATTTTTAGTTTAATTATTAGAGTTGAAATGTTTTTTGTAAAAAAAAGAAAGAAAGAAAAGCACGCAAGTTAAATTGAAAAAAAAATATAAACTTCAAAGGTGTTAACGCCAAGTTTTGTCGGCGCGACCAATCATAGAATCCACGCGCTAGAACCTGCACAATAACAGATCACACAGAAGCTTGACGGCTTGTGCCGCCAGGCGATAGTTCCGGTGTGAGAATAAGTACAGGCCGTTCACAAGGTTTAACAATGGAGGCTAAGTGTTTAGTGCTCAAAAGTAGGCATTACTTGTTAATTGTAACCTAGACCTTATATTTATAGTGCTCTCATCACCCTAGAATCCTTCTTCGAGTCGGATTAGGACTCCTAAACATGGCAGTTACCATAACTTGGGTCCAACACAATCTCCTTAAAAGGTGGAAGTGGATTCCTATCCAATTAATACCTTTGGAGTTACCTTATTCAAATACGGCTAGGACTTCAAACTCTGTACGCAAGACAGCCCACTGTACAGGCCCAATCCAACCGAACCCACCATCAAATCTGGGTCTCGGTCCAAAGGACTCGAGGGCCCGATCCCGAACATCTCATTCCAGAATAGGGTTCCGGCCCAAAGGACTCGGATACCCAAACCCGACCACTATATCTCGAACACGATTCCGGCCCAGAAGACTCAGATGGTCGAATTCTTCCCTGGACTTCAGCACAATGGGCTCATTACCTCCTCCCAGTGCCAGGCCTACGGCCCCCTTGTAGGTCGGTAAAATGCTCCAGAACATTGCCCCCCAGTCTCTTGTTATAATATATTTATAATTAGAGACTTGAAAGGTCAGGAATTCGAGGAGTCACGACAGCTAATGATGAGTTGCTTGGGAAACCCAAACGGTCTGCCCTCGATCTCTGAAACGTTGCACGCCTTTCCACGCCTGGACCCACTTGGGGCATTAAATAGCTGCCCTTGGGTAGCGTGTGACTGTGCCTATAAAACCCTCACCTCAACCATCACTGTCATTCTTTCCAAACTCCTTCATTTCAAAAACCTGTGTTCAAATGGCTAATTCTAGCATTCCTCCACCAACCATCGAACCATTTCCTCTTCATTCACCACCGTGACCTAGTTTCTGATCGATTCACGGTAAATCCCCAATCGATATCACTACCTCCTACTTTACCCACCCACTTGAATAAGTACTGAAGCTAGAATCCTAACGCTTATCACTCAAAGAAGAGTTTTCTCATCTGCACACCCTCTTCACAACCGAGTTCATCCAACGGATCGCCATCACCGTTGGTCGAAGGCCCCTCGTATATTTCCGCTTCAACCTGCTCGATCATTTCAAGTCACCGAGGCGATGACGAATCTGTTCAAGGGATTCTCTTCGAGGAGTATCTCGTGGCTACGCCCCGCTCGATGTCGAGTAACTCGAGATTGTTTGACTTATTCTTGTAAACTTATAATTTGATTTCTGTAACTGACGTATGTATGCATTGCAGGCCTATGCCATTCTTGCCCGAGCCATTCCTCCCCTCGCCCGAACCACCAAAAAGGAGGTTCAACTGAGGTCGGATGTGCAGCTGCTTGAAGCTGAGGTTCGGGGATTGAACTCGAACCTGAAGAAGGAACGGGATCTTCATGCGATACCTGAATAAAGGCGGTGAGCCAACGCCAGTCGAACTCAAAGAACAATACTCTCTACTTCCGCATGAGTTCATTGGTCTTGAAGGCCATGCTAAGAAGCTGATCGAGGAGAAGGAGCATCTGGCCGTCGAAGTCAAAGGGCGGGAGCAGGCTATTGAAGCCCTTGCGGAGAAGTTTTCTGAAGCGCACGAGAAAATGAAATATCTGATTCGGGAAAACAACTCACTGAAGGATGGTCAAGCCGAAGCCAAGCAGCGAATAATAGCCGAATACGAGGAGTCCGATGCCTTGAACGAAAAAGTCATGGCCCAATTTGGCGAAGGGTATGAGACTTATTGGGAAAAGGCTAAGGCAAAGCTGATAGCTGCTGGGCTCGATGCCTCCCTCCTTAACTCTTCAGACGAGGAATCCGAGGCCGGGGATGACCCTCATCCCGAATAGCCGTGTTAAGTCTTGTTAATTATTGTACTTCTTCATTTTTCCTTTTTTATTTGTGTTTCGCCCGAATCTTATACGATCGGGTTTTGTAAAAATTTTGAAAATATGAATGAAGTATAATAGTTCTATTTGTAACTTTTTGTGATCAGTTATACTCGAGACTTATCTTGATCTGTTGTGTCTTTTTGAACCCTCTGATCAGATTGTGCCCGAAGTTTGTCTGATGCCCGAGTTGCAGTCTCGATCAGTTATACCCGTGACTTTTATCGATCAGCTAGGTCGTCTTCGACTTTCTGATCGGTTTAAGCCCGATGTTTATCTGATCGGACACCAAAAACCGCATGAATATAGATGAAGCTAAACATCTCTAAAGATAATTTTCATTTATTTCATTAAAAATTGAAACGGTTACATGGATAAAGAAAAGAATGACATAACAATTACTGGTAAAATTTTCTAAGTCTTCAAGCATGCCATGTATTCTTTACTTTCGAACCATCCATTGCTCGAAGCCGGTATATACCTGGCTTCGGCACCTCTACTACTTCATATGGCCCCTCCCAGTTAGGCATCAGCTTGCCAGGGGGGTTGATGCCTCCGATTCCCGGAGGACCAAGTCACCTACTGCAAACCTCATCCGCTTCACCTTCTAATTATAGTGTCAGGCTGTTCTCTGCTGGTAGATAGCCAACCTCATCATAGCTGAATCCCGAACTTCTTCCAGCAGATCCAAATTTGTTTTCAAACCATCGTCATTGTATAGTTCTTTGTACTGACTGACTCGAAAAGTAGGAGACCCGATCTCAACTGGTATGAGTGCATCGGTCCCGTATGCCAGTCGAAACGAAGAGTCCCCAGTTGTTGTCCTCGGAGTAGTTCGATATGCCCACAAAACACTGAGTAGCTCTTCGGGCCACCGACCCTTTAATTCATCCAACCTTCTTTTGATCCCGTTGAGCAGGGTTCGGTTGGTCACTTCTACTTGACCATTCGACTGAGGATGAGTGACTGAAGTCTTGCGATGCTGAATTCTCAACTCTTTCAGAAAGCCTTCGAACTTTGACCCCACGAATTGTCTGCCATTATCAGAGACCACTGCCATCGGAATACCGAAATGATAAATCACTCATTCTTTGAAAAATTTCAGGCATTCTTGTTCGGTGATCTTCTGCAATGGTTTGGCTTTGACCCATTTCGTCATATAGTCGATAGCCACGGTCACAAAACTCACTTGTCCTTTGGACTTCGGCAGAGGCCCTAGGATGTCGATTCCTCATATAGCAAAGGGATCGGGGATAAGACCGAATACAGCTCTTCGGGAGGCTGATGTGGGATAGTGCTGTTCCGCTAACACTTGGGACACCTTCTGATGAATTCCTTGGCCTCCGTGTAGATAGTCGGCCAATAATACCCCTGCCTCAAAATCTTGTGTGCCAGTGACTTAGCCCCCATGTGGTCCCCATAAATCCCTTCATATACTTCCCGAAGTGTATAATCTGCTTTAGATGGGGTTAAACACTTGAGCAGTGGAGAACTGAAAGCCCTTCGGAACCGTTGATTTCGACTTATCCGGAACAACTTTTGGAGTCACCATCCCCGCTGAACTTGGTTTTGGTACAGAACACTCTTGGGCTATATGACCTTCCTTTCCATAGTTATAACATACCTTGGATTGTTGTGGGCAGTTTGGACTGATATGTCCCTCTTTTCCGCATTTGTAACATCTAACTGGCGGTCTATCTCCTCCCCTATAATTTGTTGTTGGTGCTGCTGCTGCTGCTGATGTCTTCCCATCATTGTTGAATCTCCTCTTTCTGAAATTTCCACTTGACTCACCTCTCCTATTATCATGACCACGATTACCACCCGAGTGGTTACCGCCTTTGTCCGTATTTTTTCCTCCTCGCTGGTTATCATCGTTTTGATGACTATTGTCATCGGTATGACCCTGGTTGTGGTCCCTCGGTTGAGTATACTCACTATATCGTTCTAATAATTGAGCCATGTTGACAACATCTGAATATAGAGAAAATTTATGAGAGATAAGGTATTGATTTAATATCGGGTTTTAGACCTCTCGAAACATCCGTTATCGTTCCTCATTTTCTACCAAATGAGGTGCAAAACTTGGATAACTCATGAACTTTGCCTCGTCTTGAGACACCGCGTATTATTCTGCTCCGATCTAATAAACTCTACCTCCTTCATATAGCGAATACTTTCGAGGAAAGTACTTATCATTAAACAGTTTAAAATCTTTCCCAAGATACGCGTGAAAAGTGCGGTGGTCGGGCACGCTTCACGATTTTCACCAAGATGTCTGTCTCTCCACGGAACATAAAGGTGCCGAATGGAACCTTCTATTCTCCGTCATCCCAAGACATCGAATATCTTGGTAATTTGCTTGACCTACGTTTCACTTTTAATCGGATCGAACTTCCCCCAAAATCTGTGGTCCCAACTCCTTGAATCGTTTGACCGTGATGGGCATCAAGCTGCCATCATTTCCACCAGTATTTTGTACACGAGTATCCTCGTCTGATTTTGCATGAACTACAAAAAAAGCTTCTAAACATTCCATCATTCATCGCTTTCTCGGTAGTGTTGATTACGGAGGAATATTGCCTTCCTATTGCACGCTCTCCTAGTTTGTGACTAAAGGTTGTTCTACTACCTCATACACTCCATTGTTAACATTCTCAAAGACCCATTCTTAACATCGCCATAAAACAAGGGTTAATTAAACAAATTAACATATCACATAATATCCCTATATTATAACCGACCAACAAATAAGCTTAGATAGGATACACTAGCGAAGGATTTACTCATCTCTCCCCTCCTAGTTCTATTCCCCGATCTCTGCCAGAGACCATATCCTTAAGCTTTGATACTAACTGTGATGCCCCCAAAATAGGTATACAACACCCATTTTGAGTCGCCAAATACATGGTGCAGAAAGCAAACTACAACTTCAATAATACAATTATCGTGCAAAATACGACAACATAAACTGTGAGTTTAAATACAAATATTGTCTCCTAGACAATATTCACACTCAAATAAGTCCTCATTACAATTATTCATACACTATTTTACAGAAAATAGTGAGGATTGCTAAAATATCTTTCTAGAACCATCACTCCATATCCCGACTCGATCCTGCTATGTTCTCACTTCCTGAGAAGAAAAATAGAACAAAAAGGAAAAGGGTGAGCTCAACTAGCCCAGTAAAGAATGTTATGACTAAAATAATATACAAAAAATTAGCATTAGTCTTCAACAGTGGAAAATCTGATAGAATATAATAGACAACAAGTTTTAGATCAACAACTGCAGCGGAAACAGCCATCCATTAGAAGAGTCACGTAGAGAATGAATTCTACTATCTTCTAAGATTTAAAAATCCATCATCAATATTTTATCCCTGTAATATCAATCAATATACATCTTTAATCAAACATTCATCTTTGCACTACAGGCCAAAGATATTTGTATCACCAGTTGGTCATGTTCATTTCAACACTGCTTCATCTTCAAGACTACTGGCAAAAAAAGATATTCATCAATTAATCATTCATCTTTTGCACTACAAGCCAAAGATATTCAGTAATATCATCATTTAAGACTGAGGATGATGAAAAATATTTTAAAGAAAACGAATTCAGTGAGACAGAAGGACAAATATTAGGGATTCGTATAACAGTTTATCCAAGATCAATAATACTTCATAATAACCGATCGTGAAGAAAAATTCAAAAATAACGATCAAAACATGGATACAATCAAAGATAGTAGCCAAAATAGACATCTTGGACAAAAATGAAAATTTTTATTTTTCTAATAATAGTCAGATTCGTGAATAAAGTCTTGATATCGTGAATAATAACCCCAACACAAAAGTTTCAAATTTGATTAAAAGTTCACCAATATTTTGGCATAATGATATTGAAAAAATAATATCATTTGAGAAGAAAATAACATCCTTACCTCAAAATAATTAGTGATTGACCGGAATATCTGGATAGAAAGTCGAAGAAAACTTGTACCAACAACGAACTCTCAAAGTATCAAAATACTTACAAAAATACGCTCGATAATCTAGAGAGAAAGAAAACTTGTTTCTGATGTGATTTTCAATTCTAACCTAAGTGTCTATTTATAGGAAAATGCTAGAACGCCATAAAAGACTAAAATAATAAATTAATATTATTTCTTTTCAAACTTCCTACGCACACCTTCACCAACCAAGCCAGCCAAATCTGAAAAATAATAGCAGCCCACATACTTGAAAAACCAAAAGTGGGTCCCACCCATAAATTTAATAAAAATCATTTTATTTTTTAAAACTTCAATAATTCATAGAAAATAGCCCGTTTATCAGAAAAATATGAATTTTATGTCTATAATGCCTGAAATCGAATTCTCTACAACTATGTAGCTTTGAGTTTTTTCAAATTTCAAACAGAAAATATCCAAAATCCACAAATGGGTGATTTTTAATACTTCCCTTCCGATAAAATACTGATAAAACACCTCAGCATTAACTCATTCATTTATAACCATATAAAATAAATAAATCCATCATCAAATAAATATTTTCTTATCATATAAATTAATAATTAATTATTCACAAATAATATTACAGAATCACACTTACGACAACAGTGCGGTTCCTGAAAGAGGGATTTCCAATAAGGATTTCTCCTTACTGGCGCGCAATTAGGTGACCAAACCTTTCCTTGACAAAACTTTATAGACATTGTCAATAATGCTATCTAATAATATTATTCAAATAATATGAATTATTGATCTGATAATAATGGAAAATACTGTGCAATGACAATTATTGAAACAACAATAATATAAACTATCAACGCAACAATTATTGAATCAATAAAATAAAATATTGAATAGTAACTACTGTAACAATTATTGAGTAGTGCCTTCTTACTTACGAATCAATAATTCAACAATCTTTATGCAATACCGTATCATCTTTGTAACCACGCCAGACATCATATTTTATCCACCAGGTATTCCAACAGTGTTAACGGTAACAACTACGCCGTTATTTATAAAAACTCATACTTTATCGTTTTCTTCATCCGACAGTTATTCTGTT
The DNA here is from genome assembly GCA_020205605.1 of Panax ginseng. Taxonomy (NCBI): domain Eukaryota; kingdom Viridiplantae; phylum Streptophyta; class Magnoliopsida; order Apiales; family Araliaceae; genus Panax; species Panax ginseng. The sequence continues at coordinate 179,672,512 of CM035128.1, read as the reverse complement.
ATGAGCCCCACGAATGGTTACGCCATCGTACGAATATTCCCCGACAAAAAGAATATTCTTGCCCCCCGAGCCTCATACTCCCCCGATAACTGCTTGACCACCAGCTGAGAATCACTGTAGATGACCAAATTTTGTACTTCCAAGCTCGGGGCCAGCCGTATGCCTGCTAGGATGGCCTCATATTCTACTTCGTTGTTTGTGGCTTTGAACTAAAATCGAATCGCCTGCTGGACTTTGAACCCTTCGGGACTTGTCAGAATGACCCCTGCTCCACTGACGTCCGAAGTCGACGATCCATCCACGTATAAAGTCCACGCGGTCAGCCCTTGTTGAGTTTCGATCACTGTATTCACGTCTGGTTCCGTGAAAGAGCATTCCACGACGAAGTTTGCCAATGCCTGACCCTTGATTGTCGTTCGGGGATTATATTCTATAAAGAAATTATTAACTCCATTGCATGCCGCTTTAATTTAACCCGACACATCCGGCTTATGCAATATTTTTTTTAACGGCTGATCCGTATATACCAACACCATCTGACCTTAGAAATAGTGTTGAAGCTTTCTGCTTGCAATGATCAGGGCATACGCGAATTTCTCTAGGTTCAGGTATCTTGTTTCTGCATCTCGAAGAACATGTCTAACGTAGTATACCGGGAACTGTTTTCCTCTTTTGTCTCTCATCAATGTCGCCCCTATTGACATCGGGCTTGCAACCAAGTATAAGTATAAAAGCTCCGAAGGGATCAGTTTCATCAACAATGGTGCCGAAGACAGATTTTTTTGATCCCTTGGAACGCGTCTTCGCGTTCCGATGTCCACTGAAAACTCTTCTCGTTCTTCAGCCCCTTAAGAGTGTCAAAGAAGGGCAAACATCTTTCGGCCGATCTTGACACGAATCTCCGAAGGGTAGCTATCAGGCCTGTCAACCTCTGCACATCTTTAAATGTCTTCGGGGATTTCATGTTTAAGATCGCCATAATTTTTTCTGGGTTTACTTCGATTCCCCTTTTGCTGACCAAATATCCCATAAACTTTTCTGAACCCAGACCGAAGGTACATTTGGTTGGGTTCAGTCTCAGTTTGTATTTCCTTACTATTTCGAAGCAGTCTTCTAGGTCCTCCAGATGATCCCGGACTGACATACTTTTTATGATCATGTCGTACACGTACACTTCCATACTTCGGCCCAGCTGCTTTCTAAATACAAAGTTCATCATCCGTTGATAAGTTTCCCCCACGTTCAATAATCCGAAGGTAATCTTCCGATACGCATATATGGCCCGATGAGTGATGAAGCTTGTTTTTGGGATGTCCTCCTTGTTCATCGAGATTTGGTGGTATCCCGTGAAAGTGTCCATGAAACTTAATATGCCATACCCCGAAGTGGCATCAATCAGTTGGTCTATGTTGGGTAGATGATAGAAATCTTTTGGGAATGCCTTATTCAGATCTGTGTAGTCGATGCACAACCTCCACTTCACATTTTGCTTCTGAACCAATACCACATTTTCCAGCCATTCGGGGTAATCGATCTTGAAAATGAATCTTGCCTCCAGCAGTTTAGCAATCTCTTCATCTATTATCCTCTGCCTTTTTGGGGCGAAAATCCTTCTTTTTTCTGTATCACTGGTTTTCTCTTTGGTCTCAGATGCGTTTATATATAATATTCTGACTCACTTTACTCTGCATATCGCTAGGCTCCCAAGCAAAGATATCGGCATACAATCGAAGCAGGTCCACCAGCCTGTCCGCAGTGGTTCTATTAATCCTGCCTCGATCTTGATCAATTTTTCTGTGTTTCCGGGGATCAATTCTACATCTTTCGTCTCCTCGGCGGGCAGGGCCATTGGTTCGGTACTGCTCTCAGTGAATGGTTCTATCTCAATGGTCATTGTCTATTTTTGTTCATCAATTCCCAACCCCCGAGAAAAGAGTATTTTGTTGCAATAAATGTTTAAAACATGTTAAACATGCTCGGTGGACCCCATTTATTGATCGAAATTTGATTATAAATTTCTAAAATTGCCCGTTTGTGGATTTCGGTCAATTTCGCTTGAATTTGGAAAAACTTTCTTCTCGCAAAGTTGTAGAGAATTGAATTTCCTATAAAACTCGTAAGATTCAATTTTTCGATAAAAGGGCTATTTATTGTGAATTATTGAAGTTCAAGTTCAAATAATTGATTTTTAGAAGTTTAAAATATTTTTAATTACGTAAACGTTTTTTCGCTTTTTGAAACTCATTTAACATGTGATTAGGAGAGTCAATTGGATGGTAGTGTGCGTAGAGATATTTAGAAAAAATATAATATTAATTTATTAAATTTTCTCGCTTTGGTGTTCTAAGCAATTTCTTATAAATAGGGTCTTATGTTAGAATTGAAAATCACACCGTAAATCAAGTTTTCTCTCTATATTATCGAGTGTATTCTTGTGAGTATTTTGAGTATACTTTGAGTATTGCTTATACTATGAAAGTTCAAGTTTATAGCCTATATCCAAAGATTCAAGTTAAATCTTGTCTTTCCGAGGTAAGGATATTATTTATTCAATATCATTATCTTTGAAATATTGATCTCAAGTTTTATCAAATTTAGAACTTTTGGTGTTTGAGTTACTATTTACGATACTCTGACCTTATTCACGATATCTGATCTTATTCACGAAATATAGCACTATTCATCGAAAAATGAAAATTTTCTTTTTAATTCTAAAATATCTATTGTGGATACTAGTTTTGATTGTATCCATGTTTTGATCATTCTTGAATTTTACACCACTATGATTATTTTTGAGGTATTTTTGGACGTGGATAAAACAAAGTACGAATCCTTAATCCTTAATCCTTGTCATTTTGTTTCACTGGATTTGTTTCTTTAAAAAAAAAATATATATATATATATATATTTTTCATCATCCTCAGTCTTAAATGATGATATTATTGAATATCTTTGGCCTGTAGTGCAAAGATTATTGATTTCTGATGAATATCTTTGGCCCGTAGTGTGCAAAGATGAACAGTGTTTAGATGAACATGACCAATCGTGGTGAATGTCCTCGGCTCAGAGTGCAAGGATGAATATATGATTCTAGATATATATTAATTGATGTTACAGGGATAAAAATATTGATGATGGACTGTTAAATTCATAGATATTAGTAGATTTCATCCTCTACGTAACTCTTCTATGAATTAATATTTTTCGCTGCGAGTATTGATTTAAAACTTGTTGTCTATTGTATTCTATTAAATTTTTCCCTGTTGAAGATTAACAATAATTTGTTGTATATTATCTTAGTCATAATAATTTGTTGTATATTATCTTCTCAGGAGGCGAGAATATAGCGAGTACGAGTCGGGGTATGGAATGATGATTTTAGAAAGTTGTTTAGTAGTCCTCACCATTTTTATAAAATAATGTATCAATAATTATGATGAGGATTTATTTGTATGTGGATATTGTTTAGATGGCAATATCTGTATTTAAACTCACAGTTTTACTGTTGTAATAATAAAGTTGTAGTTGTTTTTGTACCGTGTATTGATAACTCAGAATGGGTGATGTATACCTATTTTGGGGGTGTCACATCCTTCATCAACTTCTTCGATTCCCTGATGTTTAGACCAGTAGTGAAGTATCTCAGAGCTTGTGGGGAATTTAACTCTGCTATCGACCCCACAGCCTCTCGAAATCTTTTGACTTCATCGACCTGTGCTTTCATCCGACTTCATTCGACTGCATGAGGATTCCGGGATCTTCCTCATGAGACCGAATTTTATGAAATAAAAGTATTCAATTTTTCTATTTTGGTGAATAGTTAAATTGATAAAAGTTTAAAGTTAAGGGTGACATTTGAAAATTTTTCAAAGTAAGTAAGTTGTCATAAAATAATCGGTGGTAAAATACATGTGGTTGCATAGTAGCCCACAGTATTGATTATTAATGCTAACGACATGAGAAGTCACTCAGTTTGATTCAATTATTGTTGATATTTTATATATTGTTAAATCAATAATTGAGATGACAAAGTTATTAACATTATTATTTGCAATATTAACGATGTCTAAAAGTTCTACCAAGGAGAGGTTTGGTCATCAAATTGCGCGCCAATAGGGAGAAATCTTTATTGGAAAGTCCCCTCTTTCCTGGGAACGACCTGGTCGATTAATAATGTGAATTATGATAATAATGATGAGTTTTATTTTATTAGTATTATTAATGTAATAAAACAGAAAAGCTTTTTATATAAAACAGAATACTTTTATAAAGTTATTCGTTTTATTAGACTATAAATAGAATATATTATATTCTATTATGCATAGTATTTTTTGCATAGTAAAATCTTTTTATATAAAATGTAATACTTTTATAAAGTTATTTGTTTTATTAGAATATAATATATTTTATTATTATGCATAGTGTTTTGCGTATAGTAAAATCTTTTTATATAAAATGTAATACTTTTATAAAGTTATTCGTTTTATTAGATTATAAATAAAATATATTATATTTTATTTAAAAGATTTTATTTTATTAGAATATTTTATTATAAACCAATCTGGACCGTCCGTTTAAAAGTAAATCAATCTGGACCGTTCATGAATTAGTTACTATTTAATCCATTCTTCTATAAATAGAAGCTCATTCCTTCATTATTTCTTACGAATTCACTGAAACTCTAGAGAGAGAAATTGTATAGAGAATTATTCTTCTATAATCTTGAGCGTATTTCTTTAGAGTTTAAGAAAGCTTTGAGCATAGTACAAGTTTTCTTCAAGTATATCATTGTCCTACCCGTTGGAGTACTTTTCTTTATAAGGTAAGGGATATTATTTGTTGTACTCGTAAGGGGTATTATTTCTTTCGTATTCATGAAGAGAACTTCTGTTATTCCATTCTTTATTATTCTGTTGGAATAACCTGTATATGCGAAGTACATTTCTGAAATAGGAATTGGGACAAAAGTTACTTTGATCGACGCTTGGGGTGGCTAGATTCGCATTTTCGGCTTGCCATTTACACAGCAGTCAATTCAGAGCCAATTTGAGTAATTGTTTGGACCTTATTTCGAAAAACTTAAATAATGAAAGTTGTAGATCTATGTCTCCTCTTTCCGGAACATCTTGAATAATCAAAATCGGAGTTCGACGAAGAAGTTATGGCCATTTTCCCAAAGGACGTCAGAGCAAAAAATTTCCAGAAATGTTCCAGTACGGCGCCTCAAATTATGTTTATTTGCGTGGCCAAAGGTATTGAGGCGCCTTCAGGTCTGTCGTGCCCAACACCTGGGCGCCCTGAAGGAAGAACTTAGTAAGGCTTGGGCCGTTTTTTGAGGCGAATTTTGACACATTTTTTACTCTAAATTGGATTGGGTTTGTTCCTAAGCTAAAAATTGGACTTTTAACCTATAAATACATGATGTAAGACATAAAATAAAGGGAGATTACATAGATTAGACTAGATAAAACACTCCATTCGATTAGAATATAAACCCTAGTTCTTAATTAGCCATTGAAGATTGAAGCAAATTGAGAACACCTTGGAGATCAAGAAAAGCGAAACAAGAAGCAAGAGAGAGAAGCATCGATTTGCGACAACATTCTATTCTCTTTACTGATTAGATAATTAATCAATAAACTCAAGACAAGATAAACAATTCCATTTGACACAAATAATTGGAATAAATTAAATAACTAATTTATAAACATAAAAGGTTCAATTGAAATCTTAATAAAAGAGTTAGTTCATAATTAATGAATTAAAACCAAGAATCCACAATTGAATAGACATTAAAAGATAAAAGTATGATAAGAAAAGAGAATAGAATCTGTTGTCAGCAAATCTGATGCTCCCCTCTTGCTTCTTGTTTCGATCTTCAAAGGTTCTTCAATTTGCTTCAATCTCCAATGGCTAGTTAAGAACTAGGGTTTATATTCTAATCTAATGGAGTGTTTTATCTAAGCTAATCTATGTAACATCCCCTTTATTTTATGCCTTACATAATGTATTTATAGGTTACAGGTCCAATTTTTAGCTTAGGAACAAACCCAATCCAATTTGGAGTCAAAAAAGTGTCAAAATTAGCCCCAAAACGCGTCCCAAGCCTTACTAAGTTCTTCCCCAAAGACTCCAAATACTGGCACTACATCGAAAGCGCCCTTCTAGCTTTTGGCCACGCAAATAGGCATGATTTGGGCGCCTTAAGGCCGAACATTTCGAAATTTTCTACTCCGACGTCCTTTGGGAAAATAGCCATAACGTTTTCGTCCGAACTCCGATTTAGATTATTCAAGATGTTCCGGAAAGAGGAAACATATATCTACAACTTTAATTCTTTAAGCTTTTCGAAATAAGGTCCAAAGCATTACTCAAATTGTCTTTGAAGTGACTGCTGTGTAAATGGCAAGCCGAAAACGCGAATCTAGCCACCCCAAGCGTCCATCAAAGTAATTTTTGTCCCAATTCCTACAAAAAAATGTAAAACATGCATGAATAGACACAAACACTTAAAAACATCCAAAAGATTAAGCTTAAACGCACTCAATTCATGTGTATAAAACTCACTCATCAACCGCATACATGGTAAAATTCTTTTGTTATTCCATTCTTTATTATTATGTTGGAATAACCTGTATATGTGAAGTACCACATACATGGTGAAATTCTTCTATTATTCCGTTCTTTATTATTCTCGCTTGTGATATCCTCGCTTGGGCGTGCGTTTACGCATAATCGTTCCATTATTTATCATTCTATTGGAATAACTTTTATGCATGCGGCCTATCGCATGCGTACGGTGAATTCATTGTTATTCCATTATTTATTATTCTCGTCGAAATATCATGTATGCATGCGCTTACGCATGACTGTTCCATTCTTTATTATTACATTGGGAATAACTCGTCATGCGCCTATCGCATTTATGGTGAATCCTTCATTATTCCATTCTTTATTATTCTGTTGGAATAACCTGTTTATGTGGATTACCACATGCATGGTGAATGATCTTTTATATTCATTCCTTATTAAATTGTGAAAATGATCTGTTTACGTTGATTATGATGAGAGTCATAATAAAAACATTAGACTGATAAAAATCATTGGTATATGTAGTATTAATAAGTGTTGTGATGAGTTATGTTGGTTATTCTGTGAAAACATGAAAGTTTCTTAAGAAATCACAAAGGGTTGAAAATCAGATTTTGGTGAAAATAGAACATGAAATTCAATTGACCATATCTCCTATTATATTTCGAATTTTTGAGTATGGTCAAGTCCTAGAGTTAGATCTATGAGTTTTCTAACTTATCCAAGTGGAATCACTGGAAAAGGTGTTGTAGATTTTCGTGTGGACTGATTTTAGCAAAGGAGTCAGAAATTGAAAATACCAAAAAGGCTACTGCCCAAAATTTTGTAAGGCCTGTTTCGGCCACTTAATTTGTGAGAAAAATTCCGGCCTTTTGGGACACGAAAATATATGGTATAAAGTACATCCTGTCCAAAAATGAGCTCATTCCGACTTAAAATGAGCAAGTTATGACCATTTTAATATTTAGGTTTTTCCGACGAAAAATGCTATAACCGGAGTTCTATAACTCCGATGACCATGAAATTTAAACTGGAAGATCACGTTAACATGTATAAGATTCTGCCAAGATTTGGAAATTTCTGGATTTAAACTTGAGGTAGTTAATTTCTTAAGGAATTAATTATAAATTGATTTTTGAAAAATAGTAAATGAATTTTAAAAATTCCGAGAAAAATATATGTTCAATATGGGATTATATTCTACTAAATCCAGAAAAGAAATATTTTTTGGACTGATTTGATATTTTTCATGAAAATGCACTAGTTATGAGTATATGAGTTAAATATGTTATGTGAAGTTGAAAATTAGTAAATATGATTTTATGGCTTGGGAATCCTATATAGGGTATATGCAGATTTTTGATAAGGAATTTGATCATTGGTGATGAGATCTTATGAGTATGACATTTTTGAATGATTGAATGCATTATTTGGTAAAGTATAAATAATTAAAATAAATTGTTTATAAGTTTAAGAAATAATTAAAATATTGTTATAATATTAATGATATTAAATTATGAGATTATTAAGTGATTGATAACATTTGATTTTTATTGAACGCTGGATAAACTGTATTATAAATGTTTAATATTTATCCTTTATCTCATTTGATTGAATCTTTATATCATTGTCATTATCCTCATATTTATATTATGTTAAAAAGTCATATGTGGCTTTAGTAAGTACATAGATGGACTTGGTATGATTATGACTGAGGATTATTCTTATAATCATGGTAGTAATATTACAAATGATATGGAAAAAGTCACCCACCGCACGTAGTGCATTGATGGACGATTTTTGGTATGATTATGGCTATGGATTCTCTCGCCCGGGGTGAAAAGATGAATTGTTTTATGGCATAATCATGACCGTAATGTTACAAATGATGTAGAAAAAGTCCTCATTGGCCCGTAATGCATTGATGGACAGTTTTTGGTATGATTATGGCTATGGATTCTCTTGACCAAGGGTGCAAAGATGAATTATTTTATGGCAATGATCATGGATCAGATTGAAAACACGAATATCCTTGGCCCGTAGTGCATGGATAATTCGTGGTCGTGATATCTATTAAGTTTGAGTCTCAACATTATTGGTTTTACATTTGTATATCTTTGGCTGTAGTAGTGCAAAGATGAACTGCTGATTATTAGTTATACAATTTGTATATCTTTAGTAGTAGTCTAAGATGAATTTATTAGTATGATTATGAGCATGAATTGTGATTTGGTATAACCATGATTTTTGATGTTTCAAAGTGAAGATATGTGATGAAAATTATCTTCGCTTACGGGTTCGAAAAGGAATTGAAATCATAATTATGATTATGAGTTATTCATATGATGGTGGATGAGAATTGTTGATTGATGTTACGAGGATAAAATATTATTGGTGGACTTTTAACATGGAGAAGATAATAGACACGATGGTCTATTTGACTCTTTAATGGATTGCTTCGTTCACCGCAACTATGGTTGAAAAGTTTTATCGTTTACCATATGTTCTAAATCTCTGATTTATTATTGACGAAAGTTATTGATAATTTAATTATCTTTAGTTATGATATTCTTTACTGGGCTAGTTGTGCTCACCCTTTTGCTTCATAATTCTTTTCAGGTAATAAGAGTGTTGCCGAGTCGAGCGGGGATAACAGGGGAATAGAACGGTGGTTTATAGTTGTTGAGGTTCTCCCTAAATTGTATAGAAATACGGCTAGGACTTCAAACTCTGTACGCAGGACAGCCCACTATACAGGCCCAATCCAACCGAACCCACCATCAGATCTGGGTCTCGATCTAAAGGACTCAAGGGCCCGATCCCGAACATCTCCTTCCAGAATAGGGTTCCGGCTCAAAGGACTCATATACCCGAACCCAACCACTATATCTCAAACAGAATTTCGGTCCAGAAGACTCGGATGTCCGAACTCTTTCCTGGACTTCAGCTCAATGGGCTCATTACCTCCTTCTAGTGCCAAGCCTTCGGCCCCCTTGTAGGTCGGGAAATGCTACCGAACAAAGGATTTTCTCGGTCATTAAGTCTAAATGAAAATAAATTTATTCTCTTTCTTTCTTTTTATCTTCCTTTTAAAAAAAATAAAAAAATTTATCTGTTATTTATAGATTTCAAGTGAGTATTATATACTTAATTTTCTAAAATATCATCTTTTCAATAAATGTTAAAAAAGGAGAGAATCTCTCTCATCGACTAATATGTTTGATAGTATATAATAAATTAATAATATAAGAGTTGTTAAAAAATATATGTAGTATAATAATAATAATTTTAAATGCGTAGTCACCTCCAAAGATTTTGATTTTTCTAATGCAATTAATTATTCAATTTTGTCTTTACTCATTATTGCATTATAAAAATGAAGGGAAATTGTTAGTATGAAGTTTATTTTTGAATAAATTGATCAATTGATTAATAGAGTGCTGACACGCAGACGAAATTCTATGTAAATCAGTATTCTATTAGTCAATTAATTAACTTACCAAAAAAAATAAACTTGATACTAACGCGGTACAAAATGAAGGCCTTGAACCCAGTTGTTCCGTCAAGGCTGTATTTCTCCCATATATTTGAAATTCAAATCTGATCTCCTAATTTCGCATTAAAGAATCGATCGTTAAATACTAACTGCTATAAAAACTCAAGTCACAATTCATTTTCCACCGTCGAATTCAAAATGAATAAAAAACAGCTCATCCCGCTTCTCTGAAAAATTCAAAACCCCACACAAACCCTAAATTTTAACCTTTTTTTTTATATAAAAAAATCTCTATAAATAAATATAACCCTCCGTGTAAGACCCCAACTTATTATAAATAAAATTAAATTTTTCTTTATTCATTATTCTAAATTAATAAGGGTTAATTTGATATAATTTTTTGGTTATGGGTGAAATGTGCAAAGTTTACAAAATAAGCAAGTGGTTATAAAATATTCATTATTGCTTGGGAATATTCGTTTGGTCGTGGAATATTCTTTTTTATTTTAATCTCCGTGCATTGACGCCAGCCTTGATCATTAGTGGGCCCCATAACGGAAAATGGTTGGATGAAGGAAAACGACAAAGATTGAGTTTTATAAATAACGACGTAAATTATTACCGCTTAACACTTTGTTGGGTTACACGGTGGTTAAAATACTGATGTCTGCGTGGTTGCACAAGAAGATGCACCTGTACGCGCATTGAATTGTTGAATTATTGATCCTTACATAAGAAGGCACTACTCAATAATTGTTACGATGAATTACTGCTCATTATTTTATCTTATTGATTCAATAATTGCGTTGCGTTGATATTTATATTATTATTGTTTCAATAATTGTCATTACACAAGATTTTCCATTATCAAATCAATAATTCATATTATTTGAATAATATTATCGAGATAACATTATTGGCAATGTCTAGAAAGTTCGTCTAAGGAGAGGTTTGGTCACCTAATTGCATGCTAAAAGAAGGAGAAATCCTTATTGGAAGCCCCTCTTCCTGAAACGGCACGGTTGTCAAGATCGTGATTACGTAATATTATTTTTGAATAATTAATTATTGATTATTATGATAAAGAAAATATTTATTTTATGTGGATATAGATGGAGAAAATTTTTAATGTGACAATTGTTGAAAATTAATATTTTATCTTTTTCTCGATAAAATAATACATTCAAATATATTATTTTAATAATATATTAATTGTGATATTTTTATAATGATTGTGGGATATATGAGTATATGAGGAGGTAGAGTATTTTGTGGCATTAAATGTTTAACATATGTTTTGTGTGTTTTTGTGGACACAATTCTTGACCAAAATTGATTATAGTATCGTAAAATCGTCCGCTTATGGATTTCGGTCAATTTCATTTGGAATTTGGAAAACTTTTCTTCGCAAAGTTGTAGAGAATGGAATTTCCCATGGAAAATCGCGAGTTTCAATTTTTCTGATAAACGAGCTATTTTCTACTAATTATTGAAGTTTCGGAAGATAAAATAATTTTTATTAAATAATGGGTGGGACCCACTCTTGTTTGACAACATGTGAAATCAGCTTTGAAAATTATTTTCAAGAGTGGCATGCTGGTCTTTGATGGCTAGCATGCGTAGAAATTTGATTTTAATAATAATAATTTATTAATTTAGTCTCTCCTTCATGCTCTAACATTTTCCTATAAATGAGGGGCTAAGTTAGAATTGAAAATCACACCGAAACTAAGTTTTCTCTTTTTCTCTCTAAATTATCGAGCGTATTCTTGTGAGTATACTTTGAGTGTTGCTTTATCTGATGTCTGGGTTTCACAAAGACTATACCTGAAAATTCAAATTGGAAGACGATTATTTTGAGGTAAAGGGTATTATTTTCTTCTTAAATGATATTTTTCTTCAATATCATTATGCCAAGTATTGGTGAACTTTTTATCAAATTTGGAACTTGTTGTGTTCGGGGTTACTATTCACGATACTCACGACTATTCACGATATCTGACACTATTCACGAATCTAAGACTATTCAATTAAAAAATAAATTTTTTTTTTTTTTGTCAAAATATCTATTACGGATACTAGCTTTGATTGTATCCATGTTTTGATCATTCTTGAATTTTACACCAATATGATTATTTTCAAGTATTTTTGAACATGGGTAAAACAAAGTCTTTAATCCTTAATCCTTAATCCTTGTCATTTTGTTTCACTTGGATTCGTTTCTTTAAAAATATTTTTCATCATCCTCACCCTAAATGGTGATATAAATGAATATCTTTGGCACAGAGTGCAAAGATGAACGATTAATCGATGAATATCTTTGGCTCAGTAGTGCAAGATGAGCGAGGTGTTGAGATGAACATGACCAATCGGGTGATCTGAAATGAATATCTTTGGCTGTAGTGCAAAGATGATTAAAGATGTATATTGATTGTTATTACGAGGATAAACTATTGATGATGGACTTTTAAACCTTAGAAGACGGTAGAATTCTTTCTCTACGTGACTCTTCTAATGGATTCATCATTTCCATTGCATTTGTTGATCTAAAACTTGTTGTCTATTGTATTCTATTAGATTTTTCCTGTTGAAGACTAACGATAATTTGTTGTATATTATCTTAGTCATAATATTCTTTATCTTGGGCTAGTTGAGCTCACCCTTTTCTTTTTGTTCCATTTTTCTTCTCGGGAGGTGAGAACATGGCGAGGATCGAGTCTGGGTATGGAGTGATGGTTCTAGGAAGATGTTTTAATTTGCCCTCACTACTTCAGTAAAATAGTGTATGAATAATTAATGAGGACTTATTTGGGTGTGTATATTGTCTGTAAGACAATATTTGTATTCAAACTCACAGTTGTATTGTCGTATTCTACACGACATCTGTATTATCAAAGTTGTAGTTTGCTTTCTATACCATGTATTTTGGCGACTTCAGAATGGTCATTGTATACCTATTTTGGGGGCGTCCACGGTTGGTATCGAGCTTAGGATATGATCTCCGGAGATCGGGAAATAGAACTAGGAGGGAGAGACGAGTAAATCATTCGCTAAAGGTGTCCTACCTAAGCTTATTTGTTGGTCGGTCGTAATATAGGATATTATGTGATATGTTAATTTGTTTAATTAACCCTTGTTTTATGGCGATGTTTAAGAATGGTCACGAGAAAGCGTTAACAATGGAGTTTATGAGACCGTGGAGACGCCTTGGGTATTTCACCAACGAGAGAGAACGTGCAACAGTGGCAATGTTCCTCCTATGAACAATGCCAATCGAGCAAATGATGAACGACGGGATGTTTAGAAGCTTTTTGCGGTTCATGCAAAATCGCATGAGGAGACTCGTGTACAAAATACGGGTGGAAATGATGGCAATGCACTGATGCATCACTGACCAAGCGGTTTAAGGAGTTGGGACCACCGATTTCCATGGAAAGCCGGATCCGATCAAAGCGTAAACGGGTCAAGCAAATTACCAAGATATTCGATGTCTTGGGGTGCGGAGAGAAACGAAGGTTCCATTCGCCACCTTTATGTTTCGTGGTGAAGCGATTCTTCGGTGGTAATCAGAAGCGTACTGACCAGATGCACTTAACATGTCTTGGGAAAGATTTGAAATCGTTGAATGACAAGTACTTTCCGTAAAGTATTCGTATATGAAGGAGGTAGAGTTTATTAGACTCGAACGAGACAACATAGCGGTGTCTCTCAAAGACGAGGCAAAGTTCGCGAGTTATCCAGTTTGCACCTCATTTGGTGGAGAATGAGGAGCGAATGACGCGTATGTTTCGAGAGAGGTCTAAAACCGTAGATTCGTCAATACCTTATCTCTCATAAATTTTCTCAGTATTCGGATGTTTTCAACGGGGCTCGATTATTAGAATTCGAGATAGTGAGTATACTCAACCGAGGGACCACAATCGTAGTAGTCATCGAATCGATGATAACCAACGAGGAGGAAAGAATACTGAACAAAGCGGTAACCACTCGGTGGTAATCGTGGACATGATAATAGGAGAGGTGACTCAAGTGGAAATTTCAGAAGAGAAGATTCAACAATGACGGGAAGATATCAACGGCGATGCAAGCACCAACAACAAATGCTGCAGGGAGGAGAACGGCCGCCAGTTAGATATTACAAATGCGGGAAGGAGGACATATCATTGGCAAACCGTCCCACAACAATCCAAGGTATGTTACAACCTGTGGAAAGGAAGGCCACATCGCTCGAGATTGTCTTATCATGCGAAACCAAGTTCAAGAGAGTGGTGATTCCAAGGGTCATCCGGATAAGTCGAAATCGGTTCTTCTGGAAGAAGCGTTTGTCGTGGATTGGACAAAACGTGAGGAACCCAAACGAGGTGATCACGGGTAAGCTAATCTTGAATTCTTGCGAAGTTTATACCTTACTGAATCTGGGTCTACCCATTCTTTTATCTCTCCTAGCTTGTGCTCAACGTTTAAACTTGACTCGAGGAGAATTAGATTTTGATTTATCTGTTGAAACTCAGTTGGGTGAAACCTTCGTTACATCTACGCTTTATAAATCTTGCATGATCCAAGTTAGCACTATCATATTACCCGCTGATCTTATCTCTTTAAAGATACTTGCTTTTGATGTGATTTTAGGAATTGATTGGTTAACCACTCATCATGCCAAAATTGATTGTTTTCGTAAGGTTGTTAGTTTTCATATTCCTAACCAACTCATCATACGAATTCAAACCACTAAACCACTAAAATCATCGATCGTCATATCAAGCCACAAAGCTATTCGCTTTATTGAAAAACGGATGTCAAGCTTTCTTAGCCCATGTTATGGATTTGAATAAAGACAAGTCGATTTGAATAATATTTACGTGGTTAAAGAATTCCTGATGTATTTCTGAAGAGCTTCCGCCTACCCCCGAGCGTGATGTTGAATTCTTTATTGACCTTGAACCGCAGGGTACAAGCCCATTTCTAAAACCCCATATCGAATGGCTCTATTGAACTTCGTGAGTTAAAAGTCCAACTACGTGAGTTATTAGACATCGGTTTCATTCGTCTAAGACGTCTCCTTGGGGTGCTCTGTTTTTTATTAAGTAAAGAAGAAAGGCGGGGAGTATGTGACTTTGTATTGACTATCGAGAATTAAACCATGTCACCATCAAGAATAGGTATCCGCTTACCTCGCATTGATGACCCGTTCGACCGATTCTGAGGCCTTAATTCTTTTCAAAGATCGATCTTAGTTACGGATATCATCAATTTGAAGATTAAAACGAGGATATTCCAAGAGCGGCATTCGGGACTCGATCGGGCATTATGAATTCTTGGTCATGTCTTTTGGATTGACTAATGCTCCTATTCTTTGCTTTCATGGATATGATGAACCGTGTATTTAAGGAATATTTGGATCGGTTCGTTGTTGTCTTTATTGATGACATCCTCATCTATTCCAAAAGCCGTGAAGATCATGAGCACCATTTGAAATTTCGGTACTACAAAGACTTCGTGAACACAAGCTTTATGCCAAATTTGAAGAAATCTGAGTTCGCTTAAGGAAGTAGCATTCCTTGGGCACGTGGTGTCAAAACAAGGAGTATCTGTTGACCGTGAAGATTGAAGCAATACAAAGTTGGAACAACCGGTCGGTGATCAAGTCGCAGACTTTCTGGGCTTAAATTTGGTTATTATCGGAGATTTGTGGAAGGATTTTCTCGAATCGCTACCAGATTAACTCAAATGACTCGGAAGGATGTAAAATTCTTATGGAGCGAGGAATGCGAGAAGAGCTTCCAAGAGCTCGAGAGAGACTCATTTCGGCACTGTTACGACAATACCATCCGGTTCGGATGGATTTGTTATCTACTGGTGATGCTTACGGAAAGGGGTTAGGATGTGTTCTCATGCAACATGGGAAAGTCATAGCCTATGCCTCACGACAACTCAAAGAATATGAGAGGAATTATCCTACTCATGATCTAGAATTGGCGGCGATCGTATTACGCGTTGAAGATATGGAGACACTACTTGTATGGAGAGAAAGTGAGATTTATACGGACCATAAAAGCCTCAAATATTTCTTCACCCAAAAAGAACTCAACATGCGGCGGCGACGTTGGTTGAGTACATTAAAAGATTATGATCACACTATTCAATATCATCCTCGAAAAGTGAACGTGGTAGGTGGCGCATTGAGTAGAAGATCATATGCAATCTGAGTGCAATATTGTCAACCTGAGGCCCATTTTATCGACTTACAAAGGATGAAGATAGAATTAAAGACTCGGGGTCCCACATGATGATGGCGAATATCTGAGTAGAACCAGACTTTAATCGATAAAGTTAAAAGGCGCTTTCGAGCTACGGACACAGAATGATCGTATGAAGAAGAAAGTGCAAGAAGGAGCTATTCCGGAAGCAAGAATTGATGAGGAAGGAATACTTGAGTCAATTCTAGACTTTGCGCGTTCTAACGATTACGACACGAAGCATAAAATCATGATGGAGGCACACAACACCCGTTTGCAATCCATCACGGAAGTACCAAAATGTATCATGATATTCGACATACATTTTGGTGGAACAATATGAAGAGAGAGATTGCGGAGTTTATCTCAAGATGTTTAACTTTGTCAACGTGTAAAGGCGAGACATCAAGTGCCAAAAGGTCCATTCGAACCACTTGAGATTCCGGAATGGAAATGGGAACACATTACTATGGATTTTGTTCTGTGTCTTCCCAAAGTTTCTCAAGCGTAGATGCAATTTGGGTTATTGTTGATAGATTAACCAAGTCGCCCATTTCTTACCGACACGCGAGACTTATTCCTTGAACGTCTTGCTTTCGTATATCGTGAATGAGATTATGCGATTGCATGGCATGCCATATCCATAGTTTGGATCGTGACCCGAGATTCACTTCAAGATTTTGGGTTAGGCTTGCGAAAAGCTATGAAGCGCGGATTCTGATTGATTGATACCATCCTCAAAGCAGACGGACAATCGAGAGAGACTATTCAAACCCTCAAGATCTATTAAGACTCTGTGTCCTAGATTTCAAAGGAAGTTGGGATAAGTACCTACCACCTGGTGGAATTCTCCTACAACAACAGCTTATCGAGCAAGTATAAGCATGGCTCCATTTAAGGCGTTGTATGGATTTAAATGTCGTTCTCCAAAGATCTTTGGGGCGAGGTGGGAGAAGCAATATTGTTGGGACCGAAATTGAAATGCATTTGACTACGAAAAGATCCAAATGATTCGACAACGTATTCAAACTTCACAAGATCGACAAAAGAGTTATGTTGATCTTCATAGAAAGGACGTGGAGTTTAATATTGGAGATCATGTATTGTTACGTATTGCTCCATGGAAGGGAGTTACAAGATTTGGGAAAAGAGGAAAGCTCAATCCAAGGTTTGTTGGTCCATTTGAGATTCTTGGCCAATAGGGAGCGTAGCCTATAGACTCGCGTTACCTCCAAGTATGTCTCGTGTTCACAATGTATTCCACATATCTATGCTTCGTAAATATGTGAAAGACCCGAACCACATTATTGCATTAGAACCAGACGAGATAGCTGAAGATTTAACCTACGAGGAGATACATGTTGAGATTTTGGATAGGAAAGAGCATGTCTTACGCACGAAGGTTATACCACAAGTTAAGGTTTTGTGGAGAAACCATGCAATTGAGGAAATGACATGGGAGTTGGAATCGGAGATGAAAGCGAGTACCTCACCTTTTCGATATACCAGTCACGTATGTCAATTTCGAGGACGAAATTTCATAAGGAGGGAGGTTGTAAAACCCCAACTTATTATAAATAAAATTAAATTTTTTCTTTATTCATTATTCTAAATTAATAAGGGTTAATTTGATATAATTTTTTTTGGTTATGGGTGAAATATGCAAAGTTTACAAAATAAGCAAGTGGTTATAAAATATTCATTATTGTTGGGAATATTAGTTTGGTCGTGGAATATTCTTTTTGTTTGGAATCTCCGCATTTACGCCCAGTAGCATGATCATTAGTGGGCCCCATAACGGAAAAAAAGTTGGATGAAGGAAAACGCAGACAAAGATTGAGTTTTATAAATAACGACGTAAATTATTACCGAATTAATCTTTGTTGGGTTACTTGGTGGTTAAAATACGATGTCTGGCGTGGTTACACAAGATGACACCAGTATTACAAAGATATTGTTGAATTATTGATCCTTACGTGAAGGCACTACTCAATAATTTCTACGATAATTCTTGTTCATTATTTTATCTTATTGATTCAATAATTCTTTGCATTGATATTTATATTATTATTGTTTCAATAATTGTCATTACACAAGATATTTTCCATTATCAAATCAATAATTCATATTATTTGAATAATATTATCGAGATAACATTATTGGCAATGTCTAGAAAGTTACATCTAAGGAGAGGTTTGGTCACCTAATTACTTGGCAGGAAGGAGAAATCCTTATTGGAAAGCCCTCTTCTGAAGCGGCACGGTTATCGATCTTGTGATTACTGTAATATTATTTTGAATAATTAATTATTGATTATTATGATAAAGAAAATATTTATTTTATGTGGATATAGATGGAGAAAATTTTTAATGTGACAATTGTTGAAAATTAATATTTTATCTTTTTCGATAAAATAATACATTCAAATATATTATTTTAATAATATATTAACTGGTGATATTTTTATAATGATTGTGGGATATATGAGTATATGAGGAGGTAGAGTATTTTGTGGCATTAAATGTTTAACATATGTTTTGTGTGTCGGTGGACACAATTCTTAATAGAAAATTGATTATAGGCGTAAAAATCGTCTGCTTTATGATTTCGGTCAATTTCTGTTTGGAATTTGGAAAACTTTTCTTCTGCAAAGTTGTAGAGAATGGAATTTCCCATGGAAAGTCGCGAGTTTCAATTTTCTGATAAACGAGCTATTTTCTACGAATTATTGAAGTTTCGGAAGATAAAATAATTTTATTAAATAATGGGTGGGACCCACTCTTGTTTGACAACATGTGGGTTGCTGGAAAATTATTTTCAAGAGTGGCATGCTGGTCTTTGATGGCTAGCATGCGTAGAAATTTGATTTTAATAATAATAATTTATTAATTTAGTTCTCCTTTTATGCGTTAACATTTTCCTATAAATAGAGGCTAAGTTAGAATTGAAAATCACACCGAAAACTAAGTTTTCTCTTTTTCTCTCTAAATTATCGAGCGTATTCTTGTGAGTATACTTTGAGTGTTGCTATACTGGTCGGGGTTTCACAAGACTATATCTAAAATCAATCCAAGACGACGATTATTTTGAGGTAAGTGGGTATTATTTTCTTCTTAAATGATATTTTTTTCTTCAATATCATTATGTCAAGTATTGGTGAACTTTTTATCAAATTTGGAACTTGTTGTGTCGGGGAGTTACTATTCACGATACTGACTATTCACGTATACGACCTTATTCACGAATACTAAGACTATTCATTAAAAAATAAATTTTTTTTTTTTTTGTCCAAAATATCTATTCTGGATACTAGCTTTGATTGTATCCATGTTTTGATCATTCTTGAATTTTACACCAATATGATTATTTTCAAGTATTTTTGAACATGGGTAAAAACAAAGTACGAATCCTTAATCCTTAATCCTTGTCATTTTGTTTCACCGGATTCGTTTTTTAAAATATTTTTCATCATCCTCGATCCTAAATGGTGATATAAATGAATATCTTTGGCTTTTAGTGCAAAGATGAACGATTAATCGATGAATATCTTTGGCTTTGTAGTCTGAAAGATGGCGGTGTTGAGATGAACATGACTAACCGGTGATAAAATGAATATCTTTGGCTCAGTAGTGCAAAGATGATTAAAGATGTATATTGATTGTTATTACAGGATAAACTATTGATGATGGACTTTTAAACCTTAGAAGACAAAGAGAATTCTTTCTACGTGACTCTTCAATGGATTCTTGCTTTCCATTTGCATTTGTTGATCTAAAACTTGTTGTCTATTGTATTCTATTAGATTTTTCCTGTTGAAGACTAACGATAATTTGTTGTATATTATCTTAGTCATAATATTCTTTCTTGGGCTAGTTGAGCTCACCCTTTTCCTTTTTGTTCCATTTTTCTTCTCGGAGGTGAGAACATGCAGGATCGAGTCGGGGTATGGAGTGATGGTTCTAGGAAGATGTTTTAGTTTATCTCCTCACTACTTAAAATAAATAGTGTATGAATAATTAATGAGGACTTATTTGGGTGTGTATATTGTCTAGAAGACAATATTTGTATTCAAACTCACAGTTTGTATTGTCAGTATTCTACACGACATCTGTATTGTCAAAGTTGTAGTTTGCTTTACATACCATGTATTTTGGCGACTCGGAATGGTCATTGTGTATACCTATTTTGGGGCGTCCACACTCATCCCCACCCACTATCGCTTCTCATTTATCTCGCTCTTCTTGCTGATTTTCTCTCTCTAAAATCCTTCCCAAACCCTCTCTATCATCTTCGTCAATTTGATTTCAAGATCGTGAGATTCTTCACATCCAGGGGCTAATGTGGCAACCATCGGAGCCAAGTTAAGGAGGTCATCATCTTAGAACACGACATAGATTCGACCGTAGATACCAAGGTGATTCCGATATTCAACTTTCGAGAGGATCAATGTGTATTATAATGAAGCAAGCTCTCGAGGTATGTGCTTTGAAATCGTCTTCATGGATCTGGAGCTGGAACCATGGGCGATCTCGGATCCGTCCTTACGGCGGATCTTCCGTCCGGACAATTTTGTTTTTAGGTCGATCTGAGTGCGGGTAACAATTGTCTTTAAGGGCCATTACAATCAAGGTGCTTAGTTGATTGATTACGTGGTTTGATGTTGTGAGGAAAGAAGCGAGAATTGTGATTGTTTACAAGGTTTGATATCAGATCTATTTCCTCTTTGATTATTGTTGGGCCATAATCCTTTTCCTTATTGGGCGAGACTTAATGGGCTCCTCCATGGGGTTATGATTATTCTTGCCCTATTGGTCCGGATGCAGTGGGCCGAATTACTAGATGAGTATGGTTCCACTTGGGCTTTGGCCCGGGGTGTAGATTGGGGATAGAACTTTGGTTGTCATCTCGCATTGGATTAAATGAGGATTGGATGAGGCTTAGTCACCGAAAGCTTTGGGCTTGAAAAATCGATTCAGATCTGAGACAAACCGGACTTTGGGGATATAAAGAAAGGATGACACACGGTGAAAGGTAACTCATAAATTATTGCTCTCAAGTCACTAAATATTTATTCCTCCATTGTTAACCTTGTTATCGCCTGTACTGACTCTCATGCCGGAGAGCTATCCCCGACGGTCTGGCCCCAATCAAGCTTTTGGTGTTGATCAGTATGTTCTTCGTCTGGGGATCGGGGCGTCTTATGTGATTGGGACGTGGAGAAAGATCCTGGCGTTAACATTGGCGCTAGAAGGAGGGCTGTGTTCTAGTGTTCTTGAAGTTTTCAATCATAAATTGTAGCTGCTCTACGTCAGAATCCATGGTGAAGAAGAGTAGAACAGTTACCTCTAAAGGATACCCGATGGCTATGACTTCGCCTCACACAATGAGTATCTGTCAGGATTGATTGGGTCCTTCAAAGAATGCCAAACGCCGGTATCGCTTCAAGTAGGTTTCGAGGGTTCTCGTTAGAGCCCGAGGATGATCTTTGGAAGAAGATTGATTTTTGCTTCCAGAGAATACGACCATGGTGGGAAAAAGGTAGAAGGCATCTTGCTTAGAATCCTATACCGAAGTGGTCGGTGATGCACCGATCAAGTTAGAAAGAAGTCTACACTTTAAAGGCATGTCTCGAGGCCTTCCTGGGATCGAAGCGAACCAACAACCATTTTCCCGATTGATTGGTAGAGAAGGGTATTCCACCTATTGGTCTTCTCGGATTATGGTCGGGCGAGTAGATGAAGACCCAATGACCATTTTCCGATTGATTGACTAAGAAGGGTATTCCGCCCTATTGGTCTTGGGATTATGGTTTGGAGGCGAGTAGATGAAGATCCAATGACCATTTTCTAATTGATTGGTGAGAAGGGTATTCCACCCTATTGGTCTTGGGATTATAGTCGGGCGAGTAGATGAAGACCCAACGGCCATTTTCTGATTGATTGGTAGAGAAGGTATTCCGCCTATTGGTCTTGGGATTATGGTCGAAGCGAGTAGATGAAGACCCAATGACCATTTTCCCGATTGATTGGTACCGAGAAGGGTATTCCGCCTCTATTGGTCTTCGGGATTATGGTTGCGGCGACGAAGCGCTCACCATGGTGATGAGAAAAGTTTCACCGGTAGATCCGAAATCACACTCCCCGAGAGTCCATTAAAGGCACACCGCACTGCTGGCACTTGTCTTCTGGAAATCCTCTAAAGTTGCAACTCGGATGGAAAGCGGTGAGGAGTCCGATAAAGCCGCTGCAGATTTCAAAGATAAGCGAGAGGCTCGTGGACATTGCATACGAGATGGATATTCTATTTCGGACATCGATATAGCGAGCTATTAAAGAGTCGATCACAATAACAATTCCACCACGGTGCATTATCGGTAGCCCACTACAGATGCTTATAACTTTGATGACAGACGATGGCGTCATTTCTTGAATCGAATCTTGTGAAAGAAGACCAAGTACAAGAGTGTCCATTTTGTTCTCATTGATGAGAATCTTTATCGAAGGACCTTTTCATCATCATTACTTAAACATTTGGTTCCATCCGGCGGGTGTGTTCTTGAAAGTTCACAAAAATATTCGTGACAATTATTTGGCCAAGGTTGTTGACCTACAAAGCACTTTGGCAGCGATATTCTTAAAAGAACTGGGGATTCAGCACAAAAAGACTTTGGGTATTCTACTTTGGACCCATCTCCCACTATTGAGGAATTTCGGGCGCCGTCCGAAGCTGCAAATGTTGCTTGGAGGGTTCATGTGGATATTTGTCACCAAATGGTTCGATCCACATCGACCACCAAAAGGCTATATTTCGATTTTATCTACTATACCTCTTGCTTTATGCCTGGGGTTGTCGTCTTTGGGTCCATTGCCTAGGGATCAGTTAACAAACGCCACTTTCATGGGATCAAGTTTAAAACATTCATAAGAACTTTCGTAGCTTATCCATATTACGACGAGCCTGAAAGAATGCCACCTCTCGGAGTTAGGAGGTTCGGGAGGACTCACCGACCATTCGATGGTAGCCTCTTGGCAGTGGTCACTTTGGCATTGTCGGAGCCCTTTGGGGTAAGGCAATTGTCGTCACTTTGGCATTGTCAGGCCCTTCGGGGTAGGCAATTGTCGCCACTTAGACTTCGTCAGGCCCTTTGTGGTAGGCGAATGTCATCTTTTGGTTTTGATAGGAGGTTCGGGAGGACTCACTAACCATTCGATGGTAGCCTCTTCGGCAGGTGATCCTTTTGACTTCGTCAGGCCTTTCGTGGTAGGCGAATGTCATCTTTTGACTTTGTCAGGCCCTTCGTGGTAGGCAAGTGTCATTCTTAGACTTTGTTAGACCCCGAGTGGTAGACATAGGTCCTTATATCTTGGTCCTTATATACTTGTTCTACCCCGAGTGGTGAGCGAAGATCTTGATGGTACTGAGGAGGATCACCGAATTCACTTTACGTATATTAGATCTCACACTTCGATAACGATAAGTATGCATTACTTTATTTTCTTCAAGTGTTGAGTTCGGATTATATTATCATTGTTCTTAATCATTATATAGTTTGCTTAATTATTAACTAACGGTTTTAAAATAAGAGGCACTTTTTGCACGCTTTTCAAGTTGATTGATGATCCATTATTGACAAGAAATGTTCACGCTTGTAAGTAATAAGGCATGAAGTTGATATTTCATTAAATATTAACTGCTTACATAAAGTTAGAATTTTCACGAGAAAGTTCTACAACTAGAGATAAGAGAGGTCATCTTGAACTTCTTCCTCATCATCGTCACCATCTAAAGAGTCTGAGAAGAGATGGATCTACCTTGGCCTTAGAGCTTTTTCTTGCCTTTCTTGGCAGATTTTCATATCCTTTCGCATACATATGGACGATCTTATTGTTCATTTCAATGGATTTTCTCAGATTCTCGCTCGGATATCCCTACGAAATTCTTGATCGATGGCGGACTCAAATTCTTAAGGGCGAAAGCTCTTTTCGAGCTCTTCTTCGAGCTTCCGACGATGTGCGATGCTTTAATCCTTTAGCTTGATAGATCGACATTTGTATCGGTGATGACCCGATGAGTGGCCTTGGTCGCTTTCGCTTTCTTCTTTGATCTTGTCGATATCCTTCCGAAGGCATTCATTGTTGAAGAAAGCAATATCAAGATTGTTTCTTTCTTTTGCCAACACTGACTTAGGATGGCGTTATCTTTTTCGAAGATTCTCTTGAGTATCTTCTTGATTTCTTTATATTTGAGGCGGAGGTACCAGCAGACGATGTTTACTTGCAGATGACTAATATTAATTGATCGCCAAATTGATGGTCGAATCTCAACTTCCTTTAGTCCGGTATTTCAACTCCTTCACCCATCGGTTCCATGATGGAATTATTGTCGAACCGAATGATCATCGGTGTCGCCACGCCTTCGAACCAGATTCATGAAAATGGTTTTTGTGGCGAAGGTCCGAGTCGTCGTTCGGGAGGCGGTGAAATATTTGTTGTTGTATGGCCACCGGAAGCGGGTTCTTCAATTGGACTTTTCGATCTTAATTTATCTTTCTATTTGATGTTCACCGAGATGGGCCTCGGTAAGTTGTATCTTGGGCCTTTGTTGATCTCATTATAATTCCTTTTATTACGGGCCGATTCCACTTATACTCTTTCATTAAACCTCCCGCTTAATAAAAAGACGGAAGCGATGTTGGGCCACGATCCTTTTCCTTATTGGGCCGGACTTAATGGGCTCCTCCCAGGGTTATGATTATTCTTGCCTATTGGTCCGGATCGATGGTAGAATTACTAGATGAGTATATGGTTCCACTTGGGCTTTGTGGGGTGTAGATTGAGGATAGAACTTTGATCGTCATCTCTGCATTGCATTTAATGAGGATTGGACAGACTGACTTACCGAAATTTCAGGGTCTGAAAAGTCAACAGACATCTGACAAACCGGACTTTGGGGATATAAAGCAAGGATGACACACTAGTAAAGGTAACTCATAAATTATTGCTCTCAAGTCACTAGATATTTATTCCTCCATTGTTAACCTTGTGATCGCTTCAGATCTTGACTCACGCGGGGAGCTATCCCCGACGGTCCTAGCCGTCAAGCTTTTGGTGTTGATCGTGTTTCTTGTCTTGAGGATCGGGGACGTCTTATGTGATTGAGACGTAGAGAAAGATCTTGGCGTTAACAATTATATATATGTAATTTTCTTAGGCGCATTTTCACAAACATATTTTTTTACAACTCTTTGTTATTTTTACACTCGTGTACATGTATGAATCCCTCGAGCATTTGCACAAGCACATATGTACATCTGACTGTTTTAGACATCTATGCAAGCATTTAGTTGCACGTATTTTTGTTATGTTTGAGTATTGTAGTTCAATCTCAGGATAATTATTGAGCACACTTGGAGATATTTATGTGTGTTCAATCACGCATTGTTAATGAAAACTGTGGGGGCATGTTTACATAATAATATTTATTTTAATTGTGTTGTTTGTGTTATGTTCATTTGAACCTCTTGGATAATTAATCAATATTATTGAGACATTTTAAGTGTTTTTGTGTTCACGGGGCATAATTGCTGAGTATTTATTATAATTGCAGAGTAATTATTTTAATTGTGTTGATTATGCAGGATTTCAGGTGTGCCATTCTCTAGGAGGAGGAACTGGTTCTGGGATGGGTACCCTTCTGATTTTAAAGACCAGAGAGGAACTAAATAAGGGTAAATTGGACATAAAAACTAAATCCTATAGTTAGTCTACTCCACAAAGGATTGATTTAATTAAAAACAGAACTCACTTATGGAAATATCATATTAGCTTGTGGAAATATCAATTCCCTATATATATATTATAGATAAATTACTTTAATGAGTTCATTTTACTATCTTGTGATATTTATTTCACTCTCTTAAATGACAATAGGCTAATTTAGCATTATTATGATTATATTAAATAAAAAAATTGTAAAAAAAATTATAATTGAATGAGTAAAATTTGAATTGGTATTTACCGATACCGTATCATATTGAACTGATATTTTGATATCAATATTATATTTTTATAAAATTTGGTATTCGTTACTACCGATACACACAACTACATAATTTGCATTGAGAAAATCACATATTTAAGAGCCTTTTGACTAATAAGAAAGAAGAACAAAACTTACAACGATGATAATTTGTAAAATTACACAAACACACACACATGCTATTATTTTTCGACAATATATGATAAGTTAACTTTTAGAGCAATTAGTGAAACAACCCGGGTCAAATCCCGAGTTCAGAACAAATCTTGGAGTGGGATCCCAAATCAATCGAATCAAATCTATCCAAATAAGGCGCCAAACCATCGTACCAATAAGTATTTTCTAGGGTCATCTAAATTTCACCATGCGCCCCCAAAAGGTCACACTTGAAGAATCTTATTGGTAGTAAAGAATTATTTTCTTATATGCAGATAAATTTTTCCCCTTATCTTTCGATGTGGGACTGAGGTATTACAATTAGTTTCATCATATTTGTCAAATCTACACTTTCTGTACTACGATAGAAATTTTTCAAACTTAACAAATTAAAACATCTGAGTAGTTAAAAGAAGAGACTTTGATAATAGTGGATCGAGGGTTTGAAAAAAAAATAAACCCGAAACTTCGTTCCTTATTTTTTTTTTTGGGTTTACGTGCTCTTATTATAAGATAATATGATATCACCCAACTTTTGGTTGTGGTATGCGTGAAATGAATGATTTTATTGTTGTGTTGGAGCAGCAGCATATTGTGCAGCAAGCAACAGTCTAGTCTAGTCTTTTTATGTATATCACATTATAGCATGTGTAAAGTTTAGTTTCGTTCATTTTATTAGAGTTGTGTATAAGTATTAAAAAAATAAATATATAAAATTAAATAAAATTTTATTTTACTTTTAGAATAAAGAGAGTAATTTTTT
The DNA here is from genome assembly GCA_020205605.1 of Panax ginseng. Classification (NCBI taxonomy): domain Eukaryota; kingdom Viridiplantae; phylum Streptophyta; class Magnoliopsida; order Apiales; family Araliaceae; genus Panax; species Panax ginseng. The sequence goes on along the minus strand of CM035128.1, from coordinate 179,645,232 downwards.
AAATCTAAATCACTTTATATAAAGATTTAAATTGGAATACTATCTTATTGGGCTTAAGTTTGATTTGTTACATCTAATATAAAAGTTGCTGACGCCAGAAAAAAAAATCTATAATATAAAGGAAAGCAGAGAGAGAAAAAAAAGACAAACGTCACATCTAAATCATACGTCAGCAGCTCTCTCATGTGCAGATTGACAATATATAATATGACGCCTTTAAATTCGAGAATATACAACCTAATTTGAGTCACTAAAATATAAAATAAAAGACATAATTTTTTTTTAATTATAATAATTACAATGGTACGGCAACAAACACCAAGTCCTCACTAAAATTATTAAAATAGTAAAATAGTGAAAACTACTACAACTACTAAATTGGATCGTCACTCAATTCGCACGTTCTCCCGGTTAGCCTCAACTACATTCCCATTTCGGCATTTCGGTCCACCTATTTTCTTTTACCATTACATCTTATTTATCTAACTATTTGTATTTATATTAATTATAATTTTATGGTAATTAGTATATAAGACTTATTTAGTGGAATCAAATTTATTTTTTTAATCAACATCATAGTTTGATTTTTTATTTTTGATTGTATTCGTAATTTTTATCTATAAGTTTTAAAAATAAAATTAATGTCAACAAAAAATTATTATAAAATTCTTTATTTTACACATCAGTGCCACGTAGGAAGCTAGCTCATGGTTCTCTATATATTATACATATTATATGCCACGTGTAATGTCAACCCATTGTCAGGTTGGTTAACCATGGTTTACTTGTAATTTATTTTAAGGGTATTTTTAGTTTAATTATTAGAGTTGAAATGTTTTTTGTAAAAAAAAGGAAGAAAAGCACGCGAGTTAAATTGAAAAAAAGTATAAACTTCAAGGATTTTCTCGGTCATTAACACTCTGTTTTTAAATTTTGAACAGAAAAGAAAAGGATAGAAAACTTAAATTAGAACAGAAAAAAAAAGAATAGAAAACTTGAAGTTTTTCTTCGTGTTGTTTCTGAGTTTTTAATAAAAAAAAATAGAAAATTTAAAATTGAGGACATGAGTTGTACTTTAAAATTTATTATATTAAAAGTTGAGGATAATATGAGAATTATAAAAATATTATTTATTTTAATTTTTTTTTCGTCCAAATCAGGCCAATTTTGAACGGAAAACTTTGGCAGAAAAAGTTGCCAAGTTTTCTATCCATTTTTTTTTCTTTTCCGTTTATTAAAAAACTCAGAAACATAAGAATTAGAAAAAAAATTTAAATTTTTCGTCCATTTCTTTTTTGTCCATTTTAAAACTCAGAAACAAAACGTAAGTCTAAATGAAAGTAAATTTATTCTCTTTGTATTTTTTTATCTACTTTTTTAGGAAAAAATAATTTTTTTTATCTATTATTTGTATATTTCAAGTGAGTATTATATACTTAATTTTCTAAATTATCATCTTTTCAATAAATGTTAAAAAAGGAGAGAATATCTCTCATCGACTAATATGTTTGATAGTATATAATAAATTAATAATATAAGAGTTGTTAAAAAATATATGTAATATAATAATAATATTTTAAATGCGTAGTCACCTCAAAAGATTTTGATTTTTCTAATGCAATTAATTATTCAATTTTGTCTTTATTGTTGGCGACTCATTATTGCATTATAAAATGAGGGAAGAATTTAGCGTAAAATTTATTTTTTTACGAATAAATTTTTGGATGTCAATTGATCAATAAAAATATGTATTGATCGATCGATGAATTCAATTCCAATAAATCTTATAAATTATTTGAAAGCTCTATATAAATTAGTATTCTATTAATTAATTGACTAACTTATCAAAAAAAAATAAACTTTATACTAACGCGCACAAAATGAAGGCCTTGAACCCAGTTGTTCCGTCCAGGCTGTATTTCTCCCATATATTTGAAATTCAAATCCGATCTCCTAATTTCAGACCAGTAAATCTGACCGTTAAATACTAACCGTTACAAAACTCAAGTCACAGTTCATTTTCCACCGTCAATTCAAAAATGAGTTAAAAACAGCTCATCCCGCTTCTCTGAAAAATTCAAAACCCCACACAAACCCTAAATTTTAACCTTTTTTTTTATATAAAAAAATCTCTATAAATAAATATAACCCTCCGTCCCCACCCACTATCGCTTCTCATTTATCTCGCTCTTCTTTACAGATTTTCTCTCTCTAAAAATCCTTCCCAAACCCTCTCTATCATCTTCGTCAATTTCAGATTCAAGATGCGTGAGATTCTTCACATCCAAGGGGGCCAATGTGGCAACCAGATCGGAGCCAAGTTCTGGGAGGTCATCTGTGCCGAACACGGCATAGATTCGACCGGCCGATACCAAGGTGATTCCGATATTCAGCTCGAGAGGATCAATGTGTATTACAATGAAGCAAGCTCTCAGAGGTATGTGCCTAGGGCTGTGCTCATGGATCTGGAGCCTGGAACCATGGACAGTCTCAGATCTGGTCCTTACGGCCAGATCTTCCGTCCGGACAACTTTGTTTTTGGTCAATCTGGTGCGGGTAACAATTGGGCTAAGGGCCATTACACCGAAGGTGCTGAGTTGATTGATTCTGTGCTTGATGTTGTGAGGAAAGAAGCCGAGAATTGTGATTGTTTACAAGGTTTGATATCAGATCTATTTCCTCTTTGATTATATGTATGTAATTTTCTAAGGCGCATTTTCACAAACACATTTTTTACAACTCTGCTATTTTTACACTCGTGTACATGTATGAATCCCTCGAGCATTTGGACAAGCACATATGTACATCTGACTGTTTTAGACATCTATGCAAGCATTTAGTTGCACGTAATTCGCTATCTGCAGATCCATCTGGATCTGTATTTGCTTATATGATTGAGTAAAATAGTTCAATCTCTTGGATAATTGTTAAACATTTTCAGATATTTTGTTTATGGTTGAGTATTGTAGTTCAATCTCAGGATAATTATTGAGTACACTTGGAGATATTTATGTGTGTTCAATCTCACGCATTGTTAATGAAAACTGTGGGGTATGTTTACATAATATTATTTATTTTAATTGTGTTTGTGTTATGTTCATTTGAACCTCTTGGATAATTAATCAATATTATTAAGACATTTTTATGTGTTTTTGTGTTCACGGGGCATAATTACACGGTATTTATTATACATTGAATTGTGTTGATTATGCAGGATTTCAGGTGTGCCATTCTCTAGGAGGAGGAACTGGTTCTGGGATGGGTACCCTTCTGATTTCAAAGATCAGAGAGGAATACCCTGATCGTATGATGCTTACTTTCTCTGTCTTCCCTTCTCCTAAGGTCTCTGATACTGTTGTTGAGCCCTATAATGCAACCTTGTCGGTTCATCAATTAGTTGAAAATGCAGATGAGTGCATGGTTCTGGACAATGAAGCTTTATATGACATTTGCTTCCGTACCTTAAAGCTTACCACACCTAGCTGTAAGGTTTTAGTTCAGTGTTTGCTCCATTTTGGTTTATATCATATTTACATTTGATATCATGTATTGATTCATTTTTTGATTTTGTTGGAACAGTTGGTGATCTCAACCATTTGATTTCTGCCACAATGTCTGGTGTCACATGTTGTTTACGATTCCCTGGTCAGCTGAATTCTGACCTTCGCAAGCTGGCTGTGAATCTCATCCCCTTCCCTAGGCTCCATTTCTTCATGGTTGGTTTTGCTCCACTCACTTCCCGTGGTTCCCAGCAATATCGTGCCTTGAGTGTGCCTGAGCTGACTCAGCAGATGTGGGACTCCAAGAACATGATGTGTGCTGCTGATCCACGTCATGGTCGGTACCTGACAGCTTCTGCTGTATTCAGGGGCAAGATGAGTACGAAAGAGGTTGATGAGCAGATGATCAATGTCCAGAACAAGAACTCTTCCTACTTTGTAGAGTGGATCCCTAACAATGTCAAATCAACTGTTTGTGATATCCCACCAACTGGCTTGAAAATGGCATCAACTTTCATTGGGAATTCAACTTCAATTCAAGAAATGTTTAGGCGTGTGAGTGAGCAATTTACAGCCATGTTCAGGAGGAAGGCTTTCTTGCATTGGTATACTGGTGAAGGTATGGATGAGATGGAATTCACTGAAGCTGAAAGCAACATGAATGATTTGGTTTCAGAGTACCAGCAGTACCAGGATGCTACCGCTGACGAGGAGGAGGGTGACTACTATGGAGAAGAAGACGATCTGGGTCAAGAGGAGTGAAGGGTTTGTTGAATTTGGGTGGTTTTGGATATGTAATATGCTGCAACTTTCGGTTGCCTCTTGCAAATTTTATCTAGTGTGGCTGTTGTTAAGCCAATATGTTGTCCTTTTCAATTTCCTAAAATACAGCTTGCAAACAATCCTATTATGAATTTATCCATCTTTTTTTACTGTATTATTCAGTTCAATATTTGCCTTTTTGGGTAGCAATTGCCCTCTTTTGTTTTGGAAGTTGTACATTTGAAGCCTCGTTTTTTCTTGTGTATATTAAAATGTGTTGCATGTTAGTTTGTATTAGGTTTATGAATGTGTTAACATCTGCTAGTCATCAATTCACTACAAACATACCCTAGTCAATTTGTTTAGGGCATATGGTGATATGGTCATAAGAATTGTTCAACAATGCTAGTTTTTGTCAGTTCATACAATAGTTGTGGTATTTCTCGTCTATGCATTTTGTAGGAATAATTGAAATGAAATGGTTTACTTATATTAAGAATAAATCAATATGATGGGCACAAGTTTGATAAATAAGCAATTCTAACAGAATGACTTGCCCATAGCATTAGTGTGCTAAATCCCCACAATTTTGGGATTTCCAACATTAAACAGTGATGAGCATTACAGCTAAATCCTGGGGGTGAGATAGGCAGTTGTGGTCATGAAGTGAAGGGGTTTGCCATGGTGCCAAAACAGTTTACATTTACTGTTCTCCAGTCTCGATGGGTTTCAGGCATGGTTGCATCTTCCAAACCAACAAGACTGCGATCACGCTAAAAAAATCACCAATAACCTAGCACAACCGTTTCATCACCAAAGATATTGCGTCATGCAAATCAACCACATTAACTTTAACAAGATAATCATCCTTCAAAAGAACGTAGCAACCTACAAGGAGGAACTATTACTCCATTCATCATAGTTGTTAGGGACAGTTGGTGATTAGAAGTGAAATTGTATGCAATCATGGTGGTGACACAGTTGTGGTCTGGATGAATTGATTACATGGATCAATAGTGGAGACCGGTGTGATCTTAAAGCCACTAACTTAGTCAAAAGATTCAAAATGCACTATGGCTGTGTGGTTCTCACTGAAACTTAGTACAGAAATCTGGCTTTTCTTTAAACGGGACTGAACTTACACTCAAAAATTAGAATTAGTTTCTACAGAAGGCTGATCTTGCAGCTACCCGTGGAATCAGAACTATAGAGTCCTTTCTAGATCTTGATTTGTCCCCATAAAAGAAAAAAAACTAATAGAGAATCACATTTAGTAACTAAAGGGTTGAATTAGGCACAGGGCATGCTGTGGTTTTGTTATTCATGCTACTTCAACAAGAATTCAATGCTCATCTGATTCACCACTTTAACAAAAAATAAAATAAAAAATACATTGCAATCACAGCACTTAGACAACTGCAACAAAATTAACCAGGTCAGACACGAATGTGGATCTGGAAATTAGTGAAAGCAAAAAGGCCTTCGTAGAATGACTTCCTCGAGCATTTTGCTTTTCTTCCTACTTTATGCTAAGGCCCAAACGTAGCTTCAATGACAAATCTAGGAGCTCTTGGCATAGTAATTACATTTGCGTAATGACATCAATCAACTAGACAATTCCTGAACATTAATAGGTAAGTACAAGTCAAATGCTCTACAGTACATGAAGCCAAAAACCAAGGCAGCAAAGTAGAAATCAAATACAATATATCATCTAGAGTATGCCACACTATGATCTAAAGAGAGTGAAGTGATCCATCACGGGCAGAAACAATCAACAGAAGCATCTAAATAAAAATAGAAGTACAACAGGACTAGCTATAAGAGAATCCATTGAACAGTATCCAGTGATCCAAGAATGTCTTCCATACTAAATATCAAATATAAAATGTAGCTGTCCGAGAAATTTAGTAGTTGACATTCCACCCCAAATTGGAAGCTGTATTTTAATGATCATAACAATGGATAGTACATGAGACTACATTTGGATGTTGATCATCAAATTACAACAACGAAGAAAACAAAGCACAAAGAAGAAAACGGCTTTACAAAAACAAAAAACATCTAACTAAAACCATAAGTCAGACATCTACTTCTTACAATCTTCAATGTCTTTATCAACAACTACTTTGCATTTTTGTACTCAAACTCTACAGGGTGCACAGCATAGTCTTCTGGCAGAACTGGCACAATTGGACACCTATTCCCCCCAAATATTGTCCATGCAAACAAAACAAATAATGCTCCCAGTACACCACACACAGTGCCAAAGATCAGTGCAGCAAGAACTCTTAGAAAACATTTACTTCTCTTATGAACTGTTGAACCTTTCATCTTCCCCACAAAAGTCTCAGGATCCAACGGTTGGGAATGCATCCAATGTGGAGCCTGCCTTAGCTTGAAGCTCCACGAACATACATTGCACTTTTGTGATGAATTCCCATTTGATGAACTTAAACCCACAAACACCTCATCCTGCTTCCACATTTGTGACATATCAATTGAGTATGAAAGAAAAGGATCAACAGGCCTCATATAACCTAATTTACTCAACCTAACCTCTAATCTCTTTGAACCCGCTTCATAATCGATCCAAGCTTGCAATTTCTCACCACTATTCAGCACAAGGTTGGTAGAAGAAACATTACTCACTTTAACAGATATAAAACTACTGACATCAATACCAACATGGTTACCATTCACATCACCATACTTTTGAACCTTAGATGTATCAAATTCAACACTCAAGAACCTTAATTTTCTCTCTCCCAACAGCCCAAATGAACCACCATCAAACAATTTCACAGGAAAATCAATTGGAACCATAAAAAAGGTTAAACCATCCCCATTATCAGGTGACATGAAAAATGAGAAGTATGTTGAAAAGGAAACCAAACTTGTAGGTTTCCCCTCAATAAGCTTAATGGGTTTTTTGTACATGACTATGCCAGCACTATAAACCGATGAACTAGTGATTTCTACACACAACCCACCATTAACAACCTTTGAATCCCCATACAGAGCAAGTTGGGACTCAAAGTTTGAATCTTTAGTAAAATTCTTGAAGTAAAAGGACGATTTGGAGTCTGCAACTATTGTTCTAAAGTAAAGAACTAGAAGCGAGAGTACTATGGGGTACCTGATAGTAGAAAATGCTGCCATACTCGATCTGGGATTGAGCTGATTTGGTGCCTTTGCCTATTGTTCTGAATTTACTACTTGGGTTTGTGTGATGAACCCATTTAGTAAAATATTTATAGTATTTTTTTATAGGGTTCGAGTACAGAGAAAGAACCAGTGAAAAGTTTGGGAAATTGGGTGCTTTTGTGGTGGTGGTAGTAGAAGTGGTGGGTTAAGCTTGGTGGTTCTGAAAATTAAATACTTTAACCCGTTTCTGCAACATGTTGGTTTACTTCCTTTCAGTGGTTGCTGACCGAGGGAATATATCGTATTAGATTCTTTATTATCATGCCCTCTTCATTTCTCAAAATTGCACATAAAGGCCTCTTGGCAATTTTGCACTTTCATTACAACCATGAAATGTAAACAGAGGTGACATGGTACTGAAAAATTAAAATTAGGGAGAAAATCTTATTCTTTTATAATTTTCCCATTTTTTGCATGGTTTGCATACTATGTTATGGCACCTCATAAAATTTTACAAGGAAGAAATGTTAATCGATGTCACCAACACTTTTAAATGTTTTAGTCTTATTTAAGTTATTATTCAAATATAAAGTTGACGTTTTGAAGTGTTAATAATATCAATTATATATATATATATATATGACAATTGTCATTTTGTTTTGATGAATTTTGATGACAGTTATCATTTTGTTTTAAATATGATATATATATATATATGGTGTCAAATATTTGAAATTCATTTATGATATTTTCAAATTTAAATTGAAAATTTAAAATCATTTGATTTTATTATATATAAAGTAAAATAAATATAAGATAACGATATCATTTTGTAGATATTTGCAAACCAAACTTAAATTAAAATAGTTAAAAGTAAAATACACTGAACTCTGAAAAAACAAAACAACAGCTGTACTTGTGCAGTCAATATATATTATTTTTCCTTTATATTTCCTAAATTTTTTTGCCAGAATTTTTTGTCAAATTAAAATCGCGTATTAATATATAAAATTAAATTAAATTAATTTATTAGCAAATAAATGCAATGATATTTTTCTGCTTATCCCACATTATAAATACAAGATAAATTATGTTGTACATTGTGCCATCTTTATAATCATCTTTTCAGGTATTTTTTTAAATAAAAAGCATGCCTTTTTTTCCTGTCTAATTACAAAAAGGTAACAAAACCAACCAAGCTAGATACAATTTTAGCATAGGATCATTAAACAAATTAAGAAGAAAATTTTAGGGTATTTAATTTAGTACCTAGTTAGATATAAGAAAAATATAATTAATATAAAATTTGATTGATCGTTATAAATTTTCAATTTGACCTCAGTAATAGAAAATTTATAAAATCTCTGCGTGCCGTATAATAGATTTACCTTTACATTTAAAAATCAATTTACATTACCATTCTATATGATGATAACAGAATCCTCAACCTATATTACTCCCCTTGTTTCAAAATGAAAACCCAAATTTCAGAATTTCAAAGAATAAAGAGAAGTAGTGAATCTTTTTAATCTCCTAACGAAATTTAAATGACATTTTAATATCAAGTTTTTTTTTTTAAATAAACATTTTAACAGCTCATTTTATTTAATTTGTGACAACTAGACAAGTGGAGTAGGGAGTGGGGGATCACTATACCCTATAGGGATGATATGGACGACTCAGTCTGTATATATAAATGTACATTTAATTTAACGAACTTTCTCAGCTTTTATCTATCCGAGTAGAGTTTTTTTTTTTGGGTCCTTTACACTAATATACAATATTTAGAAAGTAATTATAAAAATAAAACACGCACAACATAATTATAAAAATAAAATAACACAATATAAAATTGCTAAAATCACGTATATATATGGTTATGGACTCTCCTATATGCAACTAACCACTCCTAAAATCAAGCGGTTAATCAACAAAATATGCAACTTTGATAACGGGAGAAATCCAAATCTTCACTATCACGACACACCCATCGAGATCGGAGAAGATTTAAGCTTTTCATTTGCGACACACCAACTAGCAAAGATCTTGCATCTCTAAGAAAAAAGCTGTTGTCGCGATTTAATCAGTAAGATCGAAAATAAAGATACAAAATCAATCGCCGCTTGAAGATCAATAACCAAAACATTGTTGCGAAGGATTGTTGAATACAAAATCAACATCAGCTTTGATTCAAATACTGTGGTATGTAAGTTTAAAACTTATAAGCATATAGATACTTATAGTTACTACGAATTACTAAATTGATTATCTTTCTTAAGTTTTTCGAACTTAAATTGTCACAAAGTTTGAATATCGAATGTTGTGCTTGCAAAATGTATTTGAAAACATGTTTTATATTATGGTTACTAAGGTTATATAAATTGGTTCTTGCCTAATGTTGGTTTGGTTATCGATTATTTTGTATTGATTCATCGTAACATTATACCGCCTAATGATGTCTTAATTCTTGACTTAATGCTATTTTGGTTACTTGATAATATTACTAATTAATGCCGACTTGGTTACTTCGACTAATCTTGATTTGGTTACTATGTAATATTATATCAATTATTCTTGACAAATCTTGACTTGTTTTGTGTAACACTATAATGGTTATTAACTTAATTCTCAATTGGTTCTTTGATAAAATTATTATAATCTTGACTTGGTTCTTTGTGTAAAAATATTATTTAGTGACTCAATGCCGACTTGGTTCTTTAATAATGCAAACTTAATTACTGCGTTGATTAATTGTTATCAGATTATTGTCAATAAGCGTATTAATGTACACTTCTACTTATATTTTTTATATTAATGGTTACTTGTTAGCCAAAATGGTTACATTCTTACAAAAGTCTGCCTTTAGTTGGTAACAAATAAATTATAATCGGGTTGTTTTTATTGTAAAATGCAAGAAAAATCCTATTTTATGGGTTATTTTGGTTACCGATTAATGCTAATTCGATTCATCGTGTAACATTATATGGTTACCGAATATTGCTTTGAGTTGGTTCTTTGTGTAAAATTATAATGGTTACTGACTAATACCGACCGGATACTGCTTTTACATTATATTGGTTATTGCCTAACGTCGATCGTTACTATGTAAAATTATAATGGTTACTCAATAAGTCTTGACCAGTTCTTCGTAAAATTATAATGTTATATTCTTTTGTAATTGTTTCATTTATATTGATGTTACTTATTGACTACATTGTATTGGTTACATGGACTAATAAGTAACTAATACACCAAATTTGATGTTTGGACTAATAAGAACTAATACAACTTTAAGTACATATCGATATTTTTATATTATTTATTTTTGTTTGTAAAATGTCACAAATATGTTTTATGTTATGGATACTAAGTAAATATATGTTTATTCTTTGTCAACTGGATTTGGTTAGTTTATAATATCGACTTGTTTCTTGTGTGTAATATTACCATGGTTACTACATAATATTCTTGTGTTTTATAATCGATTTTTTATATCGATGATTACCGATTAACTACATTGGTTACCTTTATACACCGTTAGTCTTTAATTTGTAACAAAGTCATTCTTGATTATTTTGGTTGTAAAATGAATGTAAAAATATTTTTTATAATCTTGCTACTAATTACATATATTTTTTGGTTATTTGTATAATATGTATTTAGATAATCGAAAGGTGTTTATTTGGTTACCCTATAATGTTATTGAGTTTTATAATTGTTTATTTTATATTGGTAGTTACTTATCGAATTACATTGGTTACCTTCAAACAATCTGTTAAATATTGGTTGTTGTATACTATTTAATTGGTTTACGATATAATGTTTATTTGGTTGCAGTTTGACAATTTGACAATTTTCTCAGCTCAAGTTTGGAGTGTCGAATTTTGGCGTTTTCAGAGCCTAATTTCATTGGAAACGGGTCAACGATCAAAAGTCACTAGCTTTTCTTTGGTGAACTGCATGGTTTTTTTCGAATTCCATCATTTAGGCCTTCAAATTTGCATATAAAAATTTGGTTTATTTTCCGTTACTAATATTATGTAATTTGGTTATTGCTCAATATTGATTTGGTTACTTTATAATGTTTATTCAGGTTGTTAGACAATGGAGTAGCGATAAAGAATAATACAACAAATCTAATTGTTTACAAGAATATATAATTATTTATCGTTAGTAACCATTAACTACATGGTTGGTAACATTTTTTGATGGTGTCAAAAGATAACCAAAATTGATGTTGATTAATATTTTTATTTTGATTCCATCATGAGTTATCAATATAAAGTAAACATATACAAGCTTTATAATGATCTTGATCATGAGCTTATAATTATCTCTGTTACTAACAAGCTTGTAGATAAATAGACACTCACACACGTACATTTAACAATTAATGTTTGTCCGATACAAACTTGAACTATCCGGGTTACTAATAACAAGAACTATAATGTAACATAATAAAAAACAAAGTGACCATATAATTATATGATAAGAACGAACATGTTTTAATGGTAGCCAAAACGAAACATCATGTAATGAAACTCGGTTTAAGCCATGTATACTATAACCATAATGTAACATAATAAAACAAAGAACTATATAATTATATGATAAGAACCATAACAGTTTTTAATGGTAACCAAAATGAAACATCATGTAATGAAACTCGCTTTAAGCAATCCATGTATACTAAACAATTACATATTAACCGTAATAAAAAAAATAAAAGTATCCAAATCTCACATTGAGGACACAATAATAAGCCAAACCATAAGGTAACAAAGAACTAAAATATAATAAAGAAGTAACCAAATAGTTATATAAAAGTAACTGCAACATGTAAGATGTGTTTTTGGAAATGGAAGTAGAAATAGAATAACATAAACCTTGTAGAATATATTTGAAGGAATTTACAAAAATAATACATCAATGTATACTAAGCAAATACATGGTTTATTATGACTTGGATTTATTATTTATAAAAATAATACATCCACAAACTAATGATGCCTTAAACTTCTTCAACTGTCTTGGGTTCAATTTTTTGGTAATAATGTCGGAGACTTCCATGTCATACCAATATATAACTTTTCCAATGAATTTTCTATTGCATTCCCCATAGTAAGGATTCCATAACTCGCAAATAAAAAAATCGATTTACATACTCATTAGTAACTCAGATATAAACAATATTTATATAATAAACAGTTTACCAAACAAATACATTGTAAATCAAAACAACATATAAAAGTAACCAAAATCTCAATTGAGGAAAAAGAATAAGATCCAAATCATAAGCTAACAAAGAATAAAAAAATATACTAATGAAGTAACAAAACAGTTATATATGTTAAGAATCCAAAACATATATTAATGGTAACCAATACATAAACAACATATAGACAAAACAAAGTTTAGTCAACCCATATATTAAGCAAATATATTGTAACCGAACAACAAAAAACAAAGAAGCAAAATCCCAACTCAAGAAAACAAAAATGGAATCCAAATCGAAACTAACAAAGAATAAAAAAATATACTAAATAAGTAACCAAATATTTATATGATAAGAACTAAAACATATTTTAATGGTAACCAATACATAAACAACATGTACACCAAAATCAGTTTAGTCAACCATGTATACTAAGCAAATAAATGGTAACCATAACAACATAAAAAGTAACTAAAATACCAAATCAAGGTAACAAACATGGTATCCTAATCTCAAGCTAACAAAGAACCAAAACATAATGCGAAGTGACCAAACAGATATATGATAAGATTCTATTTTTTATTGCTTGACGATCTCACAACGTAAGCATTACATCAAGCCCCCATAAATTAGTCTAGTATACTAAACAACATGTAGTCCAAACTCAGCTTTAATCGATCAATGTATACTAAGCAAATACATTGTAACCAAAATAACATATAAAAGTAACCAAAATCCCAATTGAGAAAAAAAAAAGAATGGTATCCAAATCATAAGTTAACAGTAACAAAAAATATACTAATGCAGTAACCAAACAGTTATATGTTACTAACCAAAAATAATGTACATGTGAGGGTACATAATGTACATGTTAGAATAAAAATAACCAAACAGGTTATATCTAAGAACCAAACAATGTTTTAATGGTAACCAACACATAAACAACATGTAGACTAAACCCATTTAGTCAACCAATGTATACTAAGAAATACATTGTAACCAAACCAACATATAAAAGTAACCAAAATCCCAATTAAGAGAAAAAGAATGGTATCCAAATCATAAGGTAACAAAGAATAAAATCATCTCATTGCATTCTTCACAAAGAAAGATTATCAATTTCTTGGTAATAATGTTTGAGACTTTCATGTCACACCAATATATAACTTTTCCAAAGGAATTTTCTCATTGCATTCCTCACAAGAAAGATTCCATAACCGTAAATAAACAAAATCAAATTTACACACGGTCATTAAGAACTGTGATATAAACAATATTTATAACATAAATAAATACATACCGACCAACAAATAAAAGCATACTAACCAAAACATAATATAACAATTACACAAGAGCAAAATGCATCATAACAAATAACCAACATCCCACATTGACCGCACAATAATAATTATCATATCATAATATAACATTAACCATACCATAATAAAGTAAAGTAACTAAAAAGTTATATTATATAATCTAATGGTGACCAAAATAAACACAATGAAGATGCACCATTTTATGTAGTAAACAAACAAATTATATATAATATTAACCAAAACATAATTTAAAGGTCACCAAAACAAAAACATGTATATCAAAAAAATATACTAAAGAAGTAACCAAACAGTTATATACTAGTAACCAAACCATGTTTCAATGGTAACCAACACATAAAACAACAAGTATACCAAACCCAGTTTAGTAAACCAATATATACTAAGCAAATACATTGGAACCAAAACAACATATAAAAGTAACCAAAATCCCAATTGAGGGAAAAAATAGTTTCCAAATCATAAGCCAACAAAAAAAAAATATACTAATGAAGTAACCAAACAGTTATGTGTTAGTAACCAAAACATATATTAATGATAACCAATACATAAACAACATATATACCAAACATAATTTAGTCAACCCATATATACTAAAGCAAATACATGGTAACCGTAACAACAAAAAAAAGAACTAAAAAATCTCAACTCAAGAAAACAAAAATAGAATCCAAATCGAAACTAACAATAACCAAAAACATACTAAAGAAGTAACCAAATATTTATATGATAAGAACTAAAAATATGTTTTAATGGTAACCAATACATAAACAACATGTACACCAAAATCAATTTAGTCAACCATGTATACTTAAGAAATACATGGTAATCATAACAACATAAAAAAGTAACCAAAATACCAAATCAAGGTAACAAAATGGTATTCAATCACAAGCTAACAAAGAACTAAAACATAATGCAAAAGTAACCAAACAAATTATATGATAAGAATAATAACAAAATTTAAATTAGCACACCTTTAAAAAATTTTTGGGTTGGAAATATCTTCTGGCTATGAACTTGATCAGCTTCTGTCTTAATCACCATCTGTGATTCTTTTCCTCTTTCCATCCTTCTTCCTTGTATCAACCATTCTATATAAAACATAAAATAAACCCAAACAATCAATACCCATTCTATTAGAAACATAGCGTATATATATGATCATATTGACAATTAATTAGTAAAATGAGAATTAACAGAAATTTGAACCAAACCTTAGAGAGAGAAACCAGAAACCAAAGAGTTGGCGAGAGAAATCACGTATTGGACTGTCAGAGTTGGAGAGAGAAAGTCACGTATCAACCTGAAAACATAGCCTTTCACGATTGCTTTGATTTGCGGCCAAGAAAGAGATTTACTACGAAGGGGCTTTAGAAGTTAGAAGAAGAGTAGTAATGGAGAAGTAGTAGAGAGAGAGAAGAGAGAAAATAGTAATGGCGGATAGAGAGAAACCGAAGGAAGATGAAGACTAATTTGCTATGTTAGCCCATTAATATTAATCCCTTAATTTAAGGAATTTTAATTGTATTAGGATTGAAAATAAAAATGATGAAGTGTATTATTTTTGTAATTATTTTATGACTGTATGATTTTTGTAATTATTTTCAAAAATGTACTAATATATGTAATTGTTCCTTTTTTTTTTCGGCTGAAGAGGGGTGAGTTGTCATATTCACGCCCACGGCCCACATCTAGTCTAGGATTTGGATCCGGTTAATATGAAATTTAATTTTTGGTAAATTGATTAATTGATCAATAGAATTTTGACACACATAAAATCTCATCAAACTTATTAACTTACCTAAAAATAAACTCCGTGCTAACCACTTCCCTAGAATTTAATCATAATTAACTTTAATCGTAATTAAAGTTAAATTTATTTAAAATTTCAAAATAATAATCATATAATTAATAACATTTCTTATCTAGTTTTACAATATTAACTAGAAAATAAATTAAAAACAAATAAAGTCAAATCAATTAAGAATTTTAAGAATTCACAAAATGAGCTATTGTCTGGTGATCGTGACCGGATAGATAGAGAAGGAGAACAGAGCTTTTTGTATTTTGTTGAACAAGTAATTTTTTGTGTTGTCAAAGTGTTGAACAATGAATATAGATGACGAGAACCTAATCGAATTGATCGGGTCTTGTAAGAACTAAGATTCAAGTTTATGGGTGTATTAGGATGCCTCAACTGAAAATAAAAAAACAGAAGCAAATGAAACAGTTTTTGTGGACTAAGAGAGTACCATTTATACTAGTAACTGCGGAGCTTTCAATAGCTTATAGTAGTGCAGGACCACCAATTCACCATTATATTAGACCATACTTTTCAGCCTATTTCCATTTACTTCTACCATGAATATAAAGATCGGGTCAGTGGTCGTAGGATCATGCACTGAGCTGAAGAAGAGTATAGCCCTCCGACAATGACTGGAAAGGCAATTTAAGGGTATCCTTAGTCCTTTAATTCCAAAAACATACAATATCCAGATCACAGAACTCAGAAGAAAAAAGCACCAAGTATGTACTCAAGTTCATCCATCGACAAATAGTAATAAAAAGTTGCAAAATAATTGAATTAGAATAAGTGTGAAACTGAAGTTATAAGACTAATTGATGGCGGTACCACTAGTATGAAATCATTTATCAGACATAAGTCCAACATTGATCAATCAGTGTCACAAGAATCACTATGCTAAGGCATTTTAAGTTTTTATGTGGTACCACTAGTATGAAATCATTTAGCAGACATAAGTCCAACATTGGTCAGGTCAATCAGTGTCACAAGAATCACTATGCCAAGGCATTTAAAGTTTTTACAGACAGCCAATAAATAAAGTTCTGCATAAGCTCGTGCTAAGCAAGGAACCACTCTATCATATACCAGTAGCTGGTGGACCAAGGCAAGCCAAATGGAACCCCCTTTTTTGGGGCATTGAGAAAACAAACTAGAACACCTGGGTGCTTCCACATTTCCTTTTTGGATGCCTACAACACCGTTTGAACACAAGATAAATAAACTTGTTTTGGGGGAACTTTCTCAGACAATGTCTAAGGAATCACAAAGCTGCGATTTTGTCATAATCCAGAAATTAAATTTCCTTCTTAGAGGAACTGACTGGGAGGCAGAGAATGTCAACCTCACTATCTGGATGTTTTGGCAAAAACATCAGGAAAAACTCAACCTAGATGAACAAAATTAAACTTAAACCAGTCAGAAGGTGCCTTAGGCTGTAAATTTTCTATAAAACTACATAGCCAAATTGGCGCATGAATGGATTTACACACCACTGTAAATCTTGTTTACTTAATTTTTTATGAGGTTATAGCATGAATCATATGGCAGATTTCTTAAATAGAAACTACACAGGTTTTGCTAAGCCAGGACATACCTGAATACACTACCTTGATTAACCAAATACAAGTCTCAAGTCAATAAGAACGAGTATCATAACTCTGCACAAGAGGCAGCAAGCATCAGCCAATTGAAACTTCACCTTACCAATAATGCAAAACCTGATTTTTAAAAAAAATCATTTCCTGGATATCAAAATCAATGTTTCAACAAAAGAGTGAATTCAGTAGCCACATTGGAAAATCAAAGTATTTACAACATAATTTACATTTGTCACTAATCCATTGATGAGCAAATGCAACACGAAATCTAACGAAGTATGGAATAAAAGAGAGAAAGAAATGGTTAGCGAGGAAGAAACAAGACAGTAGAGGAAGATAATGCTAGAAGTTAAGAAGAGAGGTAGGGAAGAGAAAGAAAAAAGAGAGACTAGGGAATTTGGGGAATCTTCCATAAATTATTCAACTCATCAGCGAGTATTCAACTCAACAACGTCAACTCAACAATGCCTTTTATCCTAAACTGGTTGTAGAAATTTGAAAATGAATCCCATGTTTTACTCCATATATTCTGTCTCTTACTCCAACTTAATCTAAAACCCAACTATGAAAATTAAGTCCTATTCTACACACTCAAAAATATGATGGAACTTGGGAGAGATTGACATATTGTCATCACTAAGGTTATTGTCACCATTATATTGAACACTTTCTCTTAATCTAGGCACCCAATCCCAGGCTCATATTAATTGATTACTTTTTGGAATTTCCTTACTCTGGTAGGTTTAGGATTCCTTAAATGAGATTTTTGTCCTAAAGAAGGTCTGAACGTTTATGTTATAGGATCACAACTTGACAAAAAGAATATTAAAATCATTTACCTGTACCTTTGTTCTATTTCTTCTCAATTTCTCTCTCGTCTTCTATCCTTCTAATTCTTCTTTTTCTGCTTTTTCTTCTGCATATGCTCTTCCGCTGTTGCATCCTCCCCTCCCCTCCCCTTTCCTTTCTTCCATAATCCATCCCTTATACGGTCTCGTGAGGCCAAAAAAGTAAAAAAAAGCAAACATCTCCCCTGATCCCATGATTTAGACACAATCACAATCTAGGTCTTTTAAAACCTCATATTTTATAGAATTTGGTATTAGATTTATGACATGTCTATTGTAGAACTAAATTAATTGAGAATAACAAGTATCAAAATCAGTGTCTTTGGAAAAAGAGAAAAATGAGAGATTCCATGTAGCTTACGCAGCAGACTGATAAGTCTTAGAATGAACCCCATAGGTTTGTTTCAACATGTGCAGGTATTGTAGAACCCCTATCACTCGATCTTTCTTTGGAAACCAGAGGTAATTATGTGATTTTAAACTACTTCTGTCATGCAAAGAATGTAACCTATTCTTTTCAGTGTCTTACAAAGATTGTAACCTTTTTTTTTAGTGTGTTTAGCACAGATTTGAAGACATGCCAAGACACATTTTATATTTTTAATTATCATTTGAAAATAAAATATCAAAATATATTAAGAATAGACAAATATATTGAAAATATAATGTATAAATATGTTTTTGTCGAGTCCTACAATCTGTGCCGAACACATCCAAAAGAGGTGACAATCTTCGCGGGATAGAGGAAGCAATATTTTATGAAGGCCAAGTAGTTCTAAGTTTCCAACCAAAGTTACTAGATTGAAAAGGAAAGGTGTAGGAATGTGTGAATTACTGCATTCGTGTTGTGTTTGCATTAATAATATCTACGAAGGATCGAGCGACTTGATATGTGGGGTAACTTACCATTAAAAGAACATATATCTAGAGATCTGTATAAATCACTTTGTCTCTGCTACAATTTCATCGTAATCTATGTCTGCTAAGGTCTCCTTCCCAAACAATGTAAACCCAATAGTAGCCTGCATGATAAGAAATTTCAGAACGTCATTTTATAGTTGCAATTATACCATACAAAATAATCACTTCAAATACCTTCTCTAGTATGAGGCAACATATGATATATATATATATTTTATAGGTCTTTTTCAATATATAATTCGTATAAATGCAATTTATATAAATAGCCCTGCATATTATGAGTCTTGTTTACTTGTTGAATAGATCCTACCAAAAAAAAGGTTACACTTCTTCAGATTAACCACTATAAAGAGAGCATACCATTCTCGTCTTACGATCTAGCTTCTTGAGTGTGCCTGAAAACTCTGCAAATGACCCAGATAGAACTCGAACAGTTGAACCTGGGAGTAGGAGCTTATCATCAATTTCTGTTGTCAGATCACCAGCAAGGAGCTCTGAAGCTTTTCTGACCCGTCTTTTTGAGTTGGGTGAACCTTTTACATCGTTTGAAGCTAAATCAGAGCTTGTGCTGAGTTGTTCTGAGTTAAGAGATCCTTCTCTTTCCTGCTCTTCTTCGAAAGCTTTGTCAGTTTTTTCCTGTTCTTTTTTTGGTTGACGGAATATTGCTTCGATGTCAGCAGTTGATACTGGTCTTGGTTTATTAATTTGTCGTTTACTACAAATGTATACAGAAAAGATATAAATTAAGTTGATAAACAGAAAATAATGGTATTAGTGTGAAAACCTACCGTTGAAACTGGAAGATTGTTAACAAAACTAAATGTTAGTCAAGCAAAAAAAAGATTTGGAACAAATTATTACTTTGCAGAATACTTACAGCATTGAAACATCGTGCAGTTGACATAAACTTTTGTTAAGAAAATGTTTCAGTTCAGCAGTGTGCTGCCACAACTATAGTGCACTCCTGAACCATATAGACGTTTGCCCTACACTAGCAGCCCCTAAATGGATGAACCAGGGGAGTGACAATACCATAAAATTTGTTCAGTTGACATAAACTACTATTTTAAAAAGTTTTCCAGGTTTAGTAGTGTGTTACCAAACAACAGTGAACTCCTGAACCATATAGATATATGTCCTACACTATCAGACCCTAAAAAATGTGGACCAAGGGGAACAACCATAACTAAATTATAGACATGGGGTATCTTAATGTCAGGTAATAGCATGCTTTATGTATTTTTCTTGGATTAGATGAGGGTTTGATATAGTTTAGAAGCTCAACAAATTCTAAAATCTAGTTCGCTCTTCTAGTTACTGGTTCCTGTTTCCCAATTGTAGAAATGGTAAATTAATAATACTCTAACAAGAGGTTCACCATGCATCATAGATTAAAAACTAGTAGTTCTAACAAATTCAAATAGTTGAGCAAATACAAGAGTAAATCCTTACGTATTTCCAACCTTTGATCCGATAAAGCCTCCAATCCCGTCACATTCTCGTATAAAGTCATGCATTTCTTTGTTCAATACACACCTCAGAAAAACACAACCAGGGAAAATTGGTTTTGGTTTGATCAAGTATGATCCATTCTTCAATTTCCTTTTCACCTGTACAGCTGGAGCATATACCTGATAATGAACACTGGGAGGTTGATCAGATTATAAATGTTTGATTTCAAAAATTAAACATCTCATACAAAGATTTTCCCATCATCCTACTAAATAAACCGAAAGTGGATGTGGTACACAACTGTGCTTAACTCCATCACATTTTCACCTTCTAATGACCGAATGCAACAAGAATGAAGGATCAAAAGGACAAAATGGGCTGTTTTAGTATTTTTACTGATAGGAAACATGTGAGCACGTTTATGGACCAAGTAACCCATCCATTTACTTGATAAGATATATTACTTCAACTTAGATTAACTAAGTTAGTAACAGTCATCATTCCTGTTATCATCTTCTTAGTTCTTTCTATATTTCATGTTATTAGTTTCATTTGTTATGATCCGATTCATCTTACTTGGTTGAACTATTTCAAATTCTTCCAAATAATTTCCTAGTATTCCTAGATATTCTGAATTACCCTGAAATAGTAAATAATTTCCTGGTATTAGATATACAGCTTCTTCTTAATGAAAATCCTATCTACATACCCACCAGAATTAAGAAATTAAAAAAGAACTACTGTACTCCCTCCCATAGTGAACCCAATTCCCATATATATATATATATATATATATATATATATAGAGAGAGAGAGAAGAAGGATCATCAATACAACTCTAAAACACTGCTTTAATATCATCAATACAACTCTAAAAAAATAAATTCAAACAAAATTTTGAACAGATGAGCTTATATAAGATATCCATTATCCAACAAACTAATAGATAAAAATGACCAAAATTAATCAGACTTCTTTTTAACATTAATAAGTCTAACCTTAAATTCAATGTCCGGGAAGTTCCTAATAAGCGCCCTGGCGAGCCGTTCCGCAGTCTCACGACCCGAAACTCTGGAAACTCTGACAACCCACCATTGAGGACCCAAAAGAGAGAGGTTATCAAGGTTAAGTTCTTCGGTCCAAGATTTGTACTTTTTCTTGGGCTTCTTCAAAAGCCTCTCTTCTACCTCTTCTCTCCAGTTATTGGTGAGATTATTCTCCCTCTTCTCATTTCTCATCTTCCTTCTCTCTCTAGCTGTGAGTACTACTGGTTTGTCGTCTACAAAAGACTCGAGAGTTGCGGATACAGAAAATTTTGGTTTTGCTGTAAATTTGTTGAGGTGGGTTATTGACAGAAAGGGTAGGCATAGAGGGGATGTGAATGAAATAAAATGGCGGCAAGGACTCCATGAGAGAAGACCTTGCTCCATTTTGTTTCTTCTTCCTCTTAGATTTTGATAAATTCAGGTGGACGTTATCTCGTTACTGCAGTACTCACATGCTTCATCTTATGGGCTTCGGGTTTCTCAAGCTTCGCGCTTTGGGCCAGAAGCCCAGTACCCGCTACGAATATTGGAAAAAAAAGTAAAAGTTAAAGAAAGAAAAATAATAAATATAATAATTGATTTTTGTTTTGATTATGTTTTTATAGGTGTTTTTGGGTGTCATGAAAAAATAAAATCTCTTTTATTAACAAAAAAGAAGAATATTAATATTTATAACAAAAATATACATCATGAAAAGTTCAATTTCTATTTTTCTTACAAATCACTCAAAGTCCTATAAAATATAATTGAAGTACAAATTTTTTGTCCTATTAAAGTGCATAATTCTAAAGTCTAATTTATCTTTAAAAATATTATGGTCCACTATTTAAAAATAAATATATAAAAAATATTAGTGTGGGGTCTATTGTAAGTAAAATAAAAAGTTATTTAAATTTTCTCTATATTTTTTAAAAAATTTGAATTAAAAATATATTTACGACATTTTTAATTGAACATATAGAGGTATAATGTAAACACGAGAAATAAATCTTAAAAAAAAATTTATAAAGAATTATTTTGTTACAAAAGTTTAGTTAACATAATAAAAAAAATAATATTAAGAATTTTAAATTTTAACATTATCCAAAACGTTCTCGTAATTTCATATCATGTTATAAATATTAAAAACTCAATAAATTTATGGGCAAAATTGTAAAAATGAAATGAAAGTGTAGTCATGTCACGTTTTTGGAATATTTCCCCCACTTATTTTTCTGCCGCCAAAATACGATAATTTCGTTCCGATTACCGCCTAAACACTTTCTACAGGAGAGCAAAATAACCGCTAAAATAAGTTTGTATCCCCATGGCCCATACCAACATTTTCCTCTAAAAAGTTCAAAATTCCCGCGTTTTGTATAATACGCTCAGCTCCCTTCTCTCATTTTAGATGTACAGTACCTTTCTTTGCGCTATCTTTTTTCTCATTCTTCTTTCTTTTCTTTTCCCAAATTTATTTTGTTTGATTATTCAAGTTTGAGCAAATGGGGAAGCAAACCAAATCAAGAAAAGCAGAAAACATGGGGAAAGGAAAAGTAACGCCGGTCCAAATTGCATTCATAGTGGACCGATACCTCGCCGACAACAACTACACCAACACCCGTTCCACCTTCCGTAATGAAGCTTCTGATCTCATGTCCAGATCCCCAGTTCAAGAGGTAGGTACCCTATTTTTCAAATCTATGTAAAACCCATTTGAATTCATACATATGTATGTGTTGTTTAATTTTATTAAAGAATTGTTGTTGGGTTTTTAGGCACCGAGGAGTTTGTTGAGTTTGGGGGCAATGTTAGATGAATACATAAGTTTGAAGGAACAGAAGGTGATGTTGGATCAAGAAAAGAGATGTTTTGAACAGGAGAAATTCCGGGTCCAAAATTTATTTAGGGGTATGCAAGATGTTATGAATGTTTATACCATTGGCACATCTGCTGCTCCTCTGCCTCCCCCAGTTGGACTCCCAAAATCTGCAAGTTCAGTTCCCCAAATTGATCCTACTACTGAATCTCCTGCTGGTATTTTTCTTGCCCTAATTTTATTTGATTGAGTTGAACTGAATTAGGTTAACATGATTGTGGAATGATATAATTAACTTATGCTCAGTTGTTAACTTATGGCTATGTATTCCATGTTGAAATATGGTTAGCTTTATGTGATGTGCTTATAATTCTAAATAGCATTTCTCAGCCCTTAATAAATGACTTCATATATTGTGCAGCGTGTTTCTGTATTGAGTTAGTAATTTATATGGTCTGTTGACTGAGGCCAGGCAAATTTTAGTTTGTTTTTTTCCCTGGGCTTGAAGTAGGAAAATTTGATGATATTGGAAGTTTCAGTTTGTAACAGTTATGTTTGAAGCTTTGTCCGTATCATTATACAAAGAATGGTGAGTTATACCATCTGTGTTCTTGTCATTTTTGAGATTAGATGTGGTATTTAGGTTTTTACACGTGCAATACCAGACTTGAACCTAATAGGCTGGAATTGTTGATGCTCAGAGTCTTGTGACAGTTGCTTCTCTAATTTAGTCATGATATCACTTCGTTCCACATATTGTTAATGTGAGACATGTCTTATCCTTGAGAAACTAATTTAATTGATGTGAATCTAAGTTTTGACTTGTGCTTCTCAATCAAGAACTACATATGGCCATAAGTATGCAATCTACTGTTACTTGGGGTGTGACTTTATACTTGGGCTGTGTTGACATATGTAATGTATATCCTTTGACTAATGAATAATGCCCTTGTTTAATTTATCATTTCTTCAGGTTTTCCTTTGTACAATACTCCAGTTGTGATGTCGGCATCTAGGCCCTTCAACACTCCTACAGATTCCCAAAATTTTTCTACACCTAGCACAAATCTCCCAACTTCAAAACGGAGAAAGGGTTCTAAAGATGTTTCAGATGCCTCTGTTACTGCAAAGAGATCTCGTAGTCAATCATCCACCAAAATTTTGCAAGCAAAAGGTATGTTCTTTTAGAAATCTATGGCTACCTCATAAACACCTCGCGAACTTAAACTTACTCATATCTTTTCCCTTCCAGATACAAATACACTCACACAACTAAGCAATGTGTCGACTAGTAGTCTGCAGTATTCTGCAGTTAAAGCATCACCCCGTGTTAATATACCCAGTGGGTCACCAGTTCAAGGATCCAGTGTTGCCAAGTGTTTGTTTAATCAGCCTAGTCAATCACCTCCAACTAATTCATCTGAACCCAATACACCTCCCAGAGCAACATCCTCTCCAACTGACAAATTTGTTTCTACACCAAAAGTTACAAATGCTACTTCCACTAATGATGTAACCCCTCAACAAATGACATCCACTAACTGCACTGTGATTGCTTCGGAGACGATTACAGTCAGTCCTGCTAAACAAATGTCCTTCTATTCAATTGAGAGAAACTGTCATATTTCTTCTTCCTCACCAATTAAGACAAACATGAAAAGGTTCAGCAAGAGGGATCATGTAAAAGGAAAGCTCGACTTTGATGGTTCTGGCATAGCAACGAACTCGGATAAACCAATTACTTGTGAGGCAGCATCTGAGACTGAAAAGGAAGTGGATTATTTTGACTTTGATTTTCCCAACTTAGATGTTTTGGGTCCAGACTTCTCCTTCTCTGAATTGTTGGGTGACTTTGATCTTGGTGGTGAAGAACTGAATTATTCATATCAGCCAGACATGGATTCCTCTCCAGATTCACTTTCAGGGTAAGTTTACATGCTCAGCTTTCCTATTTATTCCCTATAGGCTATAGGACCATCTAAATGGTTCCCTCGTAATTTAATTATGAATAATATACAGGTCACCACACAGTTCAGAGGATGCAGTCAATGGTGCTAATCAAGTTATATCAGAGCTTTCATCTACTGTGACAGAAATTATTTCTGAGAAAAACATGAATATACCAGGTAAAGAGTCATCATTTCTTCTATAAAATGATCAGGTCATATTTGTTTGCTATGGAATATTGAAGAACTTTCATTGTGAGCAGGGCAAGATTCTGTGACATCTATGAAATCCGTAACAAAATGTATTACGATATTAAGTCCTGGTAATTCTTTCTTACCTTTCCACATTTTGTTTTATTCCTTGCATTTTTGTACAAGGGCGTAGGATTATTAATATAGATTTGTTGTTTCTATATGCAGTGAAGGATCAAAGAATCCCTTCCCAAGATCAGGAGAATTTCTCTGCCAGTTACGGACTGCCTCAACAACCATGATGACTTGTATGGCTAACATGGTACCAGTACAGGAAATTAGTAAAAGAATATAACAGTTTATGTCCTAACCATATTCATTATTGGTATTATTAGTATTAGGCTTTTATCAGCATTACTTGCTAGTTGCAAATACCAGGACCTTATAAAAGGGTTATGGGAAACACAAAGCTCTACATATTGATGTAATGTCTTATTTGCTGAATACACACCCTTTTCTTTTGAAGGGGTTGTCTTTATTGTTGTGTTGAATTACATTAGCACATTGGAATGATGTGGTGCCAAATTATATAGGATTCATTACAAGTCTTCTTCGGTTAAACTCCATGAAATGTATGTTAAGCTTGAAGAATAGAACAGAATAATGTAGAAAGTACAATTCTGAATTGTAGTGTACGATTTTCAAGCCAAGTACTTCTCCAGTTTCTCGACTTCATCAGGGCTTCCAATGAATATTGGAGTACGCTGGTGAACCTACCAAAGAAAAATAATGAGCTTGGTCAGATGTGTTTGTGAGTTGTTACCAGTTTTATATTGGGGGCTCCCTTTTGTTTTCCGGCAATACCATAGATGTGGCACATTAGACTAGACTTTCTTCTTGATATGATATGCAAAAGAAATAATGAAAGTTTACCTGCTCAGGTTTTATGTCAAGTATTCTTTGATGACCATCTATTGCTTTCCCACCGGCTTGTTCTATCAAATAGCTCATTGGTGCACACTCATACAAGAGCCTCAAATTTCCATTCTTAGCATTTGAGTTCTTAGGGTTCCCGTAGATGCCGCCATATAACAGAATCCTATGAATTTCACCAACAAGGCAGCCAATATAGCGCCCTGAGTATGGTTTGCCGTTAGAACCTGGCTGCCGTAGGTGATCAAGGTATTTCTTCAGCTTATCATCCCAAAGATCATAATTTCCTTCGTTGAATGAGTAAATCTTTCTGCCTGATTTGGGTATCTTAATATCTTCATGTGTCAAAACAAATTCCCCATATGCTGGATCCAAGGTAAATCCAAACACACCATTCCCTATTGAAAGAGTGAAAACCAATGAGCTTGAATACAGGCAGTAGCCAGCTGCCAATAAGTTGCTTCCTGGTTGGCAAACACTGATGATGCATTTCTCTTTTGCTTCGTCGAGCTGTGTTACCCATACATGAACAACATCAGAAAAAAGGTTGAGATCTATATTATTAAGTTTAACCCCAACTATCATTCTTTGTTAGATTGACCCAATTTCCCCCCTCCCCCTCCCCCCCTTTTTTCCCTTTAGGCTACTTTATTTCTTCTTTTTTCCCTGTTAAATATATACTGACATCAGGATCTGGAGTTGTGTTGCATCAAGATTTTCTTTTTATTTCTTTGTATAGCTTAAAAGAAACATAGTATGGGAGAGAAATGATGTTGTACCGTAGAATCACCGTCATAGTCAATAAGACATTGCTCATCAGGACCATATATGCCAAAGATGGATCCAGTAGTTAAGGCAATGTCAATCAAACACAACAATATAGTTTCAGATCCATCAATAGGGTCAAACATAACAATATATTATTTCCATATTAGAGTAAGTCTCTTTGGAATAACTGCAATCTTCGCAATGTTAATGGTTCCTCCTCCGGATGCTTGATAACCCTTTGTTCGCCCTATCTGTTTGCAAGATCTTTGTTAGCTCGGCGTCTATTTGACAGAAGAGCTATAATTAATATTAATCATATCTGCTCTTGTTCTTGGGTTCTGAAGCTAACATTGTCAAAAACTGCATATTAATTTTTGCTGCTTGAGATAATAATAGTTGATGAAAAGGAGAGAGACGAGATGGTAAAAGAAAATGTTTGAAGGTGAGGGGCTCCCATTCTTATCTTTTTTCCTTTCTTTTTTCTGTGTGTTTATGACTTTGGAAGGGATCCTTCTTATCTTTTCCCTTTTGTGTGAACATGAGTTGTTTCACTGAATTTTCTAGTTGCAGGAGTAACATCTTGGCTGATGGGTAATTTAATTCAACATCTATTTATCATAAACTTAACTTCATAAAAATCATAAACTTAGATATAAAAGTTGATTAATTGATCATATATATACTAGATCACATTCTATCTCAGACATGTCAGAGATTAATTGATCAAAATTAACTTCATACTAATCACTCCCTTAATTCAATATGATAAAGAAATTGAAACCAAACAGGAAAATAAACAATTTGTGAATTAGCTCGTGTGGTTAGAGATAATTTAAGCAAATTAAGAGGAAAATGCATTATTTTCAGCAACGTTAAAGACGGAATTTTAATCCGGTTGACACCTCTTACCTTTTTTTGTAGAGGTTTTGAAATGGCGGGTCTCTTTTGATTCATGTGTTTTAATTATTTTATCTTCTCCGATTGAATCACTTTGAGTGTTTTGGTTGATTTGGATTTGCTCTAGGTTGAAGATGAATGATTGGAAAGAAAGAAAAAAATCCACGTTGGAAGCCATATTAGCATTTTATTTTATTTTTTATTTTTTTTTAAAGCCAAATATGAAAAGAGAAGTTAGAATTCTCAGTATTTTTTTTGAGAGAATGATTAGAACAACTTTAAAAAGTGTCTTACAACTTTTTTAAAAAGAGACAAACTTCTGTAGAACAAACATGTAAATGTTTTTTTGCCTTTCCATATCACTTTTTGATATTTCTACACGCCCCACATATTATTCCATAAAAATTGGACACATCAACTAATATGTGAGTCCTACATGTAAAAATATCAAAAAATAATATAAAAATATCAATTTCCTTGATTTTATTGTAATTCTTTTCCCCTCATTTAACAAATTCCTCCAAATGTAGAGCATGAACAAATCCACTTTAGCTTTGTGAACTGTTTTTTGTATTTCAACATTAAATTTCTTAAGAACGGTAAAAAAATATAATGATTTTTCTTTACAAAATCACATTTTTATCAAGCCAAGTACTTCTCCAATTTTTCCACTTCCTCAGAGCTGCCAATGAAAAGCGGAACTCGCTGATGAATCTGCCACAAACATAAAATACATGATTAAATAAAAGATGCAAAGAAAAAAAAACTAGTTCCTCCTCATCATCATGTAGTCTTTATTTAACTCACCTCAGTTGGCATAATATCAAGAACTCTGGAATGACCATCTGATCCTTTTCCGCCTGCTTGTTCAACCAGATAACTCATTGGTGCACACTCGTACAACAGCCTTAACTTTCCATTCTTACTCTTCTTGTCTCTGGGATACCCATAAATACCACCATATAGCAGTGTTCTGTGAAAATCACCAACCAAACTACCAATGTATCGCGCAGAATATGGCTTGCCGCTTGGACCAGGGTCCTTAAGATCATCAATGTACTTCTTCAATTTATCATCCCACAACTGGTAATTCCCTTCATTGAATGAATAAATCTTCCCGGATTTTGGAATCTGTATGTTTGCCTGAGTTAGTACAAATTCACCATACATGGGGTCCAAGCTGAACGCAAAGACGCCCGTTCCTATGGACAGAACAAAGATCACAGAGCTCGAGTACATGCAGTATCCAGCAGCAAGAAGGTTGCTACCTGGCTGGCATACGCTCACTATACACTTCTGTGACGCGTTATCAAGCTGCATTGTGCAATCAAGTACTGTATGATTAGTATGGTCTTATTCCTAAATTGTAAGGTTCCATTTCGGTACATGCTGAAATAATTAATTATCTAGGTTTTACATTTGTTTTTAACCGTTAGTCTCAAGATTCTTGGTTTCTGCCTTTGCTAATAACAATATGTTTCCTAGCTATTGAATTAATGTTGCAGAAGGAATAAAATTATGGGAATTTTCTTTACGTACCGTGGAATCGTCGTCACCATAATCTGCAAGGCATTCATCATTAGGGTGGTAAATTCCAAAGATAGATCCGGTGGAAACAGCAGCATCAATGTTGGATGAACCATCAAGAGGATCAAACACCACAATGTAGTTGCCAGAGTAACTCTCTTCCACTGCCACCGGTACATCTTCTTCCTCTGATGCTATGATCCCCGTCCTTCCACTTGACCTCAAACAATTAGAAAACACCTGTTCACCACAATCATAATCACTGACTTCGATCTTGCTAAGAAACTGATTTATATTGTTTTGTAGCACTTCTTCTCTAATAAAGTTACTTAATTGAACAAGTAAACTGATATAAACACATCTTTCAATCAATTACTTCAATATTTAACAATTGTAAGTATTTTGTTAATAATAGTTTATATTTTTATTATATTTGATTTTTGTTTTTTTATTGAAAATATCTCTTTACTTTATTTTTAGATGGAAAATCATGTATTATTCTTCATTATTATCTGAAAAAATTTGTTGGATGAATTTTCATGTCCCAGAATGATAGTATCTTTCCTAAATAGACTAAAAGTGCTATAATGTTACAAATTATATTGCCCTTATTGTCTAGTATTTCATATCAAGTTTCTCACTTTAAATATTGAGTTACAAGGTTAAACAGGAAATTGACAACTTCTCTAATATGGATGAATTTATAAAACGGGACAATCATTTTTGAATATCACTTGCTTTTCAGACTTGTTACAAATAGAAGCTCTTATCATATTTGCCTCCCCTCTGACTGTAGCTACCATATTTCATGTTAAATAGATTTGAATGTATTTTTAAATGATGGTGATAATATGAAATATCTTCTTGATTATGAGTCCTATAAATTATCTCCCTATGACCATGTTAATTTCTTGTAAATCTTTAAATTTCACTAATAAGTACTATTTCATTTGATTATGAAGAAAGAATTGAATAAAACAGACCTCATTGGAGACAACATCAAGCTTCTTCTGATCTTCTCCCTGAATATTAACCGCACCTTGAACTCCGGTGAGGTTGGAAATACTAGCTCTCTGAACCAGTGAAGCTATTTGCTTACAAGCCATTGAAATGCTCGAAAGCACTATGGTAAGCTCAGCATCTATAACCCCAGCTTGCTCTTGCTTCAACAGCCAGCCAGTTAATGTCAGAATCTCAAATGAACTCTTCTTCTTCACTGCCGCCCCTGTCGCGGTTGTCTCCACCGCCATGCACCGTACTCCGCCGCGGCCGCCGGCAGCTACCTGTTTTCTCTTGTTGGGGAATGAAAGAAGGGCCTTGGCGTCCAAACCGCATTGCTGAAAAGGAGAGAGAGAGGAGGAGAGAGAATGGGAGCCGGAGAAGTAATGAAGTTGTGATGAGGTTGCCGTTCCTGTGGCTGTAATCATGGCGGTGCTCTGTTTTCTTCCTCTTCTTCCTCTGCCTCTCACTTAAGTTCTTGTAAATGCCTTTTTTTTTAATTTACATTTTTGATATATTTTTTTGGTTGGCTGATATAATTGGGCTGGTTGTAGATTGAGGTGGAATTGTAAGGCTGGTAACGATTTCTGTCTATGGGTCCCATTTATCTTTCTTTCCTTTCTCACATTGGCACACTTACAAATTGGAAGTTAATTTTTTGGGAAAGGTGATATTTTCAGATTTATTTTTGATATTTTCACTCAGTGGATTCCACTTTTATTTATGTGAATGAGGATCATGTATAAATATTAAAAATTAATGTAAAAATAATAAATCTCATTTTTGACGAAGTATAGAGTTGCAGAAACTTTACATTAAACACGTTAATTAGGAATCTGATCAGAGTAAAGTTATCGCATTATTTATAATTTTTTATTATATTAATTATAAAAAATATTGTATTTATAATAACTCAAAAATAAATAAGATGTTAAAGTGAAAATATAATATTTGTTATAATAAATTCAACGAAAATTATAAAACTTCACAATAATATGTCATGTCACATGTGACAACTTTACAAAGGCAAATCCAGGTATTTATTTTGGATTAATTACACATTTTAGTACATTTTTATAAATAATTATAATAATAGTGTATAGATAAAATAATTATAAAAGTAATACATTTTTCTATATTTATTTACAAAATTAATACATTTGAGTATTCTTTAATCGTGACCCACGATTATTTAGTTTGAATGTAATGAAGTTGGTAGCCAACAATTCATACAAAAGTAATCATTTTAGTTTCTATGGGTAACCAAATAGTCATAAAAAAAAATTCATAACAATAAGAGTTACATCTATTTATTTTTAAACTTTTTATAGGGCGAATCTTCTTCTTCTCATTGGTATTTTGGATAACGGAGATTCGCGGCGGAGTAGCAGAAAAGAAAATTACTGTGAGGAAGATGAAGATTTGAATTTGAATATTTTAATTTAAATTATTATTTTGAATTTGAATTTATTTTTGTTGTTAAATCTCAGATATTTGAATTTAAATTATTAATTATGGTAGTTATTTCTTCTTGATTTTAGGTTTTCTTATTAATGTGAATTGCGTTATTTTTGTAATTATTTT
Organism: Panax ginseng; assembly: GCA_020205605.1. Lineage (NCBI taxonomy): Eukaryota > Viridiplantae > Streptophyta > Magnoliopsida > Apiales > Araliaceae > Panax > Panax ginseng. The sequence goes on along the minus strand of CM035128.1, from coordinate 179,612,955 downwards.
GTGAATACACTAATAATGTAATTACTTTCTAATTGTTGTATATTAGTGTGTATAAGATTCAGTTGGGCTTGGTTATGCTGTGTAGGCCATCCTTATTCAATTGAAGCAGATATCCTAAATGGGCCGTCATCTGCTTGTGGCTCAAACATTTTAAACTCCTCTCGTTCATTTTTTTAGAGGTATAATTCTTAAATGCAAATGATAAACTTTTGATTCCTTTAAGAAGTTGTAGAATAAGTTTGAAAATTTCTTGGTTTATCATTCACTTTGAGGAATTTAATACTGATTTAAGAACATTTTTCACAAAAAATTTAAAAATTAAGTAGAGGAAGGAGAACTAATTAGCTAAATGAGAAAGGATTAAGAGTACTCTCCTTATCTAGTAAGGGTGTTCATCGGTAAAAAATCGAACCGGTACCGAAAAAATCGAACCGGTACCGAACCGAAAAACTTAGAAAACCAAGAACCGGTACCGTTACCGAATAATCGATTTCGGTACCGGTTCGATATAAAATCAGTATCGATTTTTTCAGTTCAGTTTTCGGTTATACCGCAATAATTAAATAATTTTTTTTTTATATTAACAAATTTTTTAAAACTAAAAAATGAGACTAGTAAATATTAAATTAAAATTAAAATTTGTGTAATAATAATATTTATTTACTAAGAACCACTTAAATATTAACAATCAATTATATTAACAAAATCCATATTTGTTACTAGCGGTAAATATTTTAGAGAATCAACTATGCAGCATGCCTAATGGCTAATATAGAATCAACTGGTTAATTTTCAGAGCATGCAGTATCAATGTTAATGATAAGTATATATGTCTGCATGCCATGCCATTAGATATATATGTAATATGTACTTTACTTGGTTAATTATATATATAGCATATTTAGTTTAGTTTATTGATATATATGTAACCAGCAGTGTTTATATATTCCCATGTGCTAGGCTGCTACCTACATTAGTGTTCTTTTTCTTGGCAGAATGTATCACAGTATCAATATTAATGATAAGTTTTTGATTTTTTTCAAAGTTTCCGGTTTTTTTTGGTTTTTCGGTATTTACCGAATTTAAAATTCTCATTATCGCTACCGGTACCAAAAAGTCTAAAAAAACCGAAAAAAACCGGAATCGCTGATATCGATTTCAACCGGTTTGATAAAAAAACCGAAAAATCGAATTTTTTTAACACCCCTATTATCTAGCACTCCTCCTTAAATAATATTATTTTATGTTAAAATTACGTCATTTTAGATATTCTTTTTAAAAATAAGTGGGGCCGCGGGTGACATTTTTATAAATAAAAAGAAAGCAAGTGAGACCACTCTCTTTTAAGAATCTCCAAAACGAAGTAGTTTAATAAATGAGTACTATTTAAAAAGGAGCGCTAAATAATGAGAATGTTCTTGATCCTTCCTCATAGTTAAATTCTATACATAATGGACCCACATAAGTATAATATTAATCTTTTTTTCTTTCTAAAAAAGTATTGAACCCTGTTGAAGTACTTTTAAAGATAAAATATCATACAATATTTTGAATTTGAATTATGCACTTTAGATATCTTTTGAAAGATAATTTTTTTTATTTATATTTCATACATCTTTTACAAACAGTGAGAATAGTAACAATTATAAATATATATATATATATATATATATATATATATTATATGTAGGGTCCGGTTCCTGTAAAGGCTTCTTTACTTTGTTAAAATGCGGACTTTTTTTTTAGTTTTTTTTTTAAAATAACTAAAAATAAAGTTTAATATTTTATGGAACTAAATTTTTTTCATAATACAGTGTTTTGGATGTGATTTGGATACGTATAACAAAACAAGTTTATGCGATGCATGCGGATCAGTATATACATTTTTTTGGTATAGGTATCCAAATCACACCCAAAACATTGTATTATGGAAAAATTCCAGTTCCATAAAATATTAAAAAAAAAATAGTTGTTTTTTAAAAAAAAACAAAAAAAAAATCCGTATTTTAACAAAGTAAGGAAGCTCTCACCTGATCGGTTCTGTGTGTATATATATATATATATATATTTCATACGTCTTTAACAGACGGTGAGAATAGTAACAATTATATATATAATGAAAAAATGAAAGTACACAGTTGTACAAGTTTCAAATGTATACAGTCTACGATCGTAAAGTTAAATCACCCTACGATCGTAGAGTAGTCAGTGACTTATAGTAGAGTAGTCATTCTACTACCATAAAAACGTAGAATTAATCCTCAGATCGTAGAATTATTTAACTCTACGATCATAGATTGTGTAAATTTAAGAGTCTATAACTGTGTAGTTTCAATAATCTCATATATAATATTAATTTAAATTCAAAAAGAGACTTTTAGTCTGGAGTACACTTGAGCCAAAGGCTCTCGGATATCAACTTTGCTCAAGATGTACGATAAATTTATATATTTTTAACTAAGCAATGAATCCTTACGTGCTTAGCATTAAAACGGAATAAATACTTTTTAGTTCACTCTATTTTAGATTGACTTATAAATAGGTCATTTGATTTATTTTTTTTTACAGTCAATTCACTGAACTTTAGTTTACTAACAAAAAATTTACAATTCCATTAAGTCTGTTGACTTTTAACGGAATTTGACACATAAGCAGCTGAGTTGAAAAAAAGAAGCTTATGTGTCAATAATTATCTGACGTGGCCTTAATGATATGGATCTAAAAGAAAATTTTATACCAAATGAATTTTTATGTAATTCTTTACAAATAATAATATAAATTAAAAAGTTTGCCAAAAAAGTAAGAAAATAAATAAAAAATAAATTTAAATATTTTTTGTAATTAATATCAAATGAATTTTGTTTAATTATTTATAAATATAATAATATAAATTAGAAAAGTTGGTCAAAAAATGAAAAATACATTTAATTATTTTGTAATTAATATCAACTGAATTTTTATTTAATTCTTTACAAATATAACAATATAAATTAAAAAAAATGCCAAAAAATAAGAAAATAAATGAAAACAAATATTAACCATACAGACCTCTATTATTTTTAATATTATAAAATAAAATATTCTTTTTAAAATGTTTCAAAAATATTCTTGATCCCAAAGATGGCCCAAATTAGTTCTAATTCCCACAATTCTGTGGATTCTCCAACGAGATGGGCTATTTAAAAATAATAATTATTTTTGAAACATTTTAAAAAGAATATTTTATTTTATAATATTAAAAAGGTAGAGGTCTATATGGTTAATATCTTTATGTCATTTATTTTCTTATTTTTTTAAAATAATTATTATATTTGTAAAAATTAAATAAAAATTCATTTGATATTAATTATAAAATAATTAAATATATATTTATTTTCTTTTATTTTTTTTTTCTAATTTATATTATTATATTTATAAATAATTAAACAAAAATTCATTTGATATTAATTACAAAATATTTAAATATATATATTTTTTATTTTTTTATTTTTTGACAAACTTTTGTAATTTATATTATTATTTGTAAAGAATTACATAAAAATTCATTTGGTATAAATTTTTATTTTAGATCCACATCATCAAGGCCAGGTGGGATAATTATTGACACATAAACTTTTTTTTTCAACTTAGCTGCTTATATGTCAAATTCCGTTAAAGTTCAATAGACTTAATGAAACTGTAAACGTTTTGTTAGTAAATTAAAGTTCACTCTGAGTTGATTGTAAGAAAAAAAAATCAATGAACTATTTGTAAATTGATTAAAATAGAGTGACCGAAAAATCATATATCCCGCGTTAGAACTGACATATTGTGATGCGTGGCAAATTGGGCGTAGAACATTGAACAAGTCTTGTGCTTCCGGAAATAAGTGCTTTGCAGTTTCCACCAAACTACATACTACAATTACACACCAATCCAATCAACACGACCATTTGTCAACACCTCAAAGTCTTTCGCGCCACCACCTTTATATATATATATATATATGTATAGCATTATAATATAATTAGCTCCATTTGTTCCGACTTCTGACCAAAATATAAGATAATGGTTATTACGAAATTAAATTTGGTCAATTAATACATATTTGAAAAGTAATTTCTTTATGTATGTTAATATTATATTAATTAATTGATTAACTTACCATGAAATTATTATAAAATCAACTTTATGATAATTAGATGCAAAATATAAATAGCAAGCTGTTTTATACTCTTTTCGATTCAAAGTTAAAAAGGTGATAATATCAACAATTAAGTATGTATTACAGTATTAGATTTCCGAATGATTTTAATATAAACTAAAAATTTGTTCGTGATTATGTGATATTAGAACTTATAATAAGTACTCTCTCATATAAAAATTTTGGTTGACTTTTTATGCATATTAAAAAAGTGAGTCAAATTTCATATTTAAATTATTGCAAAATTTTCTAAGTATGACTAGCTTATTAATTTGAATTTTCTTCTTGGCTTTCTTTCCCAACAAGTTCTTCTAGCTTATTAATTGGACCTCTTGAAACAGTTATTGTTGTTGAAAGAAATAGAATTCATACAAACTAAAACTTAGTTATTGTTTCAAAGAAATAGAATTCATACAAACAAATTAGACTGGTAATTTTCTAGAATCTTAAGCAATTCAGAAGATTCAAAGTTTAGACACCCAAACACGTCTTTATTTTTTGTCAACCAAAAAAACACGTTTTGACTCGCATAACTAATTAGTAATCTGTAATAATTAACCGCCAAAGCCAGCTACACAACACATTTAGCCATTTACCAAAGCTTATTATTATATACATACATATATACAATACCTATATTCACTTATATCTGTATATATATATATATATACACACACACAAAACACCCTATATATACATATAGCATCTCATTTGTCTCTCCTCACAACCCCATTTCATCTTTAATTTCTCCCAAAACCCTCTAGATCTATTTCTTTCCCAAAAACCAAAGAATCAAATTAATAATCCATGGCTTCTTCAATCAAATTGCCATTGATTCAGCTCATATTTGCTTTCTCTCTCCTCTTTCAAGCAACTCTAGGTACTTTAAAAGTTTAAAATACATATAATACCACATGCACGCATGCACATACATAAAATTATTAATTTTGATGATTACATTAAATAATTACTTCATTTAATTTAATTTGTAGGTGAAATTGTATGCGAGGAATTACCCACCAATGTTTGTTCCTTTGCAATTGCATCCTCCGGAAAAAGATGTTTATTGGAAAATTTCGAGGCCAAAAACGGAAAGGTTGATTACCAATGCCGGTCATCGGAAGTGATTGTGGAAAGAATGGCCGAACATATTGAGACAGATGCTTGTGTTCACGCTTGCGGTGTTGACCGGAGAACCGTCGGAATCTCGTCGGATTCTTTACTTGAACCACAACTCACCGCCAAGCTTTGCTCCGCCAGTTGTTACCAGAACTGCCCTAACATCGTCGACCTTTACTTCAATTTGGCTGCCGGAGAAGGTAAATAATACTATCATTTAATCATGCAAGAATTAATTTTACATGTTTCATGAAATTAAACACTAGAAATTAATTAATGTTCATATCAATTTCCATTTACTTAATTTTAGTTTTATCATGCATGTAGTTGAATTAATTGTTTTTGCTGAATTTAATTCATATATATTTACCAAATTATATTTTATGATGTGCCATGCACGTAGTAGCTACCCAAATTGAAATAGACCAATCATTAGGTATGGCGAAAGATATTGCTGAAATGGTCAAAGTATTATATATATAGTTTGGCTCTTATTTATTCAACATTGTACAATATTAATTTGAAGTTTGTGGAGATAAATCATTAATTATACGTACTAATGTTAAGCAATGACAATTTTTTTAAGCAAAGGCAAGAAATTCCTCTAAGCAATTAGCTTATCATAAAATTTATATTTTATACATAATCCACGTGACTTATGACTTTGCGTGCTGCATCTACCATGAATCAAAATATGTGATGTAATATGATGAAATAATATGTTCAATGAACTTTATGCGATAAGAGACTTATTTAAAAAATAATAATTTTATAGCGCGTACGAAAATTAATATTATAATATAATGTTTTCCCCCTCTCCTTCAAGAAATTATTGTATTTTACTATATCTACAAAAAATATATAGTTTCAAGAAGCAAGAAAAACTACATTTTTCTGCTTTTGATTTCTAGCTTTATGATTTTATAAATTATATTTATACATTTCTTGCAACTTATATTTCTTCCACACCAATCAAAGTATTATCCTTGTCAGTTAGACACCCTGTAAAATAAAGAATCACATTCTCTGGACTTTTACTGTGCGCCTAATTAACTCAAAATTTAACTGATATATTCTAATCAACAATATATAATTATTATTATTATTTTTGTTTATATAATTGGACGTGTGAAAGAAAATAATTAATTTGTATGTTTTAAAATTAATGCGCAGGAGTATTTTTGCCTGATCTGTGTGAAAAACAAAGAACCAACCCTCATCGCGCCATGCTTGAGGTTTTGAGCTCCGGTGCTGCTGCCGGTCCGGTTTCAAGCGAAACTTCCGAGGTCGTCGGTGATGCTCCGGCCCCTTTTGCCAACTTGATTGTCTAATCAAGTTGCTTATTTGATATGAATTTAATTATTCTTATTTTCCCAGATTATTGTAAATGAGGAATTTCTAATATATAAGGGAATTTGGGATTGGGGTTTGTCAATATAAGCAAGGCAATATTGCAATATTATAGAGAGATACAAGGGAATTTGGGTTCATTTTTTATTTTGGATTGGGGTCTGTCAATAATATTATTTTTTATATTTAATTGGATGATATATTATTTCATTTATCATTTTTATTGCTTTGATTCAATGTGTTGCATTTACATATTCCTTAGTTTACTAGACTTTGATCGTAGTGACTCTATTTTAATTAGTTAATTGGTTGATGTCACATTATCAATTTAGACCTAATTAAAAAAATTTAAAATTTTAATTCTCTAATTAAAAAAATTGAGAAAACAATTCTTAAAGTGAAAAAAATTAAGAGTTTAATTCCCTAATTAAAAAAAATGAGAAGACAAATCACCAATGTGAAAAAACATTAAAAGTTCAGTGTATTAATCCATATTTATGCCATCTAATAACTAAGCCTCGTATAAAGCTATCAAACAACTGGCCCAAATAACTTATTTGGGCTGTTTTTGGATGTTCCTTGATCAAATAGCTAGGCCTGGTATAAAGCTTTCAAATAACTAGGTCTGTTATAATTCTATCAAATAACTAGGCCTTGTATAATGGTTATAATTGTAAATAGGAATCTAATTACTGGGCCTGAGCATTATCAAGCCAAGAAGAACCTCTGGTGGATCTTATTGAGGATATCATAACATCTTTATAGAATGAATTACATATTCTATTATATTTTTAAAAATAATTATAACAATAATCCATTCATAAATTTTTTACACAACTAATACATTTTCATATTTATTTACAATATTTGTGCAATTAAGATTCCTTAATTTAGGGAATTAGTATTCAATTAGAATTCTTTAATTTAGGGATTAATTATACCCATAACTTCTTCTCTCTCTCCTCATCTATAACAACTGCAGTTAGTCATCACCCTTTTTCTTCATTCAACGTATTTTCTCTCTCTCTCTCTCTCTCTCTCTCTCTCTATATATATATATATATATATATATATATATATATATATATATATCATCCCCGATCAATCGGTTTTGATTACGAATCGGAAAGAATGTGGATGGCAATTTATCATCAACCAATGTTAATGCTGAATCTGGATGAGGCACAGGATCTGAAAGGATGGAAGAGTTTAGCATGTCATGTGGCGAGCGGAGTATAATTAAGAGAATGACATCAAAAGAGGAGTGCACTACTGCTGCGATTCCACCAATTCCCGTTGACCCCTTTGCCCATCTAGGCTTTATACTCAACTCCGATGGCTCCATTACTCGCCGACAGGCCGGAATCCTAATAGCCGCATCTGATCCTAACCACAATTCCCCAGACCTCACCAAAGACATTATTATCAACAAATCAAACAATACGTGGATCCGTATCTTCGTACCAACGGAAACACTTGATTCCACCTACTCCGATAACCTACATCTCATCGTTTACTTTCATGGTGGCGGTGGATATGAATACCGGATGGTGGTAACCAAACCTTCATACCACGGTAACCAAACTGTCATATCAAAGTAACCAATCAACCTCCACACTTTAATTATTTTTTTTTAGTACAGTTGGTTACCAAACCTTCAGATCAAGGTAAGCAAACCTTCGTACCAATGTAACAAAACCTTCATACCAAAGTAACTAATTCACATCCACACCTGCAGTTTTTTCATAGTGCAGTTGGTAGCCAAACCTTCAGACCAAGGTAACCAATTCAATTTTATTAAGTTACCAATTTCGTTTGAATGTGATGCAGTTGGTAGCCAACCATTCATACAAAGTTAACCATTTTATTATTTATGAGTAACAAAATAGTTATAAATTTTTTTCAGAACATTAATAGTTACATCTATTTATTTTTAAACTTTTGGTAGGCTTAATCTTTTCTTATTCTCATCGGCATTTTGACAATCTGAGATTCGCTACCGGTGTATGTGGAGGTGTAGCCAGCGGTGTAGCGGTGGACTATTATTTCAAAGTGTATGTGAGGGAGATGAAGATTTGCATTTGAATATTTAAATTTGAATTATTATTTTAAATTTAAATTTATTTTTGTTGTTAGATCCAAATATTTGAATTTGAATTATTAATTATGACAGTTATTTGTCCTTGATTTTAGGTTTCCTTATTAATGTGAATTGTACTATTTTTGTAATATGTACAATCTTTTTGTAATTATTTAATTGATACACTTTTTTTATAATTACTTTCTGTTTGTTGTATACTTATGTAAAGAACCCATGTTTATATACCTGCCATTTACCATTCAATTTATTGTTTCTCTTTAGCCGATATTGCTTCTCAAAAATTTGACAATGCATACTAATAAAAACTGTAATTTAAGAATACTTTATAAGCATATTTTCTCGGTATATTTCTAAGTGAGAATGTAAATATAAGTGTAATTTTTTTTGGGTTGACATAAATTACTTTCAAAATATATAAAAAAAATTAACTTTTCTAAAAAAAAGTTCGATTTTAACAAAAAACCTGAAACACTTTTATTGTATTATTAACTATATGAGTAATACTAGAGACACAAACTATACACAAAAGTTGTGCACAAGCAGTATAAAAAGAGTAATGTTAGAGACACCAATTATACACAAAAAATTATGCACACACAGTATAAAAAAGAGAGAAAATAGGGAGCGAGACCTACAATTGAATATTTTATATATTTTTATTGGTAAACAATACACGGGTCCTGTTCTTGGTGCACAACTTATTGTGGACAATTAGTGCATATAGTATTATCTGTAAAAAAGGGGAGAGAAAATAGGAATCGGGATCTACCATTGAATATTTTATTCATTTTTATTGGTAAACAATACATGGATCATACTCTCTGAGCATAATTTTTTGTGTATAATTTGTGTACATATTATTATTCTTAACTATATACAAGAAAAAAAAATATGTATTTAATTATGAGATTATATTATACTTTTCAAAAAGTGGGGTTTTATTTACATAAGGAATATGTATATTGCCCCTATCTTTTATGAAATACAATATGATTATTGAATAATTAGAAACTAATCTTTACTTTTATTATTCCAAAGATTTAAGGTTCTAATATAGATTAACCAGAGTAATCCTACCTAAAGAGTGGTGGAAAGCAAAGGAAGAAGAGGAAAAAAGTAAAAGGGTTTTCTAAAAAAAAATAAAACTATATATGATAGTATCATAATGCTTTCGATACTGTCGTCCACACAATATAACAAACTGGTGACTTGCACAGTCACAACCATCGGGAGAATTCTCGTGTAGAAGCATTTAGAGGCATTAACAATATGTGAGCGAGCTTAATTTAATTTTGTGGAAAATTTCATATATATATATATATATATATATATATATATATATATAAAAGTATTCTAGCGAAACAGTTCGCAATCAACTATGACAATGGTTGGTTCGTCAGCGAACCATTTCACTAAAGAGCCCAGAGAGAGGACTTAGGATTTGTCACTATGTAGGCCACATGGGTTCCATGGCCAAACAAAATATTTGGGCTTTATGTATTGGGACCGGTTGAGACATCCATGATCCCACAATATTTTCAAACAAGCCATATAATAATTTATTTAGTTATTTATACTTTCTAGTACATCTTTAGAAAAAATTATAATAAAAATGCATCCAAAAAAGATTTACAGAATTAATACATTTTTAATATTTTATTTACAAAATTAATACATCCGTACGAATAAAGAAAGTTGATTAATCCCATATATATTCCATGTATTATGTATTCAGTTGTTACTTGTTATTGGAATACTACTTAACTAATAGTTAAATCCTAACATCAAAAACGGAATAAGGTTTATGCCCGCGCATTGAGCTTACACCCCTCTGTCTCTGTTTCAATGTTTGATTTGAATTCCCGTTGACGAAATAGCCATCAATGGCTGTTTCTAAGCTATATTCCTTGACAACAATGGTTGTCGCAACTGCTTCTTTCTCCACGTTCTCTAATCGCGCGTAGCCGACGCTCCTTTTCGATTCTCTCCTTTTTCTTCTAAGCTATATTATGATTTGGTTACTAGGTACTTTTTGACAATATGAAGGTTGATAAAATTAGTTTTGAAAACCTACTGATTGTGTTTTGGTTACTAGTGCTTATATAGTTGGATACTGCTTATTGGTCTTTGATTCTATTACCAGTAGTTTGACATTGTTTGTTTGTTCATATTGAGTTTTTTAGACTCTTTCTTTTAGAGGTAACTAAATGCGTATTAGTGAGTGACAAAACTTCATCATGTTGGTTACTTATAAATAATATTTTACAAATAAAATTATTTTGAATATGGTGCAATTGATAGCCAAACCTTCATACACAGGTAACCATTTTAGTTTTTGAGGGTAACCAAATAGTCATAAAAAAATTTCAAAACAGTTACCAAGTGTTACATGTATTTGTTTTCTTTATCTTATTAAACCATGATAGAATCAGAGAGTAGTCGTGTGGTTTTTCTCTTACTTAATGTAAGAAAAAAAATACAAAATATTATTCAATATTGTGTAACACAATCTCGGTTACCTTACATCAATAAAAAAAGTGCAGTTGGTAGCCAAACTTTCATACAAATGTAACTATTTTAGTTTTTGTGGGTAACCAAATAGTCATAAAAAAAAATTCAGAACAGTTACCAAGTGTTACATGTATTTATTTTCTTTATCTTGTTAAATCATGATGGAATCAGAGAGTATTCATGTAATTTTTCTTTTACATAATGATTTCAAATTTAGAAAAAGGAAACCAAAAAAAAAAGAGGTAAAAAACGTTGAATGGCAAAAGCGTGATAGAGGCAGACGGGATGGCGGTAGTAGCGATAAAGAATAAACAAGAACGTTCGAATAGCGCTTGAGGCGTCGCCTCGAGGCGCTACCAGAATGAGGCGTAAGAAACTATTCGCGAGGCGGCCGCTTAGTTTGGGATCGAAGAAACCTGCGTTTTTCCTACCGAGGCTTACGCCTCAAGGCGTCGCGGGGCGTGCGCCTCGACTTGGCTTTTAAAAAAGACCTAAATAGCAGATTGGGTTGTACTTACCATTATCGAAGAGGCGAAGCCCATCGACTACTCTCGCGACCATCGACTCGTGAAATCCCAGGTATCTTCCTTCTCTTTCTTCTTTTTCTTCTACTCCTTCTCCTTCTTCTTCTTCGCGACGACCATGACTGTCTTCCTTCTCCTCTTTGGTCTCTGTTTTTTTTCGTTTCTTCCTCTCTTCCTCTGGGTCGTCTCCTTCTTGCGTCGATCGAGGGTCTGAGTTCGTCTTTTCCTCGCGTCTTTTCTGAAATGTAGACGCAATCGAGTTTCTTCGATTGAGGTTCTTTCTCAGTTTCTTGTAGCGACTGAGTTCTGTTTTAGTTTTACTTTGTTCTGTTATTGTTATTGTTTTAATTATTTTAATTGTTCTGTTTAATTGTTATTGTTTACAGTGTTATTATTAGTGTTTATTGTTATTGTTATTCCTAACAGTTATAATTTATTCCACTAACAAATTCGTAACAGTACTATAATAACAATTATAGTTTACAGTTGAATTTTTTAGACTGTCAATAACAATTGATTTTATTATTACAGTGAATTAAGATTATGGGTAAGAAAGATCCTACATGGAAATATGGCACCGCAGCCCCTGGAGTTAATAAAGCTCATTTATATGTGAAATGCAATTTTTGTAGAAAATTTGCAAAGGAGGGATTACAAGATTAAAAAATCATCTTGTGGGAAATCATAGTAACGTCAAGGCTTGCAAAAAAGTACCAAGTGAAGTGAAGGAAGAAATTGCTTCATATATGAAGAAAAATTTGGACTCCAAGGAGGAAAGACAAAGAGATGAAGCTGAAAAAATACAAAGTGGGTCTTATTATGGTAGTCATCCATCCTTGGGAATGGGAGGTTCAAGCGTGGGTAGTGCCTCCGAGAAGGGAGTTCGGGGACCCATGGACAGATTTGTTATGGATGTTGATGCTAGTCATGATGATGCTACTACAAGGCGTACCGTATTTTCAAAGGAGGCTCGTAATGCAGTTTGTCTTGATATAGGTCGATTCTTCTTTGAAAGCGGATTCCTTCAATGTTTTTGATAGTCCTTCATTTATAAATATGTGTCGATCTATTGGGAACTATGGTCGTGCTTTGAAACCCCCTACCCCATACGAGCTTAGCTCTTGGATATTGAAGGAGGAAGAGAAGACTACAAAGGCCTTTGTTGAGGAGGTAAAAAAGACTTGGGCACATACGGGGGTGTCAATCTTGTCGGATGGTTGGAAAGATATTAGGGGAAGACAACTAATAAACTTTCTTGTAAACAACCCCCATGGAACTGTATTTTTGAAATCTGTTGATGCATCTGATGCAATTAAAGATCTTTACTTTGATGTTTAAACTACTTGATGAGGTTGTTGAGGAAGTGGAAGAAGACCTTGTCATTCAAGTAGTCACTTTTAAAATGCATCTAATTATAAAGTGCGGGGGGAGGATGTTAATGAAGAAGAGGCCACGTGATGTGGTGGACAATGCAAATGTCGCGCATTGCATTGATTTGATGCTTGAGAAGCTTGGAGAGTTGCCTCAACATAAAAATTCTTTGACAAAGGCAATGAAGGTAATTACTATTATTATTATTTGGGTATAATTTTTTTATTCAATGAATACTTGAATTATTATTATTTTTTGATGAATGTCATTATGTAGGTAAGCAACTTCATATATAATCATGGATGGGTCTTGGCATTGATGAGGGCAAACACTAATAAAGACCTTGTTTCTACCAAATTACCACTAGATTTGCTAACGCTATTTAACTTTGCAGTATGCGTAGTTTGGGAGACAACCTTTGGAGGCTATGTTTACATCTAGGGAGTGGGCAAATTGTGCTTGGGCAAAAAAATTTGAAGGTAAGGAGGCGAGAAAAATCATACTGAGTGATAGAAATTTTTGAGGTAGCGTGGGATATGCAATTAAGACCATAAAATTGAGGATGACAGATTCAGAGAAGGTGCCGGGAATGAGATTTTTATATGGTGCCATGGACAATGCAAAAGAAGAGATTGCAAAAAATCTGGATAATGAGGAGGTGGCCTATAAAGAGATATGGAACATAATAGATTCTAAGTGGGATAATCAGTTGCATCGGCATTTGCACGCTGCTGCATATTATTTGAATCCTCAGTTTCAATATGAAGACAATTTCTATGCCAATGCGGAAGTTAAAGTGGGATTGTACTCATGTATGGACAAGCTTATTCATAACGCTGTGAAAAGAGAGAAAACTGATTTGCAAATGGATGCATTCCGATTGAGACAAGGGTTATTTGGCTACACAAATGCCAGAAACACGTGTAAGAAACGTGTTCCCGGTAAGTACCGTTGATTAATGTTTGGTTATGCTTTCATTTTGATTAAACGTGTACCAGTAAAATTGACATATGTTTTAATATTGATCCAGCTGATTGGTGGATCGCATATAGAGATGAAGCTCCAAAATTAAGAAACTTTGCAGTGAAGATTCTGAGTTTAACTTGCTCATCTTCGGGGTGTGAGCGTAATTGGAGTACTTTCACTCAGGTATTTATTAGATATAAATCATTTATTAAGATTTTATGAGATCTGGCATTGTCACTAATGCTAAATTACTTGTAATATAGATACATACAAAGAGAAGGAATCGACTTTCTGCATCCAGGCTTAACTCATTGGCTTATATTATGTACAATAAAAAATTGAAAGATAGGCATATCAAGAAAAAGGCATTAACGGAAGAAGAAGATCCATTGGTTGTTGAAAATGTGCCATCTGATAATGAGTGGATTACGGGGGGAAATGATGAAAATATCTCGGGACTGACTTCTGGGAATGATGATATGGAGGAGGGTGAAAGGACTCATGGGAATGAGAAGACAGTTGGGGGAGAAGAGACGAGGGAGATTACACTTGGAGGGCAAGGGACTCGGGGAACAAGTAGTAAACAAGGAAGTCAAAAGAGAAAGAGAAACACTTTGCCATCAAAAACTATGTCAAAAGGTTAGTGTCATTACTTAAGTTGCCTTTAAAGTGTTCTTTTAAAAAAACATATTCATTTTGATTAAATATATATTCACTTGTTTATTTATAGATAAAGGGAAGGGATTGCAATTGGTTGATGAAGAACCTGAGTTTGAGGATCTTAGCTTAGCCATAATGAGGAGGATGACAGAGTTATTAATTCGACGATGATGATTCCATGGAGGATCCTCTTCACGATGATAGTGAAGATGGTGATGGGGATGATGATCTAGGATTTGATCCATTATTCAAGCCGCTAGATACAATGATACATTACTTACATAGTGATGGATGATCACTATATAAAATACTTGATGATATTATGTTGTTTTGATGTTTTGTAATGATACATTCTTTGTGGCGTTAGTTATTTATGTCTTCTATGACCTTAATTGTAATGATGAATTATTTTATGATTTTATTAGTATTTTTTCATAATTTTTTGGGGGACTTTTAGGTCTTTAAATCAAGGCTTCCGCCTGCCGCTTCGAGGGCTTACGCCTCGCTTCTTCCTCAAGGCTTACGCCTCGCGATAACCTGTAGAAAAAGCGCCTCGTCTGGATTTTAGCTTTTTCGTACATTGACAGCCGCCATGGGGAGCTAAATTCTGTTCCTGCAAAGAAATCTCCTCCAACAATCGAAGATCTTTATTTGTTTCCTACACTTTGTAAAGTAGTGAAACCAATGACCTAATTGAAGCATTGTTTATTTGTTTACCTGGTTAAATTTTTTTTGAGAATTCCTTCCTTGACAAATAATATGGAATTAAGAAAATTGCACTCTTTTTATAATTATTTTATGTATGCACTAATCTTGTAATTACTTTCTAACCTATTTATTAATGATTAATGTTTGATGTATAATTGTTACCAAGGGCTACAAATCATTGCCCAATTAAGCTCAATAGGTGCTTAGTTCATTAAAATGCTTATCAATTCAGTTAATGATTGGTTTTTATTTTTATTTGTTTTTGTTTTTAGATAATTGATGCTTACTTGGACTTGCTTAGTTTTTCACTTTGACCAGTTATCAATTCGGTCTACTATAAACGGTCTACATATTACAGAGAAGGGGTAGATAGGTAAATTCATTGGAAGGGACACGGTCGTCATTACAAAACAACCACCCTAACAAAACTGGAATAATGGAACGCCCGAGACACTTGGCCCTTAAATATATTTCGCCTGTCTTCACTTGAACACTATGCAGTTAGCCGAGGAGTAGTAGCTCACTCTCCAATATGGACAAAGACACCGAAATGCCAAACGCAGTCGTAGTCGACGGCGACTCTCCCGCCATCGACGAAGATTCCGGTGGCGCCGATGGTGATGTGGACGTGGCACCGGCCGGAGATTGCGGCGGAAGCAGTAGTAACGTGGGTAAAAAGTTCAGTGACCGAGTTAAGGGACCCTGGTCACCGGAAGAGGACGCGGTGCTGAGCCGACTTGTGAGCAATTTTGGGGCGAGGAATTGGAGCTTGATCGCCAGAGGAATCCCCGGGAGATCGGGAAAGTCGTGCCGTTTGAGGTGGTGCAATCAGCTTGACCCTGCCGTCAAGCGCAAGCCCTTTACTGGTATAATAATTCCTTATTTTGCTTCAAGATCGTATCTTTTGATTTTTTGGCTATTTTTACATGTGTATGTAATTATATGGTCTGATTGTAGAGGAAATTGGTTCTGATATTTTTTTGGGATTTAAATTGGGGGTTAGCTTGCACATTTTAATCGTATATTGCATAATAATGGTATAATGGGAAAAAACACCTTTATTTCACTGTGCTTGTAGTGTTTTAAGCAATCAGCCACTGTACTTTTAAAATATTTAATTAGCCCACTGTACTTTTAAAAAATGTTCAATCAAGCAATTCCATCCAATTTTGCTAACGGAATTTAAAAAATTTGGGGGAAAAAGCACATTTACCTCACTGTGCTTTTAAAGTATTCAATTAGTCCAATGTACTTTTTAAAAATGTTCAATCAAAGCAATTCCGTCCAATTTTGCTCACGGACGTTAAACAATTGGGCCAATTTTCCTACGTGGCTTTAAAAAATAAAATACAAATTGGGTCAGTTTTGCTCACAGACGTCATTTGTATTATTTAATATTATTTAAATGGGGATGAATAATATAAGAATTGAATGTAAAAATATTATTTAATACTAATATTTATGTCATGTACGTAATTTAAGAAAATATTTAAAGATTTAAATTTTATTAACATATCCAATATGATCAATAACATTGTTTTATTATGATAAATGATAATAATAAAATTTAAATTTCTTAATTTTTTCTTAAATTATCTACTATATGATTATTAGATAACAATTTTATTTTATATAATTTATTAGTATTTTGTTACATATGTCGTGATGTCGTGATTTTTAGTTTTGGTAATTTCTAATTAAATTTTATCTAATATTCTCTTAAATTACGTACATGACATAAATATTAGTATTAAATAATATTTTTACATTCAATTCTTCTATTATTCATCCCCATTTAAAAAATAAAATACAAATTGGGCCAATTTTGCTCACGGACGTCATTTGTATTTTATTTTTTAAAGCCATGTAGGAAAATTGGCCTAATTTTTTAACGTCCGTGAGCAAAATTGGACGGAATTGCTTGATTGAACATTTTTAAAAAATACAGTGAGCTAATTAAATATTTTAAAAGCACAGTGGGGTAAATGTGCTTTTCCCCCCCAACTTTTTAACGTCCGTTAGCAAAATTGGACGGAATTGCTTGATTGAACATTTTTAAAAAGTATAGTGGACTAATTGAATATTTTAAAAGCACAGTGACTAATTGCTTAAAACACTACAACCACAGTGCGGTAAAGGTACTTTTTCCCGTGGTATAATTATATCTGCATGTTTTATGTTGTGTTTTCACCCCCTCTATGATTGTGGATTCTATAATTTTTATTTTCAATTAATTGGGTTTAAGGTAGGGGTGGGCATTGGTAAATTACCGGTCCGAACCAGACCGGCTACCAAATTCATCCGAAATCAGATATCGATACCGTACCGGTTGGATTGGTATACCGAACCGGTTAGCCGGTCTGGTACTAGATTGGTACCGATTTTTACCTGTTTGTGTACCGATTATCATGGATGACAATATGACAGAGAGACCATTAGTCTATTATGACCCTTCCAAAAGTGGCCCATAAATTAGTGACTAAAAGCCCAATAACCAAGTAGCCAGGTAGGGATAAAACTCTTTGTGTGTGTATAGAGGCTGACATAACTAATTTTTTCCCTCAAAATCATAAAGTGTAATAGCCGATTCAATATCCTATTCAAACTTAATTCAAACATGTCTTCGTCTTGTGATTCTACATCCAAATCCCATGAGGAACAATTCCAACTCCTCGATAAATTTCGAGTTTTTAAGATCTAAGGCCAAGATAAACACGGCAGCCCGATCCTCCGCATCATCGCCAAATTCTTCCCTGGTATATTTATACTGCTCGAATTTTGTTAACCCAGTTTATATAGACGAAGACATGTTTGTATATAGATGCGGATGTGTGTATAGAGAGGCTGACATGATTTTTCCCTCCAACATGTGAGAGTGTATAAGAAGGAATAAGAACAAAAATTCTTATTATATCGAGATTTGATGGAGTTAGATCTTGTACCTGATGGAGCCATGGAGGGTCTGTCCAGGCATCGCGGCGGCATCAGAGGTGGGATCAGGCGAGACTAAGAGGCGAAGGAGACCGCCGACGAACCGGATGGACATGGAAAGGATGATGGGAAGGTTTTGGTTCAACAGAGAAGTGAGAAGTGAGAAGTGAGAAGTGAGAAAGGGACAGGGTAGTGGAGCTGAGAGCACGCAGATTTGGGAATAAAATTAATAAATCATCTGTAACCGGTATAACCGGTTCAGTCCGGTAAAAACCAAACAAGCCAAACCCCTACCTGATCCCTTTACCGAATATTCGGTATGTACCGATTTTTTGTACCATTATCGAACCAGTACCTATATGTCCCAAACGGTTTGACCAAAAACCGAAAATACCGAACTTTTTGCCCACCCCTAGTTTAAGGGGGTTTAGATCATTGCTCTATTCTAACCTCTAAGTTATATGACTTAGGTGTTTGATTGATTCTTAACAGTCCACCTTTTAATGCATCTTAACAACTCACATTTTTGTATTAAGAGGTCCTTAGACTCATATTTATATTTTAACTATTCAGAAGACCTCTTAATACAAATATATTGGCTCTTAAGAGGCATTACGAGGTAGATTGTTAATATGCAATCAAACACCACCGTCTTGAATTCCAATGTGGGGTGACTGGTGCACTAAAATATGAAAGTCCCCAGCTGAAGTTTTGCTAAATTTTTAAGGCAAATCGAAAGAGGACAATAGGGAAATTTCAGAAACGCTTAGAAATTCAATCACTTTATGTCTTGGATGACTTGTGTCAGCATTTTCTGGGTCAATGTTGATTTTTGATTGATAATTGTTTAAGTCTATATTTTCCAAAAATTGACAAAATTTGTCACAAAGTAAAAAAAAGGATTTTCAGCACTTGTCATTGTTGGTGTGCATAACTGCCTCGAAGTTCAACTTCTTAATTGATGTCAAATCTTGTAGTAGGGTCTTGTGGCTCATCAAGAACACTTGGAAAATTGTAGATATTGCCGTGTGTGAATGATTCAATGCAACAGCCAGTTTCATTTATTAGAAGCACATAGTGGCATCTTCAGTTATGAGCATCATTTTTGAAAACCAAGCTGGTGTCTCTCTTACTAGAGTTGTCCCTCTTGTTTAGTCCTGGGGTTTGTCTACCCCTCCTTTTGAACCAAAAAAATAAATTAAAAAACAGAAAAAAAAAATAATTTAGTTGCTCCGAACACATACCAATTGAAATCATTTTTTTGCTGCTTTTTTTGTTAAATTTTCTTTGGACTTGGGTGTATTGTCTCTCTTTAATATTCTTGTATCTAGCCAACTGTATTGTCTGACCTTAATTAGTCTCCCTTATTTGCTATGCCGGATCCTTAACAATCTTTCTGCAACGTGAACCTCAGCTTGCTCGGAAATGAGTTGCCTTCCTTATTTTCGTCAATAGATCAAGTTTAGGTCTTTCCAAGCTTGGCTTCATCAAATACCATGTGTGGGTTTAAGCTGAAATTGAGCTTTTCTAGTCAGATGGTCAACTTCTAGCTTAGTTTGGTTTCTTTTTTGACAACAGTCTCAAGCACTGATTACTTCCTTGGTTTTCTTAGCCAAGTTATGAAGCATGTAATGAGGAGTTTTTGAAGATAATTGAATCTTCTATATATTGTGGATCTTAGACTACAAAAAGATAAACTCCACAAAAGTCAAAAAGGATGGGAGAAATTCCCTATATTGTAAAAACTAAGAAGAAATTGCGGTATTTATTCATGTCTGTCGTATACGCGGCACAAATCCTACCACAGCATGCTTGTAAACCACTCTCTTTTTATTTATGAGCTCTATCAAATATGCGTAAATGTTTCTCCAGATAGCTAACCTGTTAAATCTCCTGATGGATACCATTTGCTAAGGCCTTTATAAAGATATGCACTCTAAATGTAGTATATTACTTGAAGGCCAAAGTCAACTTTCTCTTCTTTCTGGCGGCCTCATGATGTGTGCTGGCCTGGGTTTATGTGTCAGTATGCATTGTCTATGATGCTAGTGCTTACAGCATGATTGAATGATTGATTTCTGGTGGTTTTTTACCCTACAAACAACTTCTAGCATGCTTCTCACATTTAGTCGTTGCAGAATTTACTGATCATTAGCACACGTAGACATATGTTATACCTGAATATTCTGAATAAATGAGTCTGACAAAGATGGAATTTGTGGCAGATGAAGAAGATCGTATCATACTTCAAGCCCATTCTGTCCATGGAAACAAATGGGCATCAATTGCAAGGCTTTTGCCAGGAAGAACAGACAATGCTATCAAGAACCACTGGAATTCTACCCTGAGGCGCCGGGGCATTGAACTTGGCAAGTTGAAGTTGGAGCCCAGCAATTGGGTAGAAGATGTTAGTGCAGAAAAATCTAAAGCATCATCAGAGGAGACGCTGTCATGTGGCGATGCCAATTCATTCAAATCCTTGGAGGGAAAGGATGTCAGCTCTTTCGAAATGGATGGTCTGAATGAAGAGAAGGCTCAAATTGAATATCAGTTAAGTTGTGAATCAAAGGATCCACCTACTCTTTTCCGCCCTGTGGCACGTATTAGTGCATTTAGTGTTTATAACCCTTTGGATGGCCCGGAACCTGTGTTGCCATTCCCAAGGGTTGCTTCCTCTCAAGGGCCTGTGTTTCAGCCCTCAAAAGCAGATGCTGCTATTAACAAATTGCTTGAAGGGGTTTATGGTGAACGATTGGTTCCTCACCAATGTGGCCATGGTTGCTGTGGGACTCAAAGCGGGAAAATGCCTCAAAGTTCTTTGTTGGGGCCTGAATTCGCTGATTATGCAGAGCCTCCGTCCTTTCCGAGTCATGACTTGGCAGCATTAGCTACAGACATAAGCAATATTGCTTGGCTCAAAAGTGGCTTAGATAATAGAAGTGTAAAGGCACCAGATTATGCGACTGGCAGGTTGATGATGTCTAGGGGGTCTCATGCGCAAATGGAGCATTTTGACGATAGCAGAAAGAACGTCCATTTACGTTTTCAAGAGGGGAAGAATAAATTAATGGGCATGATGACTGAGGTGCTTCCAAATTCAATAAGTAGGCAACCTTTTGCCCAACCATCAAATGCTGCGGGACTGAGTTGATACAAGTCTAGGCTGTCTAGCATTTGCATCATCCGCTAAAATGTTATAACTATGTTATTTTCTTGGAGAAATAACTTAATAACTATTTATACCTACTGATAATGTTTGCGTGAAATGACATAAAGAAATAGTGCAGAGATGAGAGACCTGCCATTATTATGTATTGACAGGTCATGGAAAAACAAAAATACACAGAACAGGTATTACTGTATTAGAATACAACACCAACACATGGTCCTTGTTTTATTTTAAGTTGTTAGAATAATAAAAGGGTTGTTAATAAATTAGTCACTAGTTAGTAGTGGGTAGTACTGGGTTGTTTCATTTGTGTTAGTTGTCCTATTTTTAGGAGTTGTTGAGTTAGTCGAAAGGATAAGGCAACCTGGTTCCTTCCTTTTTTTGTATGCCTATATAAGGCAGAGTAGTGCATAGATTAATTAATTCAATTTATTTGATTTTCACTGAGAATACTTTTCTTGTGTTCTGTCTTGTGAATACAAATATATCCTCTGTTTAGCTACATTCTTTTTGCTCGCTCAGGTTCTTCAATCTGGTATCAAAGCATTGTTTGGTATCAAAGCCAGGTTCAGTCGTGAGCATTATAGTTGCTAAGATGAGCAATCTTCAAGTCGTTGGTGGAATAAAAAAGCTCAACCATCAGAACTACAATACTTGGTCTACATGTATGACGTCTTACATGCAAGGCCAAGATTTGTGGGAGGTTGTCAACGGAAGCGAAATCACAAGACCAGAGGCAGAGGATGCAAATGGTACCCTACGGAAGTGGAAAATCAAAGTGGGCAAAGCATTGTTTGCTTTGAAGACAACAATTGAAGAAGATGTGTTGGAGCACATCCGGGATGCTATCACACCAAAAGAAGCCTGGGATACCTTGGCCACACTTTTCTCAAAGAAGAATGACACACGGCTGCAACTTCTAGAGAGCGAGCTGTTGTTGATAGCACAACGTGACATGACGATTGCACAATACTTTCACAAGGTGAAGACGATATGCCGTGAGATTTCAGATTTGGATCCAACAGCTCCAATTGGAGAAACAAGGATGAAAAGAATAATTATCCATGGTTTAAGGTCTGAATTCAGAGGCTTTGTTGCTGCAGTACATGGATGGCCAAAACAGCCATCACTTGTTGAGTTCGAAAATTTGCTTACTGGACAAGAAGCACTAGCTAAGCAAATGAGAGGAGTCTCTAAAGGGTGAGGAGGAAACACTCTACGCCAATAAAAGCAGAGGGAACTTCAAGCAGCACACGGTTGGTGGATTTAAAAAATTTGATGATAAGGCAAAAAGTCATCAAGGTGAAGGAAGCGCTCGTACAGGGGGAACTTCGAAGAATCATGGCAACGTCAATAAGTTCAAGGGGAAGTGCTATAATTGTGGTATAAAGGGCCATATGGCAAAAGCATGTTGGTCGGAAAAAAAGTCAGTGGAGAGTAATGCTGCTACTTCCAAAAGTGAAGAAGAATGGGATGCTGAGGCATTATTTGCAGCAGAAGAGGAGTTAATTCTCACAGCAACTGCGTCTGAACATATTGATTATGAAAAAGATTGGATCGTTGATTCGGGATGCTCAAATCATATGACAGGCGATAAAGAGAAGTTGCAAAATTTATCAGAATACAAGGGATGCCGAGAGGTAGTGATAGCCAACAACTCAAAGTTACCAATAGCTCATGTTGGTAATACAGTCGTCTCTGCTCAGTATGGTGCTATTGAGGTGCCGCTCCAAAATGTTTACCACGTCCCAAGTATGAAGAAAAATCTTCTTTCGGTGTCACAATTAACATCCACAGGCCATTTTGTCCTGTTTGGTCCACAAGATGTGAAGGTGTATCGCGACCTCGAGATTATAGAAGAGCTAGTGATGAAGGGAAAACGACTAGAGTCAGTCTATGTGATGTCTGCAGAAACTGCATATGTGGACAAGACAAGAAAAAATGAGACATCAGACTTATGGCACATGCGGTTATGTCACGTCAACTACTTCAAGCTAAATTTGATGATAAAAAAATCAATGCTGAAGGGACTCCCTCAACTTGAAGTAAAAACAAACACAATATGCGAAGGGTGTCAGTATGGTAAAGCACATCAGTTGCCGTATGAAGAGTCCAAATTTAAAGCTAAGGAACCATTAGAGTTAATTCACTCTGATGTATTTGGACCTGTCAAACAGACCTCTATTGGTGGGATGAAGTACATGATGACTTTTATTGATGACTTTTCAAGACATGTGTGGGTTTACTTCATGAGGCAAAAATCTGAAACATTTTCAAAGTTCAATGAGTTCAAGAAAGTAGCAGAAGCAGAAGTTGGTAAAACATTTCGTTGTCTATACACCGACAATGGAGGAGAGTATACCTCGGATGAGTTCTGCGATTTTCTTGAGAGTATCGAATACGCCATCAGTTCACGTGTCTTAACACTCCACAACAAAACGGAGTAGCGAAAAAGAAAGAAACGTGCACTTGGCGAAATATGTCGAAGTATGCTTCATGCGAAGAATGTTCCAGGGCGTTTTTAGGCGTAAGCAATGAAGATCACTGCTTTTATAATCAATAGGCTTCCTTAACAAAGGTTATGTTTTATTTCACCCTTTGAAAAATTATGGAACATGAAGCCTATAGTTAGCTATTTTCGAGTATTTGGTTGGTATACGCTATGTTTTGTACACGACCATTCTGCGTAACAAGATGGACAAAAAGGTCATTAAGTGTATTTTTTGTAGGGTATGACAATCAAAGAAAAGGGTGGAGGTGTTGTGATCCTACAAGTGGAAAGTGCTACACATCTCTGAATGTGGTGTTTGATGAAGCGTCTTCATGGTGGTCCTCGAAAATGAGATACTACCAGACTCAAATGTTATTAAAAATGAGTTACAATCTACTCAAATCCAAATTTGAACTTAGATAAACCCGGAGATCTTGATGATGGTAGTGATGTCAACGGCCGTAACTCAAAGTCCCCAGGAAAAGCTGGTGTGTATGAACAACCAAGGAGTGAAGGTGAGTCTAGTGAAGCGAAGCACCAACCTCTCTCGAAAGATCAACAAGAGCCGAAAGCTAAATCCCAAATATGCCAACGCCGCCATCGTAAAAAAAAGCGGATCTGCGTAAGAACACGAAACATTTGAGGAAGCACTTCAGAATCCGGAATGGAATAAAGCTATGGCCGAGGAGATTGATGCATTAGAACGAAACCAGACTTGGGAGCTTGTACCAAAATCTAGAGATGTGAAGCCTATTTCTTGTAAATGGGTGTATAAGATAAAGCATCGCACAGATGGATCAATTGAGAGGTACAAGGTTCATTTGGTGGCTCGAGGATTTTCTCAACAATATGGACTAGACTATGATGAAACGTTTAGTCCAGTTGCAAAACTTACGACTGTACGAGTCTTACTCGCACTTGCAGCTAACAAAAATTGGAACTTGTGGCAGTTGGATGTTAAGAATGAGTTCCTGAATGGGGAGTTGGATCGGGAAATCTACATGAATCAACCGATGGGTTTTCAGAGTCAGGATCATCCTACATATGTGTGTAAGCTACGGAAGGCGCTCTATGGGTTAAATCAAGCATCGAGAGCTTGGTATGGTAAGATTGCTGAATTTCTAACTCACAGTGGTTATTCGGTGACACATGCAGATTCTAGTTTGTTTGTCAAAGCAAGTGGAAGGAAGCTAGCTGTTGTGCTAGTATATGTGGATGATTTAATTATAACAGGAGATTGCGAAGAAGAAATTCTTCGAACAAAGGAGAATTTATCAGTTCGTTTTCAAATGAAGGAATTGGGTCAACTCAAGTACTTTCTTGGTTTAGAGATTGATTGTACTCAAGAAGGAATATTTCTCTGTCAGCAAAAGTATTCTAGCGATCTGTTGAAGTTTGGAATGCTCGAGTGCAAACCAATTTCAACTCCGGTGGAACCAAATGCCAAAATGTGTGCTCATGAAGGGAGAGATTTGGAAGATGTAACGATGTACCGACAACTGGTGGGTAGTTTGATTTATTTAACTTTAACCAGACCTGGTATTGCTTACCCAGTTGGTGTGATGAGTCGGTACATGCAAAATCCAAAGAAGCCTCACTTGGACGCAGTTCGGCGAATTTTAAGATATGTGAAGAGTACGCTTGGTTATGGTGTCTTGTATGAGAAAGGTGGAGAGTGCAAGCTAACTGGTTACTGTGATGTGGACTATGCAGGTGATCATGATACCCGACGCTCAACTACCGGGTATGTTTTTATGCTTGGTTCTGGAGCAGTTTCTTGGTGCAGTAAAAGGCAGCCAACTGTGTCTTTGTCAACAACAGAAGCAGAATATCGAGCTGCAGCAATGGCAGCTCAAGAAAGTACTTGGCTTGTACAATTGTTGAAGGACTTGCATCAACCAACTGATTATGCAGTTCATGTGTATTGTGACAACTTGTCGGCAATACGTTTGGCAGAGAACCCAGTTTTTCATGCAAGAACTAAACATGTGGAGGTGCATTATCATTTTATTAGGGAAAAAGTTCTGCAAGAGGAAATTGTATTAGAACATGTTAAGATAGAAAACCAAAGTGCAGATTTGTTGACAAAAGGCTTGGGCGGCAGCAAATTTGGAAGACTTTGCAAGCAACTCGGGATGGCGGAAAGAATGAAAGTTGGCGTTGAGGGGAAGTATTAAAATACAACACCAACACATGGTCCTTGTTTTATTTTAAGTTGTTAGAATAATAAAAGGGTTGTTAATAAATTAGTCACTAGTTAGTAGTGGGTAGTACTGGGTTGTTTCATTTGTGTTAGTTGTCCTATTTTTAGGAGTAGTTGAGTTAGTGGAAAGGATAAGGCAACGTAGTTCCTTCCTTTTTTTATATGCCTATATAAGGCAGAGTAGTGCATAGATTAATTAATTTAATTTATCTGATTTTCACTGAGAATACTTTTCTTGTGTTGTCTTGTGAATACAAATATATCCTCTGTTTAGCTACACTCTTTTTGCTCGCTCAGGTTCTTTAGTAGCCTATCAATTGGCTTGCTGTTCTAACATAAGATTTCGAAAATGAGTGTTGTGAACAGTTCAGATATTACATGTATGTTACTAGGGAGAAGCATTGAATGTCATGGAAGTAGTCAAGTAGGGTACTATAATTGAAGATGCCATTCTTTGGTTGAATGTAATTGCGGGATTTATATATTGTTCTTGTTGGGGTGTTTTTGACAGACAGACAGACTGCAAAACAAAATCAACAATGGAGGAACATTTTTGCACCCTCATTATTTTAAGTTTTCGAAGCTTCTTGTTGATACAAATCATACTTAGATACTGCAGGAATGACGAAAGAGAATTTAGTGAATGAATTGTTTTTCACCATATTTACTCTTTAGGAAGAATTTCCCAAAATTGAGTCCATTCATTCTCTTGAACCATGATCCATTCAAAAATTTCAAATGCTCTGTTTCTTCTTGCCATGGAACTTAAAGTTGTCTTTTTTATATAATTTGGATTAGGTTCCCCGTGTTATTATTTTTTATGGTTTTGTCCTCACTTATCTAGTCCAGTTAAAGGCAAGTCTTGCGGATCGGCCAAAGGGACTGGGACCGGCAACCTCGAGGAATTCCCTTCCAGGCTTTACCAGTTGGATTATATGTTTTTCTATTTCGATTATTTGTTTATAAACTTCTTTGCTGGGGGCCTGGGGGGGTGGTGGGTGGTGTGGGGGGGGGAGGATGTTGGAGTTGGGATAGTTGTTGGGTGTCTCAACTAGCGGAAATAGACCACCGTAAGTAAAGAATTTTGTTTGTATATATATATATATATATATATATATATATATATATATATATATATATGATTTAATTTTTGTTTATAAGATATATGGATGGTGCCAAAGAATCTTGAAGCAGAAACAGTTTTATGATGGAGACTCTTCACTCGTCAAGAAATCAAATCAAAAGAGTAGAAGGTTTCAAGAATTATTTAAAGTTGAACATAGTAAAAAGAATAGCAAGTACCTGGCCTGGCTACTTTTTGTCATTGTGGTGTATTATTGTTGGTGATATTAGTATGGAGTATGGAGGCCTAAACCTTTTTCCTCTCAAGGCTATGCGCTATGCACTAGTTGGTTATTTTGTATTTTTTTGTTACCAATAAGTACTCGTTCAGATTTGGTTCACAAAATTTATCGACTATAAAATAAAATTTAATTGTCGTTTAGTTACTGAGTAAAGTACGATCTCGAATCAAGTCCGAACAGTTTAAAATTTTTAAACAAATATGATCCAAATATCAATAAAAAATTATAATTTGAGTAGGTTTGAATAATTTATCGAATTTTAAAATTTGTTCATATTTCGAGTCGATCTCGAATTAAACTTTGTACGAATTGAGCCTGCTCATTTTACGACCTTAAGCAAAAGCAAAAGCAAAAGCAAAAGCAAAAGCAAAAAGAAAGAAGAGGGAAAACTGGAAAATTAGTACAGACAGAGAGATTCGAATGTTGGTAGTGGCTCCTCTTTAACTACCTCCACTATAACAAAAATATTAGGGGGACCGGGTTTTGCTGATAGTGAATGACAGGGCAATTTTTTTATTTTTATTTTTAAATTACTCTCAAATAATTTATAAGATTTATTAGAATTGAAATTTTTACGAATAGTAATTTGGGTGTCATTTGGATACATATAAAATTTGGGTTATACGGTCTGTACAATCATGTATTTTATATGTATCCAAATGACACATAAATTACTTAATTTTGTAAAAATTTCGGTTCTAATAAATCTTATAAATTATTTGAGAGTCATTAAAAAAATAAAGAGAACTAGATTAGCAACGCATAAGGGTTACCAAAATAGTTATATAAGCTAAGCGAACTTGTATGTTTCTTTTCAGAATTAATGTTTCAAAATTAGCATCCTAACACTTATTAATAAAATATAATAAAATATTTATGCTGAATAGTATTATTTTTATTTTAATAACTTGTTATGATCGTAATTCACTGCTTGTGTATGACCTACACAAACTAAGTTGCTTTTCTTCCCCTATATTATCGTACTATCAACGGTTTCTAAATAAGATAAAAGTTAATAATATAATATTAAGAATTTTTTGTTTTGCATGATCACAAGTTTGAATGTATAAAACAATACAAGTTGTCACTAGATTCTAAAGATTAAATATAATAGCATAGGTTACTTAAAAAAAAGTATATTGATTTTATTTTATCCATAAATAAAAAAAAAGTATAGGGAGAGACGCATATGGATAACCTAATTTAGCATTCGCTTGTGAATTTATAACTTTTAATTACGTTTATCATCTCATAAGAGCACCTCCAAGAGTAATACTTTCTGAGTCTCTAATTATTTGACGTTTTAGAATTTTTTATTTGTTTTTAATTATTTAACGTTTGTTCAAATCTAAGAAAATTAATGATAATTTTTCCAAAATTATCATTTATTACTTTGTCTATTTTTTTGATACTTTTAACTCTTTCTCTCTTCTTATCTCAACAAAACTCTTCTGTATATTAATGAGGGAGAGAGAGAGTAGATAATTTTTAAAGAATTGGATACGTTTTTTATGGGGATGAATGGAGAGAGAGACCAATGAGTAAATGAGGTATGTGTGACGCCCCCAAAATAGTTATACATCGCCCATTTTAAGTCGTCAATAACATGGTACAAAAATAACTACACCTTTATTAATACAACATATAAATTGTGAGTTTAAATACAAATATTATCATCTAGACAATATTCACACCCAAATAAGTCCTTATTATAATTATTGGTACATTATTTTACAAAAATGGTGAGGACTACTAAGATAACTTTCTAGATCCATCATTCCACACCCCGACTAGAACTCGCTACATTCTCGCCTCCTGAGAAGAAAAATATAACAAAAAGTAAAAAGGTGAGCTCAACTAGCTCAGTAAAAAATATTATGACTAAGATAATATAGAACAAATTATCGTTAGTCTTCAACAGAAAAAAATCTGATAAAATACAATAGATAATAAGTTTCAGATCAATATTTGTAGCGGAAATAATAATTCATAGAAGAGTTACGTAGAGAATGAAATCTACTAT
This sequence comes from Panax ginseng, assembly GCA_020205605.1. Lineage (NCBI taxonomy): Eukaryota > Viridiplantae > Streptophyta > Magnoliopsida > Apiales > Araliaceae > Panax > Panax ginseng. Next base: position 179,583,281 of record CM035128.1, on the reverse strand, counting down.
AATCTATGAATTTAAAAGTCCATCATCAATATTTTATCCCTGTAACATCAACCAATATTCATCTTAAATTAAATATTCATCTTTGCACTACAGGCCAAAGATATTTATCGATTAATTACGTGTTAATCTCAACACTGTACATCTTTTGCACTACGGCCAAAGATATTCATAAGAAAATCAACAATCTTTGCACTACAGGCCAAAGATATTCAGTAATATCATCATTTAGAACTGAGGATAATGAAAAATATTTCAAAGAAAACAAATCCAGTGAAACAAAAGAACAAATAATAAGGATTCGTACTTTAAACAGTCCAAGTTCAAAAATACTTTATAAATAATCATAGTGAAGTAAAATTCAAGAATGATCAAAACATGGATACAATCAAAGCTAGTATCCATAATAGATATTTTGGAAGAAAAAAAATAAAAATTTAATTTTTCTGTGAATAGTATCGTATTCGTGAATAGTGCTGTATACGTGAATAGTAAACCCGACTAAAAGACAAGAATTTCACAAGAAAAATCTTACCAATATTCCGGCATTATGATATTAGAAGAAATAATATCATTTTAAAAAAAAAAATATCCCTTACCTTGAAAAGACTGTACTTCTAGCATGAATGCCGGATATAGTGCGGAAGGAACTTGCACCATATAAGTAACACTCAAAGTATCAAAATACTCACAAGAATACGCTCGATAATATAGAGAGAAGAGAAAAGAGAGAAAACTTTACGGTGTGATTTCAATTCTAACCTAAACACCCTATTTATAAAAAAATGCTTAGAACACCAAAGCAGAAAATTTAATAAAATATTATTATTAATAACAAAATTCATACGCATCCTTTGAAATCAGATTTCCCACATGCCCACCTTCTAGAAAAAGTAAGAAATACGTTTTTTATAAAATAAATAATTAAAATTTCCAAAAATCAATTATTTCAGAATTTTGAAACTTCAATAATTCATAATAAATAGCCTTTTTATCAGAAAAATTCGAACCACATCTCCTTTTTATAGAAAATTCTATTCTCTACAATTTTGTAAGTTTAAGTTTATCCAAATTTCAAGCAGAAGTTGACCGAAATCCATAAACGGGCAATTTTACGGGCTAAAAACTAATTTCAGTCAAAAAATGGGGTCCACCGACATGTTTAACATATTTTAAACATTAATTGTAACAAAAATACTCATCCTCCTCATATACTCATATACCACATTCATTGTAAAAATATCACTATTATTATATTATTAAAATATAATAATATATTTAAATAAATTATTTATCAGAAAAGATAAAATAATAATTTTTCAACAATTGTCACATTAAAATTTTTCTCCATCTATATCCACATAAAATGAATATTTTTCTTATCATATAAATCAATAATTAATTATTCACAATTAATATTACTGAATCACAATCTTGTGATCGAGGCGGTTCGAGGAAAGAGGGGCTTTTCGATAAGGATTTCTCTCTTCTTGGCCTATGATAAGGTGACCAAACCTCTCCTTAGACAGAACTTTCTAGACATTGTCAATAATATTATCTAATAATATTATTCAAATAATATGAATTATTGATCTGATAATGAAAATATTGTGTAGTGATAATTATTGAAACAACAATAATATAAAATATCAACGTAGCAATTATTAAATCAATAAAATAAAATATTGAACAGTAACTACTGTAACAATTATTGAGTAATGTCTTCCTACGTAAGAATCAATAATTAGTGCAATATCGTGTGCTACTGTGTTTTAACCACCGGGTATTCCAACAGTATAAACGGTAACAACTACGTCGTTATTTATAAACAACTTATACTTGTCATTTTCTTCATCCAATCGCTTTCCGTTATGGGGCCCACACAAGGCTGCGCCGTCGTACGAATATTCTCCGACAGTAAGAATATTCCACGACCAAACGAATATTCTCCGATAAAATGAATATTTTATAACCACTTGCATATTTAAAATATTTGCGCATTTTACCTGTAAGACCCCAACTTATTATTAAATAAAATTGAAATTTCCTCTATTTATTATTTTAAAATAGTAAGGGTTGGTTTGATTAATGTGGTTAGTTATGGGTAAAATGTACAAATATTTTAAATAAGCAATGGTTATAAAATATTCATTATTGTCGAGAATATATTCGTTTTGTCGTGAATATTCGTGATTTATTAACAGCCTTTGTAAATGGGCCCCATAACGGAAACGACGAGATGAAGAAAAACGACAAGAATAAGTTGTTTATAAATAATTACAGAGTTGTTATGATAATAGCACTGCTGAATACCCGTGGTTAAAACACAAAGAAGACATTACCTCAGATTGCACCAATTATTGATTCTTACAAGAAGACACTACTCAATAATTATTACAAGAATTATCGCTCAATATTTTATTTTATTGATTCAATAATCGCTACGCTAATATTTTATCATTGTTTCAATAATCATTGTCACACCGCATAATATTTTCCTTTATCGAATCAATAATTCATATTATTTGAATAATATTATTAGATAAAGATTATTGGTAATGTCTAAAAGTTCGCCTAAGGAGAGGTTTGGTCACCTAATCATACTACCAAGAAGAAAAAATCCTTATCGAAAGCCCTCTTCCTGAACCGCCTCATTGTCAAGATTGCGATTTTATAATATTATTTATGAATAATTAATTATTGATTTATATGATAAGAAAAAAAATATTCATTTTATGTGGATATAGATGGAGAAAATTTTTAATGTGATAATTATTGAAAATTGATATTTTTTCTTTTCTCGATAAAATAATTCATTTAAATATATTATTATATTTTAATAATATAATAATGGTGATATTTTTACAATGAATGTGGGATATATGAATAAATGAGTAGAAAAGTATTTTGTTATAATAAATATTTAAAACATGTTTTTCATGTTTGTGGACCCCATTTCTCGAATGAAATTTGATTATAACTGTAAAATCGCCTGCTTATGGATTTTTGGCCAATTTCTTGGAATTTAGAAAAATTTCTTCTGCAGTTGTAGAGAATGAAATTTCTATGAAAAGACATGAGATTCAATTTTTCCGATAAAAGGGCTATTTTTGTGAATTATTAAAGTTCCGTAATATCAGTCCAATTAATTTTTGGGTTATAAAATATTTTTTGATGAAAATATTTTTTTATTTTTGCACATGTGTGGCTGGTGTTTTTGACCAAAAGGTGGGCTAAGGAAATTTATAATATATATATATATTAATATTTTATTAAATTTTCTGCTTTGGTATTCTAATCATTTTTCTATAAATAGGGTGCTTAGGTTAGAATTGAAAATCACATAAGAAATGTGACGCCCCCAAAATAGGTCTACATCCCCCATTCTGAGTTGTCAATACACTGCGAAAACAACTACAACTTTATTATTACAATAGTAAAACTATGAGTTTAAATACGAGATATTGCCATCTGCATAATATCCATATACAAATAAATCCTCATCATAATTATTGATATATTATTTTACAACAATGGTGAGGACTACTAAACAACTCTCCTAGAACTTTCATTCCATACCCCAGGCTGCATCTTTGCTTATATTCTCGCCTCCCGAAAAGAAAAAATGGAACAAAAAGGAAAGGAGGTGAGCTCATTGCTTGAAGAAAGAATATTATGACTAAGATAATATACAACAAAATTATCGTTAGTCTTCAACGAGGAAAAAATATAATAGAATACAATAGACAACAAGTTTTAAATCAATATTCGCGGAAATAATAATTCATTAGAAGAGTTAAGTAGAGAATGCAAACTACTATCTTCTATGTATGAATTTTAAAGTTCATCGTCTATTTTATCCCCGTAACATCAATCAATATATATCTGGGGATCAAATATTCATCCTTGCACTACGTGCCAAGGACATTCACCATTAATTCATGTTCATCTAAACACTGCTCATCTTTGCACTACGGGCCAAAGATATTCATCGAAATCATTCATCTTTGCACCTACGGGCCAAAGATATTCATCGAAAATCATTCATCTTTTTGACTATCGGCCAAAGATATTCATCATAAATTATTCATCTTTGCACTACAGGCCAAAGATATTCAATAATATCATCATTTAAGATCCGAGGATGATGAAAAAATATTTTTTAAAGAAAACGAATCCGATGAATCAAAATGACAAGGATTAAGGATTAAGGATTACGTACTTTGTTTTATCCACGTCCAAAAATACCTCAAAAATAATCATAGTGGTGTAAAATTCAAGAATGATCAAAACATGGATACAATCAAAGCTAGTGTCCGAATAGATATTTTGACGAAAAGGAAAAATTTCATTTTTAGATGAATAATGTCGTGATTCGTGAATAAGTCAGATATCGTGAATAGTCTCAGATCGTGAATAGTAATTCACACCAAAAGATAGAAATTTCACAAAAACATCATCACGCTTACATGAATAGTACTCATAAATAGTAACTTTTGAATAAGAACTCATGAATAAGAACTCGTGAATAAGAATCTCATGAATAGTAACTCCAGAACATGAAAAAGTTCCAAATTTGATAAAAAGTTTCAACCAATATTTCAAAGATAATGATATTGAAGAAATAATATCATTTGAGAAGAAAATAACATCCCTTACCTCGAAAGACAAGATTTCTAAGTTGAAACAGGATATAAGGCTATGACTTGAACTTGCCGACCGTATAGCAATACTCAAAGTATACTCAAAATACTCACAAGAATACGCTTCGATAATATAGAGAGAAAACTTGATTTTACGGTGTGATTTTCAATTCTAACCCAAGCACCTATTTATAGAAATTGCTTAATACACAAAGTTGAAAAATTTAATATAATAATATATATATATATCAAAATTCTCTACGCCATTCTTGAATCTGAAAATCTAGAATTCAACCCATTCAAATCACATATTAGACCCAAAAAACGTTTTTCTTATTTTAAATATTTTAAACTTCCAAAATCAATTATTTGAGCTTGAACTTCAATAATTCATAATAAATAGGCCTTTTATCAGAAAAAATTCGAATCTCGCGAGTTTTTATAGGAAATTCAATTCTCTACAACTTTACGAGAAGAAAGTTTTCCAAATTCCAAACAGAAATTGACCGAAATCCACAAACGGGTGATTTTAGAGGCTATAATCAAATTTCAAATCGATAAATGGGTCCACCAGACATGTTTAACATGTTTTAAACATTTATTGCAACAAAAAATACTCTTCCTCCTCAGTATACTCACATATCCCACATTCGTTGTAAAAATATCACCATTATTATATTATTAAAATATAATATTATATATATTTAAATGAATTATTTTATCGAGAAAAGATAAAATTTTAATTTTCAACAATTGTCATATTAAAATTTTTCTCCATCTATATCCACCTAAAATCAATATTTTCCTCATCATATGAATCAATAATTAATTATTCACAAATAATATTACGAATCACAATATTGACAACCTGCATAGCTCCTTCAGGAAGAGGGGCTTTCGAATAAGAATTTCTCCTTCTTGGCAGCAATTAGGTGACCAAACCTCTCCTTAGATGAACTTTCTAGACATTGCCAATAATGTTATCTAATAATATTATTCAGATAATATGAATTATTGCTTGACGATGAAAAATCTTGTGTAATGACAATTATTGAAACAACAAAGAATATAAAATATCAACGCAAAGCAATTATTGAATCAATAAAATAAAACACCTTTGAGCAATAATTACCGTAACCATTATTGAGTAGTGCCTTTTTACGTAAGAATCAATAATTGGTGCAATACTGCGTGTCTTCTTGTCTGATAACGCGTATTCTTGTGTTTTAACCACCGGGTATTCCAACGATTAAATTGTAATAACTACGCCAAGTTATTTTTAAACAACTTATATTTGTCATTTTCTTCCTCCAATCGCTTTTTCGTTATGGGGCCCACATATGTTTCGAGGTCAGTCGTCTGCGAATATTCCCCGACGATATCGAATATTCCCCGACAACAATGAATATTTTATAACCACTTTGCTTATTTTGAAATATTTGCGTATTTTACCCGTAAATATCCACATTAATCACATCAACCCTTACTATTTCAAAATAATAATTAGAGGAAATTAAATTTCATTTATTAATTATTTGGGATCTTACAACCTCCCTCCTTATGAAATTTCGTCCTCGAAATTGACGTCGTCGTGCACTGTGTTTTCAAAAGATGAGGATACCTCGCTTTCATTTCCGCTTTCCAACTCCCGGTCATTTCCTCTATAAGATGGTTTCTCCACAAGACTTTAACTTGTGGTATGACCTTCGTCGTAGGGACATGCTCCTTCCTATCCAAGATCTTGACAGTACTTCCTCACATCGTTAAGTCTTGGCTATCTCGTCCCGGATTCTAACTCAATAACGCGTGATTCGGTCTTTCACATATTTACTGAAGTGCGAGATATGTGAAACACATTATGAACACGAGACATACTTGGAGGTAACGCGCAGTCTATAGGCTACATTTTCTACTCGTTCAAGAATTTGAAATGGACCAATAAATCGTGGATTGAGCTTTCCTCTTTCCCGAATCTTGTAACTCCTTCCATGGGGCAACACGCAACAATACATGATCCCCATACTAAATTCCACATCCTTTCGATGAAGATCCGCATAACTCTTTTGTCGATCTTGTGCTTGCTTTATATCGTTGTCGAATCATTTGGATCTTTTCGGTGAGTCATACGTCTTAACTTCGGGTCCCAACAATGTTGCTTCACCCACCTCATCCCAACATATTGGAGAGCGACACTTTCGTCCATATAATGCTTGAATGGGGCCACACCTATACTTGCACGATAATCTTGTTGTTGTAGGAGAATTCCACCAATGGTAAATACTTATCCCAACCGCTTACTTGAAGTCAGGACACGAGTCTTAATAAATCTTCAAGAGTTTGAATAGTCCTCTCGATTGTCCGTCTGCTTGAGGATGGTATGCAATCGAATCTTAAATCCGTACCCATAGCTTTTTGCAAGCTAACCCAAAATCTTGAAGTGAATCTTGGTCAACGATCCAAAACTATGGATCTTGGCATGCCATGCAATCTCACAATCTCATTTACGTACATTTGAGCAAGACGTTCAAGGAATAAGTCTCCGTATTGGCAAGAAATGAGCGAACTTGGTTAATCTATCAACAATAACCCAAATAGCATTTATGCCTTGAGAAACCGTGGGAAGTCCGTGAACGAAATCCATGGTAATGTGTTCCCACTTCCATTTCGAATCTCAAGTGGTTGCAATGGTCCCTTAGGCACTTGATGCTCTGCGCCTTTACACGTTGACAAGTTAAACATGTTGAGATAAACTTTGCAATCTCTCTCTTCATATTGTTCCACCAAAATGTATGTCAAGATCACGATACATTTTAAGACTTCCGGATGGATTGCAAATGGTGTATTGTGTGCCTCCATCATAATCTTGTACTTCAAATCGTAATCGTTAGGAACACAAAAAGTGCAGGTGGACTCAAGTATTCCTTCTTCATCAATTCTCGCCCTAATAGCTCCTTCTTGTACTTTCTTCTTCATATGCATCATTTCCGGATTGCGGTGGCTTGAGCAACCCTTAACTTTTTCTATTAAAGTTGGCTCTATGGGTATATTTGACATCATCGCTTTTCTCGTTCCTGCGTATATGATCTTCTACTCAACGCGCCGGCTACCACGTTCGCTTTTCTAGGATGGTATTGAATAGTGTGGTCGTAGTCTTTCAATAGCTCGAGCAACGTCATTTGCCGCATGTTAAGTTCTTTTTGAGTGAAGAAATATTTAAGGCTTTTATGGTGCGAATATATCTCCACTTTCTCTCCATATAGATAGTGCCTCCAGATCTTTAAGCGCGAAACGACTGCCTTAACTCTAGATCATGAGTAGGATAATTCCTCTCATATTCTTTTTAAGTTGTCATGAGGCATAGGCTATGACTTTCCCACGTTGCATGAGAACACATCCTAACCCTTTGCCCGAAGCATCGCTGTAGATAACAAATCCATCCGAACCAGATGGTATTGTTAGAACAGGTGCCAAAATAAGTCTCCTTTTAAGCTCTTGGAAACTCTTCTCGCACTCTTCGCTCCAAACGAATTTTGTATCCTTCCGAGTTAGATGAGTTAACGGAGTAGCGATTCGAGAAAACCCTTCCACGAATCTCCGATAATAACCAGCTAAGCCCAAAAAGCTACGTCTTGATCCACCGACTTTCTTGTTGCTCTAACTTTGTATTGCTTCAATCTTGGCACGTCAACAGATACTCCATGTTTTGACACCACATGCCCAAGAAATGCTACTTCCTCAAGCCGAAACTCGCATTTCTTTAACTTGGCATAAAGCTTGTTTTCACGAAGCCTTTGGAGTACCGAACGAATGGTGCTCATCATGATCTTCTGGCTTTTGGAATATATGAGGATGTCATCAATAAAGACAACAACGAACCCATCCCAAATACTCTTTGAATACTCGGTTCATCATATCCATGAAAGCCGCAGGAGCATTAGTCAATCCGAAAGACATAACTAAGAATTCATAATGCCCGTCATCGAGTTCTAAAGCGCATCTTTGGAATATCCTCGCCTAATCTTCAAATTGATGATATCCGAAACGAAGATAGATTTTTGAAAAGAATTGTGCTCCTTGCAATTAGAGCGTAACCTCTCTTGATGTAACTTTCTAGACATTGCCAATAATGTTATCTAATAATATTATTCAGATAATATGAATTATTGCTTCGACAATGAAAAATCTTGTGTAATGACAATTATTGAAACAACAAAGAATATAAAATATCAACGCAAAGAATTATTGAATCAATAAAATAAAACACTTTGAACAAATAATTACTGTAACCATTATTGAGTAGTGCCTTCTTACGTAAGAATCAATAATTGGTGCAATACTGCGTGCCTTCTTGTGCGAATAAATACAGCGTATTCTGTGTTTTAACCACCGGTATTCCAACAATTATAAATTCAGAACAACTACGCCAGTTATTTTTAAACAACTTATATTTGTCATTTTCTTCCTCCAATCGCTTTTTCGTTATGGGGCCCACATGGTCGCTGCTTGTCGTATTTAATATTCCCCGACAAAGATCTGAATATTCCACGACCAAACGAATATTCCCCGACAACAATGAATATTTTATAACCACTTGCTTATTTTGAAATATTTGCGTATTTTACCCGTAACTATCCACATTAATCACATCAACCCTTACTATTTCAAAATAATAATTATAGGAAATTAAATTTCATTTATTAATTATTTGGGATCTTACAAGAAATTGAAGTTTCCTCTCTCTTTATTTCTCTATATTATCGAGTGTATTCTTGTGAGTATTTTGATACTTTGAGTATTGTTATACGGTCTGAGTTCCTTCAAAGACTATATCCCGAAAGAATCCAAATCGAAATCTTTTCTTTTCGAGGTAAGGGATATTATTTTTTTAAAATGATATTATTTCTTCTAATATCATTATCTTAGGAATATTAGTAAGATTTTTCTTGTGAAATTCTTGTCTTTTAGTGTCGGAATTACTATTTACGTATACGGCACTATTCACGTATATGGCACTATTCACAGAAAAATTAAATTTTTATTTTTGTCTAAAATATCTATTATGGATACTAGCTTTGATTGTATCCATGTTTTGATCATTCTTGAATTTTACTTCACTATGATTATTTATGAAGTATTTTTGAACTCGGATTGTTTAAAGTACGAATCCTCAATAATTGTTCTTTTGTTTCACTGGATTCGTTTTTTTTAAAATATTTTTCATCATCCTCAGTCCTAAATAATGGTATTCTCGAATATCTTTGGCCCCAGTAGTGCAAAGATGGTTGATTTTCTTATGAATATCTTTGGCCCGTAGTCAAAAAGATGTACAGTGTTGAGATGAACATAACCGATCGATGAATATCTTTGGCTGTAGTGCAAAAGATGAATATTTGATTCAAGATGAATATTGATTGATGTTACAGGGATAAAATAATGATGATGGACTTTTAAATTCATAGATTATAGTAGATTTCATTCTCTACGTAACTCTTCTATGAATTATTATTTTCGCTGCGAATATTTATCTGAAACTTGTTGTCTATTATATTCTGTCAGATTTTTCCCTGTTGAAGACTAACGATAATTTGTTCTATATTATCTTAGTCATAATATTTTTTACTAGGCTAGTTGAGCTCACCCTTTTCCTTTTTGTTTCATTTTTTTTTCTCAAGATGCGAGAATATAGCGAGTACTCGTCGGGGTATAGAATGAAGGTCTTGAAAAGTTATTTTAGTAGTCCTCACCATTTTTATAAATTAATATACCAATAATTATAATGAAGACTTATTTGGGTGTGAATATTGTCTAGATGACAATATTTGTATTTAAACTCATAATTTTTATGTTGTATTAATAAATTTATAGTTGTTTCTGTACCATGTTATCGACGACTCAAAATGGGTGATGTATACCTATTTTGGGGGCGTCACATTGCCCATAACTAACCACATTAATCAAATCAATCCTTACTATTTCAAAATAATAAATAGAAAAAATTTAATTTTATTTATAATAAGTTGGAGTCTTACAGTATGAGAATTTTTTTAGGAGATAATTATGAAAAAATATGTTAGAGAGTATGAATAACTATGATAAATAATGATTTAAGGGTATTATAGACAATTAAGTACTATATTTAATGATTTTTAATCATTATCTTAATTCTTGTGTTAACCTCTAAAACGTCATGTAATTAGGAAATGAGGGAGTAATAAAAAAAACTTTTCAAAATGAAGTTTGTTAATATATGTGACAATTTGAAGAACATTATTTATTACTTTTCATATTTTGTGTCTCATTAGTCTCTTCAATTCAATAAGTTTTACATCAAACCTATCAAACGTAATAAATATTTTTTTAGCATTTAGTTGTAGATTTAAAGAGTGAGAAAGATGTTACAAATTTGATGACTAAAGTTGAAGAGACTGCTGAAGAAGATTTTTCTGATGTGACTCATCTATTTAAGTATATCAGAAGACTCTTGAAGATGTTCTAAAAAGGGAATAATGCTAGATATACAAACTATTTTATAAATATTTTATAAACTGTTGATGTGGCATACACCACCTCAACATATTGTGTAGGGCCAAAGACTACATTAAAATAATTTATTAATAAATATGTTGAGGTAAAATATGTCACATCAATAATTTATAAAATAATTTATATCAGTAACATTGCTCAAAAAAAAGAGCTTGAATAGAACCAATATTAAGCACTAATGCGAAACCAACACTCCCAACACTTGTATCAATTTTTTTTTTACAAAATAGTGAAAGGGTTCTAAATTTAAGACTTTAAAAAAGAGTCGGATCAATAAACACATATAATTTTTAAATAAATATAATCGTATAAATATTTTATTAATATTAGCATTTGGTGGCACACACATTTTATGTGTAAATTATGTGGAATAAATTAAAATTTTATAAAAATTTAAAAAATTATATTAAAAAATTAAAAAGAATTAAATAATAATATATTTAAAATTGTAGAAATAAGAAAAAAAATAAAAAAGAGAAGTGGTCAAGCGTGACGGGCACTCTATAATATAAATATAGATAGATGTCTACCGACAATAATTGAACATATTTTTGATACATTGTATCATTCTCCACCAAAAAAATTCCTCTTTCCTACAATGATCTATTGCATTGTATGAATCATGATCATGCTTTTCAGTTTTTGTAAGTAATGAAGAAGTTTTAAATAAACACACCCCGTCCGATCCGATTTTCTTTAAAAACTATCTGACGGTGTATTATTGCTTACGTGCTTTTTCACATGCACCAATTTTCCCCACTACATCTAAATGTGTAAATGAATCAAGTCTAATTGAGTATTTTATTGCTCAGATTTAGTTTATAAAGTTTATCGAATATGAAATAAGATTTGATTGAAGAAGCTATCAAGTCGAGCACGATCTCGAATCGAGTCCGAATAGCTTAAACTTTTCGAGCGAATATGATCCGAGTATCAATAAAAAATTATAATTTGAAGAGGTTCGAGTAAATTATCGAACTTTAAAATTTGCTCATATTTGACTCATTTATATTTCGAGTCGAGTTCAAATCGAATTTTTTGTCGAACAGATACGAATCGAACCTGAACTGTGTGCTCATTTTACGACCTTAACCACATCAGATCACCACCTCTATTATTAGGTATATAAATGAATTGAGTCCAACCGACTTTGAGTCGTTCATATTTGGTTTATAAAATTTATCGTATGAAATAAAGTTTAATTGGGAAAGTCTAACATGATTTTGAATCGAAAACTTTTCGAATTCCGATAATTAATGGAAAATTATAATTTCAAGATGTTGGAATAATTTATTAAATTTTAAAATTTACTCATATTTAAATTATTTATATTTTGAATAGAACTCGAATCGAATTTTTAGAGTACGAATCTAGCTCGAAATGATCAGTTGATTTTACGTTCTTACCTATTTGTATTGGAAGTAGTTAGCATGAAGTTAAATTTTGAGTAAGTTGGTTAATTGGCCAATAGAATACTGACAATAATATTCTAAGTGTGTCAGCATTTTATTAATTAATTGACCAACATATTCAAAAAATAAACTTCGTGGATCCATTTGTATTTCAGTACAATCATCACTTTCTCTCTCCTCTCTCTGTGGGTTGCTTCTCTATCTACTATCTGTGTCCTGTTCTGTTTGAAAAAATACAGAAGATTGTAAACCGGACTGGACCTCTCCTCTTAAGTCCCCTTTTCACTGTCTCATTCATTCTACCCTCTGCACCAAAACCATTACTATCTCTTTCTCGTATTAACTCTCTTGTCGTTCTCTATTATTCTCTCTTTCTCTTTTTCTACATTATACATAAAGATTGTTTCTTGCAACTCCCTCTGTCTTTTTATCTGATTAATGAAAATGTTGAGTTGAAATGGTCACCTAATCCAGTACCCACTCAATTAAATTCTTGAAATATACCTCAATATATAAAGATTTCATTGTTGGTGGTTTTTCAACTTCTGTTTGAGGCTTTGAGCTTGTAAAGCTTTTGTTTAATTGCTCTGTTTTTGCAGTGAAGAGCAAAGTTTTTTTTTTTTTTTTTTTTCATCTGGGTATATTTGAAATGGCGAATCTTGGGATGACCCACCACGACTTAGAATGCGGCAGTCACCGCCGTTCCTCCGCCGTGAGCGATTACGACGAGGAAAGCATCTGTTTTTCCGAAGCCGATGAAGGTTCTTGTTATTCTCAGTTCTATTCAACAGCTGATGGGTCAAATGATGACTACAATTTTGATCCAGAAATTGGGAAAGTTTGGGATTCTAGGAGAGTTTCATCTGTGGCTGAATCGGATTGTTCGGTTGATATTAAGAATGGGGGTGATGAAGTTGAGGTGCATTTGGGAAAAGTGGAGAGAGATTGCAGAATTTGCCATCTGAGTCTTGAAATGGATGGTAGTAATCAGGAGACTGGGATTGCCATTGAATTGGGTTGTTCTTGTAAGGATGACTTGGCTGCTGCTCATAAGCATTGCGCTGAGGCTTGGTTCAAGATTAAGGGAAATAAGTGAGTAAAACTAAAACCCTGAAATTTCTCATTTTTTACTTGTTATATATGCTTAAAAAAATAGGTTGAATATTTATGCTTTTATTAATTTATGGGTATTCATTTAAGAAGTCTTTCAGCATTATTATGTATGTTTAAATTTTGGTAGAATGTTCCAGCCCAGTGTTTCTGTTTTGATTACAATTTAATTCTGGCTGTATTTGCTGAATCATATTTATATCTCATTACTGTTCATTTAATAGATGCTTTGTACTATTTTAATATTTTTTTTTGAGTTTTAATTTGCCTTTTAAATTAGTTTAAGAATGTTGAGTTTTGAAGCGTAACGTAGAAGATTTCTTTGCTTTAGAGGGGTCAAGATAGCATAATTATGTTTAGTAGAAGGTAAAGGGAAAAGAATTGTGTTAATTAAAGGAGATGATGGGAAAAGTAAAGCAGATGGAGGATTTGTTGATGTTTCTAGTTAGACCGACGATTCCCTTCCTTTTGTCTTTTTCTTAAGCATAGTAAATTTATAGCTTATCTTTGAGATTCTAATTTTCTTTGTGAAAGCAGAGATTTGACCCATCAACTTATATTCATTTTTCTTGGCAAAAGATAATTACTTGCTGCAAGCTTCAGCCGGGAGGCTGCATGTTGATCAGGTCAGCATATGATCTAGGGGTAGTGTTTAAAGCAGACAATGCAGTCAATTATGAGAATGTTTAGTTGGTTGTTCCGCTTGGCCTCAATTGGAAGCTTTTACACTTACTTTTTATGATCTTTGAATGAGTTGATCATTTTCAGGACGTGCGAAATTTGCAATTCCATTGCACGCAATGTTGTTGGCCCAAATGATATTGAATCTGCGGAGCAGACACATGATGAGACCAACACCACGACAGCAAATGCAGCCTCAGCACCAGTACCAGTGTCGTCATCAACTACAGAGACTCGAACATGCTTAAATGGTCACCGCTTCCTAAATTTCCTTCTTGCATGTATGGTTTTTGCATTTGTCATATCGTGGCTTTTCCACTTCAACATCCCATCATGAAAATCGTGCCCAAGATTTCTGATTCTGTATGGGTGAATTCGAAAAGGAGGCTGCAATATTTAACAAACTTGTAGTGTAAAGCCTCGAGGTATTTAATATTTTATATAGGTAGATTTTTCAACATCTCCATTATCCATTCCTTTCGTGTCTAGAGTTGGTTGCACGGTTCTTATGATTATCACAAGTTAAGTGCTATTTACACTCATGAATTTCTTGAAATACTTTTGTTGTTGCAATGTGATTAGATTGTTCTTAGCAGCCCAAAATTGAGCAAAAAGAATTATTAATATTATTATTTTTTATTTTTTTATTTTTTTATCGTTTTTGATAAATGATGCTTAGCAAGTCATCTATAACTCATTTTATTTTGCTCTACTCCAAAAACAGAAGCTGTAACATAATCAATACAGAAATGTAATACCCATATGAATTTATGGAGTTGCAGGTATCAAACCCAATGACTTGAGAAAAATTAGTGTTTGATCCAGCTTGATTAGTGGTATTAGTTTATTAAACACCTAAAACCTTAGGCTAGATATTAAGAATATAAGTGGAGCACATCAACTATATACAAATGAAGCTGAACATCGGTATTGAATCTACATTTTCTTTCTTCTGTATATGTTTTTGACAAAGGACTTGAGACATTCGGTGAAAAATATATTGCCAAAAAACAGATACTCAAACCAAGAGGGCTAAGGACATATAAAACCAACAATAAATATTCAAAGTATCGTTTAAATTTTCAGGAGATCAAAATGGAAAAGGCAGGAGGATAGATACAAGAGGCTAGAAATTAAGAAAAATGGACAGACTATATATACACTTTCAGTTTTTGTTTCTTTCTGCTTCCAAGTTTGTGCCGTCTTTAAGTGATTCTTGGGCATCGGTGTCCATACCCAGGCTGAAAAGGGCAGCTGCCTGAAGGTAAAAAGCAGTTGGCCACTCTGGAGAAACTACCTGGGCTTGCATAGCATCCCCAAGAGCTTCCTGTGGCATGTCATTCATTAGGAATGATAAGCAGCGCCTAGCAAAAACTGTTGGTGATACCATGGTCCCTCCATCGATGAACTACAGTGGACAGAAAAAGTAACTTAAGCCTATTGTTCTTATAATCGAACTTCAACGTTGAACTACAGGTTAATCTTTCATTGTTTCTTTTTTAGACAGTAGTACATGACTTGTACATTCGAGGTACAGTCGAATTAACCATTTATCTGCAAGTTTTTCTATCCCGAGCTTTTGTGATATAATTTATGCATACTTTGTCATGGTATTGAATCAACATTTTAACCTTAGTTTTGCAAGGTTGCCGTGAATTACATCTGTTATTTCAGAAATGATCTCTATAAACAAAAAGCATATTTATACAAATTAAATAATATGGGCCGTAAACAAAGGGAGCACCTGTGTGAAGCAGTCAATGGCTGTCGTGAAATCCTTAGCCCGGAAAGCAGAATCTCCTTGCTTCTTAGAATTCAATGTCTCCTGCATTTGATTTGTCCACATTTGGAAAGAAAGCTGCAGGCAGATTGCAATTGATATTAGCTTTTTGCTATCACCAATAAAAGAAACAAAATCTACAGGAAACATAATTTATTACTACTCCTTAACAGAAATCGAGTCTATACTTGCTCTCTACAGCAACCAGTACTTGTCATCCCAATTTACAAAGATAAAAGTGACACAGAGAGCTTTATATACTGAGATAATATAAAGCATTTTTAAAAAAATTAGGTTTTGCTGGTAACAAACCTCATTGGCAATTCCCTCATCATCCTTGTATCCAATCTTCTCTAATATTTCATGTATGGCTGTCAGATCCATTCTCAAGCAAGATTCACCCAGCGCATAACAACAGTAACGGTTCTGTAGAATTTGCATTTCCATGTGGAATACCCATCAATTCATGTGATGGGACCTGATTAATCAACTAGTCAGAAATCACACTTATCACATCTATAATCTTTTTTACCCATTTGCATATTTTCAAAGCAAATAGTGAACATGCATGCAATATGAAGCTCCTTCAATAGCTTTTGCCTTATAACTGTAACAGAAAAATTAGTTCTCCACTATATCCACTATAATTACATTAAAAAGGAAGACGGAGTAACGTAGGCAGAGAAAACCAGTTTGGTCATTAAGAACATATATATTGATGAATATGAATATAGAATAACATAGTTTTTTCTATGATAAAAGAAAAGATGAGCTAAAGAATCAATAAAACCAGTTTTGACCCTTTAATGACTTAAATAACAAGTGCTCCTGAGGAGCTCATCATTACAACACTTTCAGAGACTATACAATTTATGCCTTTATAGAAAGCGTGGATGTAACCAATTATGATTTATTATACCTCTGTTTCTTTCTGAAGAGACATGAGAGCAGTAACAAGGGACTTCGCATTTGGCCTCTCACGAGCTTCATACTGCAAACAACGGGAAGCTAACCGCACCAACTCAGTTCCATCATCATTTGAGAAATGACCCTCCAAACAAGAATCCATAAGCATCAAGAAATTCTTGCCACGAATGAGGTCTAGTGCCTGTTAAAAAGGTTGAATTTTGGTTCTCAAATGACCGACTAACAAAGCATAAAAACTAACACTATTAAATGCTGACAACTTGTGACAATTTTTCACTGACAATAACAAAATATTGAAATTCAAAATTTAGCAAGGGTAAACTAAAAATCAGAACATGATGCAAATGGCAAGAAGACCAATGGATGGATAGTTCTGCTCACAAGCATCAATAGACAGTATAGAAAAGTGATTTGGCAACTTCACCAAGTTCGAACAACACCATACCCATGATGTTGGATTATAAACATTTTATTTAATTTCTAAGCAGATCTTTTGTCAATAGGCTTTCCAGGGAATTAGTGAGAAAGTATGCCACCTTCCATTCCATGCAATAAAATTATGATAGAAGCTTCCAACATTCAATTGGATGTAACATTATCAATCACAAGGGTGAACAACCATAACAAAGGGTTTCACGATAGTTAATTAGCCAAAGTGACAAAGTGCCCTTGAAGCTATATTTTTCTTTGGTAATTGCAGTTACCACAAGCTTGCAAAAGAAACTGACTAAAGGAAACAAAGCAATAAATGATTAAACTGATGCAAACTTGAAGAGATGAACACTTACATGGCTTGGTGGAATATGTTTGCCACTCAGAAGATCTAACATCAACGTTCCAAAGCTGTAAACTACACTTTCTTGTGTCACTCTTCCTGGCAAACATAGATAATAATACACTCGTGTTAATTTCAGCTTATAATGCACATATATACATATATATCACTGAATACACTAATCAACTCAGCAATGCCTTTCATCATAGGCAGAATAAACTAATCACAAAGTAAATATAAAAAAGAAAAAACTTCAAACACGAATGAAACAAGTCAACAAAATAAGCATATTTTCTTCCAGCTGAAAGTGTAGGAACACATTTTGTGGCCTTATAACTTTACATCAGAACTATATTCCAAAGGGTTGAGATCAAAATGATGCAGGAATTTGGAGTTTGGGGAAGATCTTTATAGAGTATAATAACAAGAGATACTCTGCTAGTTACCTGTTCTCAAGTATTCTGGAGGAGTGAATGCCAAGTTCGTACTGTAACTCTTTCCATCTCTGCTATTCTTCATTAAGCCAAAGCAAGAGAGCCTAGGATTGGCATCCTACGGATAGGTAATGCAGAATTAGACCGGTACTATGACAAATAGAAAGGCATCTAGGAAACTTATGTAAAAACCAATACCTGATCAAATAAGACTCTGTAAGCATTTAGATCATGATACAAAGCCCGCCCCTTACTGCTGCAATACTCCAAAGCTTGAGCTAAATACAAAGCCACTCTCAACCTCATTGCCCATTTCATCGGCTGGCTCTCCCCTAAGACAATTCAACATAACCACTCTTAAGGACAGCAATCCAAGAAACACAAGAAAAACTAGGTAGGCATCATAAAGTTTATAACTTCATACAAGAGTGGTACTAATTACAATGATATACAAGATGACATTCTTTAAGTAGTTTACTAACATTGATACTAGATCTATGCTATAGAGCTTCAAAGGAAATCACAACTAAATTTTCAAAGCAATAATATATTGTATCTACAAAGGTTCAACTAATTAAAAAAACTTGCATCCCCTAACACACCATTTGAACTGAGAAAGTGCAGGAAAATTATTTAATTTTTAATATAAGCTATAACGGTAAAATAAATTGTAGTGTCTGATCCAAAATGTCCATATATATATATTTGCAATTTTTATCTTACTTTTCAATTATTATTATTTTTGCCTAAATAATCTCTTATTTGCATCTACACTGTTAAGAAGATATTCAACAATCAATCAGAAGAAGAATGAACAAACTTACAGTGGAATAGATGTTTAGCCAGTGTCTCATTAGGCATGAACTCTGCCACAAGCAATCTCTCATCGCCGTCGCAGCAAAATCCGATCAGATTCGCCAATCGCTCACTCCTCAGATTCCCAACCGATCTTGCTTCCTCCTAAAACCACCACTAATTACTTGATTTACTTGACATAGTAACATAGAAACAACAATTCGAACACTAAAATGAATTAAAAGTGTAATTCATAACAAACAATGAACTGGCGAGAATCAGGCCAAGCCGACTTGTTGAACCGCTTAACGGCAATCCAGCGATCATTTGCAAGCCTTCCTTTGTAAACAACATTGGGAGCTTTCTCTCCGTGCTCCGACACTATATTATCTGAAGTAAAACCACTGGTCGCAGCTTTCAGCTCCTCTAAGCTAAACTCTCTGAAGCCAGGCAGCGCATTTTTTGTCATTTTGCCTCCATTCTCTGTAACAATTTCACAAAAACACAGCAGAAAACATAATAAATTAACACTAGCACATACCAAAACATACAAACAATATACATATGTATATATGTATACTTACCGAGATCAGAAGGTTCGAGAACGGAGGGTTTGAGGTGAGAATGCCACCAGCAGAGGGAGAATCTGGAGCAACGGACGCCCATGGCATGAAATGGAGGATTTAAGAGAGAGATTCTAATGGAGATGAGACGGAGTACATTTATCTGAAACTCTCAGTGACTGATTAAGATGTGAACAGAAAAGGAGAAGGATATGTAAATTTGTTTTTAAATCCTAATAACAACAATACAATGCGATATGCATATACTGCTATAATACTGTCTGTGTATACGTATATATTTTATAGTAGTATATCATGTGATGATGATTCACCATTTTCTCTTTCCTCTGAGTTTAACTGTGGTTTAAGGTATGAGCCTTTTTTCAACTTCCTCCTCATCATTCCACTTTTGTGCTTGGCTTCTACTATCTTTGTTTCCTCTTTCTCTCATAGCTTAGCTGGAGATTTAGATTTTTTTTTTATTTTTTTTTGGTAAGAATAAAATCTGGAGTGATTTGCGGACTAATTAAAAAATGATTTATTAATTTTTATGTTATTTCCACTTGTGTATCACATTTAAAATGCGTAAAAAAAGATGATGATCAGGCATATAAACTCAAAATCAAATGAAAACAAATCTAAGATTTGTTTTGACGAATCTAAAGAAGAATGAGTTGAAGTAATTTGAATGAAAAAATGTTTGATAATTGGCATCTTCTGTCAACATCTAATGATAAAATTTTATTATTTACCCATCTTTTAAACTTAACATCAATTATTTTTAAAATTAAATAAAATATCAAATATTTTTTTTAATTTTTTTTAAGTGAAAAATTCAGTTATTTAGTTAAAAAAAAACTTATTCATTAAAATCATCTTATCGATCCAGCGTAAAAATAAACGCATATATTTGGATAAATTCAATGCATTAGTCCGACGTGAATTGACGGAAATGGGCCTTGTCGTGGAATTCAAAGTCAGGATATGGCGAAAGAAAATTCCGAGCTCGTACTGTTTGTTAAACTAGTTCTTAATTAAAGTTGAATTTATTAATCTTACGTCCTATTCTTATCACTTTATTCTTTAAAAATAATTAGGAATATATTGCCAAACAAAGGCTAACGTTTTGTTTGATAAACTTAGAAATTAAAAATTAAAAATAGTTATGATATTTGAATTTAAATATAATATATAATTATTTATAATTATCTCTTAAATATATTATAATTATTATAAATATTTTTATCTCATATTTTCTTTATATAAAAAAATTATTAAAAATTTCATTAAGAGGTTGTAATATCCTAAAGACATTCTGAAAATAATTTTAAAAAGAAAATTAATGTAATTAATTCTACTAAATTATATAAAACGACAAATAATTTAAAAATAAAAAAATTTATCAAAAATGTAAAAAGACGACAAATAATTTTTTTTAAAATTCATCAAAAAATAAAATCTTTTGCTTCATGTTAACCAGCCCTACAAACACACTGATTGATTGATGTATCTAGTACTTAAAAGAGAGAGCTCTAGTGGTGCAAAGGTTGAAATCTTTGTAGTAAAGAATGAGAATTTGATGTATTAATTATAGTGTCCGGTCCAGATATGGTGGACCCTAAATGAGATATTTAGGCCAAGAATATTGGGACCATACAAATTGATGGATCCGATTAGCTAAGAACTTTTTTTTTTTTTTTTTTTTCTCTAAGTTTTTAATTTGATCAATTCCAGTCTGATTGACAGATATACTAGTACCCGTAAGTGAGAGTATTTTATTAGGCCAATTATTAAATCTTTGTGGGAAATAAAATTTTATGATCAACCACTTCCCAAATTGATCATCACAGAGAGACATTGATCAGCACTCCACCACCACCACTAACACTAAGAATGACAATTAATAGAGGGAAGGAATTAAGGGCAAGTCTTCTTATGACAGAAAGTGAGTTAATTATTAGTAGCAGCACCCATACATACAGGGTTGGTTCATCAGGACCCCTGTCCCTTTTTTCATTACAAAATATGGGCATGCAAAAGGCTAAGGTGGTCGTTATGCAGACATACCTTAATTATGATAACATGCATCATTCCCATTTCAGATATCAACATCTCTCTCTCTCTCCCACTTTATTGACTACCTTTTTCATGATAGCTTAAATTACGCCAGCATAGCATAGCTTTTCTGGTGATATATATATAGATATAGTCATACTCATACAAGTATGGGGCCGGCCAATTTGCTGTCATGTGCAACAAAAATCCACATGAATGAAAGGCAGGCAGGCAGGCAGGCCATAAGGGTAAAGCAAATTAAATGAAGCTGTGCTGTGCTGTGCTGTGCTGTGCTGTGCTGTGCTACAACCCATATGTATAATTTTTAGATTCTTATGAGGAACAAAGAACATAATAAAACTCAAATCTTGGATATATATATATATATATATATCCTTGTTCTTTTTAGTTCATATCCTTTTTCTTTTGGTGTAATTTAAGCTCTCCTAATAATCAACTAAATAGCTCAGCAATTGGGCAGCTTGAGCTGTATTTATACAGCTATATCATGCCTTCAATACGTACTGCATGTTTGGTTTGATGCGTTTCAGTTGTTTAAGGTCTCTTTTTTTGTTGTTCCTTTTATAAATAGAGAGCTATGCAATTGCAACTGTTATGAATTTCAAATTATGTTTGGGGTCCAAAACTCCCCAAACACAATGCCTTAAAAAAAATAAAATTGCTTTTGGAGTCTTTCATGATAAACATCTCAAACTCGACTCTCAAACACTCCATACACCGTAAAGTCGAGGATAATTAATGAGTTGTTAATTTAAAGTGGTAACATAATAATAAAATTTCTTGAGGATAATATGTAATTTCATGTAATTATAAATAAGAATGGGCTCTTTTTGTGAATTTTTTTATATAGGTACTCTTTTTGCGGTATAGAGAGTAGAACTTTGAGTATGATGTGTCCATATTTTATGCTCTTTTTTTAATTAGCTTTAATTTAGTTCTTGTGGTTTATAAAAAAGAGGTAAATGATGTATTGCGAATGTTTATGTCAATTATTTGTCAGTCACGTAAATAAGTATTAAATAAATTTTTTAAAAAAAAATATGTATCTAAAATATTATAATTATAAGTCAACACACAAATTTATAATTATAAAGTTCTATTTTTTATTCGGTCAAAAAAAAGGCATCAAATTTTTGTCGCCCAAAAAAAAAGGCTTTGTCATGCGCATGTTGTAGTACTGACCCTGACTCAGTGGGCTGGGCTGGGCTGGCTGGAAAGTTTCCCAGAAGTTAAATGTAATTTACGTGTGTGTTTATAAAAGTAGTAAAGCTGCGTGATGCCTCTCACACTTTTCCTACTTGCAATTCTCGTCCTTTTCAAGACTATGTATGTATGTATGTATATGTATGGGAAAGAGAAGCCATGTGCTGGTTGGTGCAATCTGTATTTTTAAATTGAAAGCCTTCTAAGTTACCACCTTCTACCTGTACGTCAAAAAACTACTCCAAACAACTGGAAATGGGGCTGGTTGATTTTGCGTTTTTGAATTAAAGGTTCTTTTATTTTGCAAAATACAAATTTAGACAGGAATGGAATTTGAATTTACTTGTTAAAGAACCAAAATTTTCCTGCAAAGAAAACCGAATTGAGAAATAACCAAAGAGTCCACAGTTGTTAAATAACTGAGTTTCCTTTGTTGATGCAAAAATTTCGTCAAAAAACATTATTTTATCATACCATAGTTAGCAGCCACAGGCATTTGGTGGGAGCAAATTGAACAGCTCACGTATTTTCCATTACAAACATAGAGCACATATGTCCATAAGAAACTTCAAGTGCTCTCTCGATCTCATGATCCATTGACTGCAAATTCAAAGGTCCATTACTTTCAGACTTCTATCAAAATAAATGACAGAATCAAAATGACAGATCAAGTAAATCTACCACAAGCAAAATTGCAACGCAAATAATTGAAGCAATAAAAACATTAAAATTCCATATTACATGTGGACGCATGTACAAATTGATGAACTAGGTTAACCATAGGAGAAGGAACCCAAACCATCCGAAAGAAAGCATAACCGATATTGCTTGGTTTTAGAATTACAAATTAGGTCATCAACTCTTCCACTCCTTGGAACCAAAGTACTGAAAGAGGATAGTTGTTCTCGCAGCAGCTTCTGCCGACTATACACCATTCATTGCTGTGTCAACATGTACTGTGTTACCGTCTTCTTGAAGCTTTCCATTCACTTGAGTCCTCAACCTCTGTACAAACACAAGCAGTAAACAATGTCAAAACCAAAGAAAAAGATAGCGAGGAACCAAAAGAAACAATAAGATATGTGGAAAACAAGGTAGAAATCGCCATTTATCAATACCCAATCCGTAGGATCTCCAGAATTCCCGTTTAAGAGCTTGTGATTCTCTTCTTTCGTTCGACTATCCTTGCTCAATGGAAGCAACAATGCAGCTCCACTGCGATCAGGCAGCTCTGTGTGGGATACAGATCAATGTCAATGTTAAATTTATAAAAAGAAATGAAAATAGAGCATAACATGAAGGATATTAATGATGAATAAAATGCTAACCTGGCAGTTTATGATCAATGAAGTACACAACCAAATTTACAGTATACCTGCAATAATATAAAACATGAAATTACATCAGTAAATGGCTACAACGTGCTCACCAAATATATACAAATTACAAACATCTTTGTACCAAGCCACGACAACGTCAACTGTGTAATGCTTGCGGGAAGCAATTATCAATAGACTTTGAATTACAACAGCTAACCAAGCACACTGCTTTATAAACCTGCAATAATACATCAAAGCAACACAAAAATCAGTTGAAACTACACAAACCTAAGAGAACCCTCAAGCGCACATTAAATATAAAGGAAGGAACACTCGAGCAAGCAAATATCTGTTATGTGATCAATAGAGGATTACTAGTACATTTTTTTAGAACTAAATCTACCATATGCAGTTAGAATATTACCTTCGTGTGCCATATTTCTGATACGTTCGAACAAAGACTAGCGAGAAGATCATATGAGATGAAAATATCAAATCACCACACCCATATAGCACACCCCGAGGAACTGCAGATTTTGAAAATTAAATAAGCACAATAAATACGAGTACTTGCACCCAGAAAAATATTCAAGGAAAGAAAAAAACTCACTAATTATGAAAACTTCTAGAAGGTTATCTGGTCGAGGCAGCGTGGCAAACTTTGAACCCTGTATGGTGCAGAATGAAACCCAAAAATTGTAAATTCATAATACCAACAAATTAAAATGAAATACCATTTGAACTTGCAATGTCTCGTATATAAACACAAGTAATGTACCACATCATTACAACACGAGCTACAATACAAGATGGTGTAATAAATATCTGCAGGTATTAAGTACCTCACGACAATGGTAATTTGGACCAGGAAGCTGAGTAGAATAGAATGTTAGAATTCGAAGAATTTGACAACCCTGCACATAAATGGAGATGGATATCAGTGAACCACCTTTCAATTCAGCAATTCAAAAATGTTTCAGTCTGCATCAGTAAACGCTACTCTTACACTCTTTCCCCACCTCTTCCCAGAGGACCCAAACCACCCGCAGGAATAATATAATCTAGAAATAAATAATAAACCAAAGAATACTACTAGCACGAAAAATGAAGTTAGAAAGAAAACCGACAAGAGATTGAGTAAAGTTGGCCACTAAATACATTGGTATCCAAACTAATTATTTAATCTTTAATGAAAATGGCAAAATAATAATCTCTGTAAGACCCAAAGAATAATGGCTACACTAACTATATTACAAAAAAGTGAACACACGTTGAGAGGAAGTTTAAGATGTCCTTAGATCGAAATTTGATAGATGGTCGCTCAAGATCTCTACAGGTTGACCACTTCACAATGTTTTTAGAGAGTAAAAAGAACTGAAAAGATATCACCACTTACAGCATCTAAACTGACTTTTTTTGACAATATCTCCATGAATTACATCAAAAACCTGTTTTTCCTCAACTCAGAATTACATCCAGCCTTTTTATTGTTAATGAGAACCATCAAAATATACCCCATTATCATCAATGCCAAACAACTCCATACAATGACTAAGCATTATAGCAGCAGCATCAGATAATTTATATGCATATAACACTAGCACTTACAAACAGAAACGCCAGGACCCTGCACCACAAAAGAACTGTGTAGATTTTTTTGTTCTTGAAAATAAAAGGATGGAAAGTCCACTGCACCAGAAGATAGCCAATAATTAGATAAATATACTAACTCTCATTAAATGATAAGGGGAAAATACAAATAAACTAATAACAATTAGTACGCCCAAAAAAACTTAAAATTCTCTCATTCGCTATAAAACTCATCATTCAGGCCTTCAAAAATTAAGAACTAGTGAACCACAGAAATGATCAAAATTAAACGGTTCCACAGGCACTCACAACTATATCTCTCTCTCTTTCCATGAAGCCTCTAATAGAAAGTAGATTTCCACATTCATTTTTTAATGTTTTGTCCTTCACACCATAAGAACTCTCAAGCCAATAGAAAAAGGTGGCTCTCCCTCCGTCTCAAGATAAAAAAAATCCTGCTTTTCTCAATTAGAAAGTAAAATGATTTCCATAATAATCATTTTTTAATGTTTTTTAATCCTTCACAGGATAAAATATGAAAAGTTTGGTTATTCAAAGTGGACAATAGAAAAAATAGTGACTTTTATCCTAAGTAATATCTTTTTAGATATTGTAACTGATAACTTCTACTACCCATTTTTGCCCTACCATCTAGTTATTTTATTTTGTTTTGTTTTTGCAAGTATCCGGTTCTTTAATTTAATTTCCTAGTTGATATCCTTGATAATTCTCTCATCCTCTCTCTTTACGACATCTTAATCTTAATGGTTATTATCCATTTCCTTTTATTCATGTTGTATGCTTTTAGCTACAAAACTAGTACTGGAATATTTAAATATAATTTGCACCAGCACCACCTGTGCTGGAACATCTATTACTTATAAATATAGAGTGGGAGAGTAGTCGACAAAATGAAGATACCTTTATGGGTAAGAAGAACCAAAATTTTAAGCATTTACACAATTAAATAGAGTCTCACCAAGAAAAAAGACAGGAAGATGAAGGTGAACAAGGTTTCACTGATGTATGCTCTTTCTTGCCCAAGCTCCTATAGTACAAAAAGTTCAAAAATAAGTAAGTATTCCAAGCAATAAGTAGTGCATTACATAGATAAGCAAACAAAAACAAGAATAAAGCATACGAACCGGAAGAAGAAAAAACCCGGCATCCTGAAGAATTGGTCCTGGACGATGGAAATAATGAACTCCTCGAGCAGCCAGCCCATGGATATACTGAAGAAAGGAGATACAAAAATTTCACATTTTAAGCGCTCAAACAAATTACTAACCTAAAAAAGAAATGAAACAAAAAGACACGTCCAAAAGATATAATGGGCACTTAAAAACACCGGTTTTCCTTCAAAGATGCCATTCAAGCTATTTAATGCTGACAATTCGGTTGGATTAGGATACTTAGAAGCACAGTGTTCTTTTAATATAAAAAAGAAAAATAGAAACTCAGTGTTGTAACAACATATCCTTCCTCTAATGCAAGTAGATTTTTACGGAGATTGCTTGTACAGATAGTCAAATCAAGCCCAGTCAAGAGTATAATATTCAAAAAGCTATTATCGCAGATATGGAAATTTAATAAACGGATAGCAAATTTGACAACTTAACTTCTACAGAAGATCATGTTTTCTTTGAGCTAGTAACTATAAACTAATTCACAAAAGCATAGCAATGCAACGCCAATTAAAGAATAACATGAAATTAACTACAACGATTACCAATAACTCAGTGGGGGAAAAAATGAATTTTGTAGATATAATTTATGATCGAATGAGAACCTGGCAGATAAGACCACCGAGAAGGTACTTCCAATTTTCGGCAAGAAGGTTGAGTTCTGTTGTTGTCTCTGCGCAAATTCTCTTCCATAGCTTCTCACCAGAACAACAAACCAGATCAATAAGAGTCATTACAAAGAAAGAGAGATTGCAAATGCAAAAGAGTAGCAAAACGAACCTTTGAAGCCTCGCGACCAATGTAAATCGACATCGTCTTTCTGTGTGAAAACCAGTGCCATATTACATCAAAGACAAACTGTTAAGGTCACCATCATTCATCACAAACCTTCAAAATCAATCTCAATTTTTTAAAAACAACTTTTATACTTCAGAAATCGCAAAACTTCACCAAAACAGGCCTGATTATTCAAGAGATCTCGATGCGAAACCTAATGAATTGAAATCGAGAAATTCACAAGCAGAAGGAAATTCAAACGCAAAAATTCGACATTCCTGGCAAATTATAAAGCACGAATTCGTGTAGCAGCAATGGCTGTTGAATAATCTTAGTTTGATTAATCTTCTACTATGAAAAAATAAAATTCGAAAGTGTATCTATCTGTATTTGATTTGTCTCCTATGTCTGCTAGAACGCGAGTTGAACACGGAGCGACAGTTGAGAAAGAGAGAGAAAGATTTATGTTGAAAATATAAATAAAGTAGAAAAAATAAATAAATTGAAGGGGCTTTTAAAAGAAAGTTCGCCGCTACGCGACCCCTTAAGAAAAGTGAGGGAGGGAGGGAGTAAAAATTGAAAACGACTGACGCCAAAAAACTCATAGGATTCGCTCACG
This sequence comes from Panax ginseng, assembly GCA_020205605.1. Lineage (NCBI taxonomy): Eukaryota > Viridiplantae > Streptophyta > Magnoliopsida > Apiales > Araliaceae > Panax > Panax ginseng. The sequence continues at coordinate 179,554,853 of CM035128.1, read as the reverse complement.
GCTAAGGCTGTAAAACAGTTCGGTTCGATTCGTATACAATTTTATTCACATGTTTTTTCATGCATACAATTTTTTATTTTAATGATAAATAACTCGCCTCATAGTGTCGGAATAGTATTTTCTAGATCAGACTATTATGATAAAGTTGAAATCAACTTCACAATAATAAATGTGTATAGTTTTTTGATTAAAAATATCATATCAATCTTTTTCATAAATAATAAACTAAAAAATAATATATATTTAATTTTAACTTCACCGTAATCGAATTCATTCGTATTTTCTATCTATTCTTCAATCTATGTCATTCTTTGTAGTATACCCACCTCACAAAATTGGCAATTGTGATTTGTGAATATATGAGGAAGAATTTAGTCTAAACACCATAAAAATAAAACTTATCGAAAAATTCTACTACTAGTTGACACGAAGTATTTTGGTTAAAATTTCTTAATATAAATTTGCACATGCAAAACAACTAATCTGGGTGGGACCACAGATGTCCATATATATAGTCATCCAATCCATCATAATATTAAAATCCACACAAGATGTGGTAATGGGACTACTTAATATATTCAATTCAAAGTCGTATGGGACAGCCTGGTCAAACAATACGAACAAATAAGCAATTATTTATTCATTAAATATGAGGAGGTGCATGTTACTGAATTGGATTTGCAATAGGATCGTTATTGCCGATGAGCCGACCTACAGTTGTTGGTGTGCCGACTGCCGAGTTAGCTAGGCTAGGGGAGCAATTGCCAATTGGGCAATTGTGTTGGGAGTAGTGATGCATAACATAACAGGAGTTGTCGCCAAAACAAATACTCCAGAAACTCCACTCCACTACTCATATTGCCAAACAAAGCACGGTTGGTTAACAGATCCAAATTCAAATCAGACAAGGCGTTCCTGATCACGGAACAGAGGGTCGAATGCTCTGCGCTCTCAATCAGAGAGGTTTTAAATTATATATATATATATATATATATATATATATAGTAAAAATGGAGATGCTGTACGCCAGTAAACTTTTAAAGCTATACTGATCTACGATCGTAGAAGTGATTTTACTCTACAATCGTAGAAGTAGTCCCTCAGATAAGTAGAATGAATTCACTCTACAATCGTAGTAGAAGTAGTCACGATCGTAGAATGAATTCACAAATCGTAGAAGTGACTACCCTACGATCAGATCAGATAATTTTAAAAAAGTTACACTATTGTGTACTTATATTTCTCTATATATATATATATATATATATATATATATGATTGTCAAACATCTTTTGCTTGAATGTTGTTTCTTTTAGAGAAAAATATGTGAAAAGTGTAATGTAGAAAATAATATTCATTTACACCTCCAAACAAACTCGTCTTTCTATGATTATTTCACAATTTTTCATTCTAACTTTATATACATCTGTAATCATTACTTTGGAGTGTGTATTAAAGGAACTACTACTACATAAATCTATAATAATACCTCTGAAATTAGGCGCACACACAAAAAGTATAATTGAGCAACATCATAGCTTCATACATTTTTTCCAAACAGTCAACCCAATCAGAAAAAGGGACTGCCTACCTGTTATACACAAGTATATATAAATCCCTATACCCGATAAAGCTCTACTTAAGCTAACAAGGTAAGGGTCCTCCTACTTCTGTAGCTAATGTCCTTTTAGCTCAAACTTGTAAGTGGAAATTGATGGTGGAGTACAATTACATGACCGTATGGATTTAGTTATTATGAATTAATTTTATAATAAATTGATCAATACAATAGTGATATACAGAGAGATATCATCTCTCAGTTTTTATGTTTGTCAATATTATATTAATTAATTGACCAAAATTAACTTTATACTAACCACTCTCGATCCGTATATAATTTTTATCTCTCACCCTGAGGAGTCAAATCATATATAGGGATTAAAATAGAGAATTATTTAAGGATAATGAAACTGTTGGATACTGATTTATTGATATATTTTTCAAATGTAAGGATAAAGAGTCTATTGAGAAAACTGCTGTGAATGCTCTAAGAGTATGTTTTGATTCTCCATGTTTATTGATTTATTTTATATTATATTTTATAATTATAATATAATATAATATTGAAAACTCAGTACGTTTCTTCTTGAGATTGAATATATAAAGACTGATTAGTTTGTTTATTTTATTTTTTATTTTTATTTTTTTATACACATATATACATAAATTTATAAAAAAATTTAGACCCTCTCAATTGTGGATCTCAGACTGTAGATCTGTTAGCCCTAGCCCAAGGCGGCTCTGATTTTACCAAGTGTGATGATTAATTGCTTTCATTTATTTCCTAGATCCAATCATTATTTGATCTTCACAATCCTATATCAACAATCCTTGAAAAAATTTCAATCCAATCTCTAAATGTGTAACAACATATAAAATATTACAAAAATTCAAGTTGTCATCATTAAAATCAAAAACATATAAACCGTGATTATTAAGTTTTTTTTAAATTGAAACTTTTAATATTCAAGAAAAAATAAAAACAATATAATACTCTTTTGCTGTCAAAATATATGAGAAAAATATTTTCTCATTTTGTTCCAAAATAAATTTTAGAAATACTCAAAATCTAAACTCTTTCTTAGCTAAGATAAGAAAACATGAGTTTTACAAATTAATTTCATATAATAAGTATACAAGGTTATTTTGCTTAAAAATAGAGATTTTCTTTTCTTTATTTTTTTTTTATTTTGCATATATTTTAATACATAAGAGTTAAAGATTACTTCTAGTAATACTTAACTCGATATATATATTTAAAAGTAATCAAGTTAGGGGAAAATTTAAATTTAATGCACTCTTTATAAATCTCATATAAATTTTAAAAATTAGTCAAATAGGGATTATCCAAAAATGACAAAAATAAATATATTATTATTATTATTATTATTATTATTATTAAAAATAAAATTAAGGGTTCAATTCCATTCCCATACTCTAAACAGGTAAACAAACCTAGCATTTGTTAAAATCATAATCCAAGACTTATTAGCGTAGGCGCATAGCCCATTATCATTAGTACTAGTCTACATATACTTAAAACAACCTAAAATACTGGGCTAGGACTTTTGAAGCCCGTTAAGCGGTATTTCAATTTCTCCCAGTAATATCGAAAGAAACAAATCACACCCAGGCCCATATACTATTTTGTTTGGGCTGTATCATACCAACTTCCAATCAAGCAGTGAATAGTAAAAACTAAAAAGGTTTTGTCAACTACTGTGGAATAAGCTGACTCCATTTACTCGTGATCTCTCTCCTCTCTCTTTCTTTCATGTAGATAGATAATATAGTTGCAGTAGTCTTCTCGTTCAAATCTTCTCAAACCCTAACCCTCTTATTTTCCCCTAAATATTTCTTATTCCATTAACATTTATATACTCTTTTATTATCCGCAGTTGATGATTTGAGTTTGCTGCGTCTAATTATGGAGATATTAAATCTATCAGCAATGTCAATTAAACCTGGGATTGGTCAACCTACTTTCTGCAGCTCCGTAAGTGCTGATTAATTCATGTACAGGAATTTATTACTTCTTTTTTACTTGAAATGTTTGGAAATTTGTAATTCTACATGTTGAATATTTGTTCTTCATCTTATTGACTTAGTTTCTATAGATTTGGTGTGCATTTGTGTTTGTATTGGAATGGATCATGTGTTATTTGAGGAGACGTGCTCATTAATTCAGCTTTTGGGAACCTTTTAGCCTTTTGATTATAAAGAAATGGGATGATGAAGACACATTTTACTAGATTCCGTCTTTAGGAGGGTTGATTCCAGTTTGGAATTAGAGTTGGAGAAAAACACCTTGAGCTTAACGTATTTTTGTGAAAACAAACTAGTTCAAAATGCTGCTTTCAATTCATTCAGAGTAAATTTGAGTATAGAGGAAGAAGTAGGAATATGATCGAGCATTATTATGTAACGAAATTTCTACTTATGAAATACCTTGAATAATTCTTCATGATTTTTAAATAAACCATCATTGCGTTGAAATTGAAGGTGATTACAATCATATTCATAAGTTGGATAGTTAACTACTTTGACTGATGGCTGATAGGCCCGATACTGCAATATTGAAAGAGTATTTCAACATTAGTTTTATGTCTTAGACTCTTAGTTAGTCGGATGGCTTCCCATAAGATCCACAATATTGGTTAATTATGTGACAGAATTCCTTGTAGATAAATGAAAATTTAACAACATTATTGCAGTACTGTCCACTATATCTATATGCAGAGCTTATAATCCTTGCTTCATGTCTCTAATGAAACTTATTGACTAATAAGTTCAAATGCCAGGGCAACATTTTCAATGTCAAGGAGCTTAGTAGCTTGCCACGTTCAAGTATAAGCCATTTTGGGGTGCCCCATAACGTAGTCATCCATTGCAGTTCTGGAAGAGTGATCAAGCCGAAGCTTTTTTCTGGTCATCGTTGTCCCCATTTACAATTTGGGACTCTCAGTAATTTCTCTTTGCTTTCTGCACTGTAATAAATTTTAAAGATCAAAGTTATTAAGAAATTTTGAAATTTATTGATCAAAACACAAGTTACTTAAATATTTGAGATTTGACGCATTGATTTTGAAAGTATATCACCATATTACAATCCTCTAAAACTAAAAGAAAGAGATGTACCCTTGTTTTGAGACATGAGTATATGTAATCCACTGGAAATGGTGGAATAGATCTTAGAGAAGCTCTAAAGTTTAGTTCAAGTCGGAAACAGGGCCTTTACACTTCTCAACGTGCAAACATTCAAAATCTTAATAAAACTGTACTATAGGAATAGTATTATTGCATAATATCATCAAAGGAGTACACGTATATTCAATATTTACTCATGAGGATAAACAAATTCATGTGCAACTGTGAGCTGGTCTCTAATTTAGAATTTTTCAGTGCAGCATTCCCTGGGCAAGCTTCCCATTCATACCTGGTGAAACCATGTCAAGTTAAGAGTGAGGATTCAGAGGGGACTTTAAGTGGTGAAGGCATTATAATAAATAAGCAGACCTTAGAGCAGGAACTACAGAATGCCATCGACGAAGAGAACTATGCCCAAGCAGCAAAAATCAGGGATAGCCTTCGTAATCTCCAGGAAGATAGCAAGGCTTCTGTACTAGCAGCAAATGCTCAATTTTACAACTCATTCAGGACTGGGGATCTAGCCGCTATGCAAACCCTCTGGTCAAAAGGGGAAAATGTATGTGTTGTGCACCCTGGTGTGAGTGGCATATCTGGTTATGACCTTGTAATGGGAAGCTGGGAGTTTGTCTGGGCAGATTATGAGTTCCCGCTACAGATTGAGGTTAAGGATGTTCAGGTTAATGTCCGAGGTGATCTAGGGTATGTAACCTGCATTGAAATGGTCAAGACAAAGGGCAAAAGCTGGGGTAGACAATTTGCTACAAATGTGTTTGAGAAGATCGGTGGCCAATGGTTTATGTGTGTTCACCATGCATCATACGTTGACTTGTGAATTACAATATACGAATTAGATATTCTAAATTTTGATGTAGCCACTTTTATTATATGCCTTCGTTGTATGCTTGATTGTAAGTTCAAACTCCAACTTTCTGTGTGTGTGTGTGTTTCCTTGCTAGGTTATTATTGCCTTGTTCTCTAAACATTTTCAAGATCTGCTTCTGTAACAATGCGTGTCCATCATATCGTTGACAAAGAGAACTAAATAAACTTAAGGATAAACAATGTACAAGTATTCCTAAGAATTGGAAGACACTGTATTCTACATTTGCAATTCTTTTCTTTTTCTTTTTGCTAATATAACACATATTTTGGTTCTAAACGCAGAGCTTGTTCCGAGTCATTTCCTTGTCGCCTTATGGCAAGTCAAACGCAACTTTGTAGGTTCAAAACTATTTGTTTATCCCGTTCAAAACCTAACATAAATTTCCCCAAAATTCTATGAAACTCCAAAAGTAAATTCTTTAAAACACCTGTTTCATCAATTAGGAGGGACTGCGGTTATATATATATATATATATATATATATATATATATTCAAGAATCGGTAAAGGATCCCTTATTTTCTTAAAATGAGGATTTTTTTTTTTTTTTTAAAACAACTAAAAAAAAGTTTAATATTTTATGGAATCTGAAATTTTTCATATATGTCTGATATTTTGGGTGTGATTTGAGTGCACGATAACAAAACATGTATATACTAAAATGTGCAGATCCTAAGTACTACAACTTTTTTCCCGTATAGGTATTCAAAACACGCCTAAAACATCAGTATATGAAAAAATTCTATTCTAAAAAAATAAACATTTTAATAAAAAGTATTAAACTTTTTTTTTGTTGTTTTAAAAAAAAGTAAAAAAAAAAAAAAGTCCTCATTTTAATAAAATAAGGGATCCCTTACTTGATCATTTCTATATATATATATATATATATATATATATATATATATTTCTTTTCTATGCGGGTGATCCACATGCAAACCACTTTTAACGACGTTAAACCGTCTATACCAGACAATAGGCTATCAGAACGGTTCAGATGTTAAGACTATAGCGGCGAGTTTAGCGAGGGTGATGCGGACCACATAGAAAATCTCTCTCTATATATATGGGACCGTTGAGCCCCCGTTTCCCTTCAAGTAATATCTACTAATTGTTTCTTTCTCCGATTCAACATTCAGTAGCAAAGATATAGTAGCCGATTCAACATTCAGTAGCAAAGATATAGCTACTACATATACATACTAATAGACCGTCAAACAACAGGAAATTACGCGGGGGGGGGGGGCGCAATTTCCCACGTCTGTCCGTATGCAAATTTGACAAAATTATGTTCCTTCAAGCTGTAGATATGCCACCTCCGGAGCTATTTTAAGAGCGGCAATAACTAAATGCTGATTCCTTTCTTGAAGTTAGACTCCCCCGACCCGCGATAGGGGTGGATTTGCAACTTGTTTAACTGGGATTTACCCTTGAATTGTAGCTGGAATCTTCATTGTATCACACCTGGGCTCAGTGAAGCTTTTTGCTTCCAACTTCACTTCAAATATGTCAGATAGTTTCTGACTACTCAGAAATGCTACAGCTATGAAGAATCCCTGTAACAAAGAGATTGATGAACTGAATTCAACAGAATAAACTCCACTCTTGAAAGGTGCCAGGCTGAAAATTGGCTTCTTCTCTTGATGTCCACCCTATATACAACCACAGACAAATTTAGCGAAGTCGAGAAATCTTGGTAAAAGTGGAAACGAGGAAAAGAGGCAGCAGCAGAAGACTGAAGCAAAAAGCAGTACCTCAACAAAAAGATCGAAACGATCTTCGATGGAGCAAGAGATTGGAGGTCTCATGTTGCTGATATGATTCTGGTTGGTGAGAATTTGTAGTTTACAACCAACATCCCATCCTCCACAATCACAGGAGCCACAGTATCTCCGTAGGTTTGTCAATGGAGATGGTACTCCTTTATTAGGCAAGCCATGAATACCACCTAGAATGACTATGGTGCTCTTAAAGTTTTCATTTTCTCTTCCATTACAGCTATCTTCCTGGAAATACTTGGTAAACCCATCTTGTGAGCAAAGATTGCTATTATAGCTCTGCTCTCCATCATTATTTTTATGACTTGGATTCTTGATAACAATGGCTGCAAGCTCCTTGCTTGGCTTGAACTCGGGCGTTTCTTTATCTGTCTGTCCAATATCAACATCATATAAAACGCACTCTCTTGCCACATATTGGTCCTTCGTGTTCTGTCCACTTAAATACGGATGACAAGAGCTAGAAACCTTCATCTGGCCAATGATGTTATACCCAAAGCTAGAGCTCTTCCCTATAGATCCTTGACTTATCCAGCTTCCACTCTTCTTTTTAATCTCATGAACAGAGTAGAGTGCATATATCAAGCTAGAAGCATCCTCCCCGGGTATTGGTAATTGCTTAATTGCAGCAGCAAGTATGTCACTGCTATTATCAACTACAAGTTTGAAAAGGGGGAGCCCATTATTTAGTGTAAGCTGCAGAAGAGCCTGAATACTCGATGTCTCATGCTTCTGACTCCGAAGCAATTCACTAGTGTTCATGGGCTTTAAGCTCTCAGAGGTCAAGTTTTCTTTTGATAGCTTAACAGTCTCAGCAAGATGTACTCCTCCTCTGGGCTTCAGCAGTGGGTCTAGAAACCTCCTTAAAGGGCTGGACCTGGCCCTGTTACTAGCACTTATACTGTCTCGGTTAAATTTATCCAAACTAGCTGAAGCTTCAGACCCTACTTGCCCAGACTTAACTGTAGCATACGAAGAGCTCAACTGTGGAACAGTGGGACACTCCTTGAAGCTGAGACTTCTTGTCATCCTACCAAGGTTGCTAAAGCTAAATCTTCGACTGGGTGATGGATGTCTCCCCTTAGTAGCAGGCTGTTTGACAATATCTTGATCCAATCTCCTGGGAGTCTCGGTTGTAGTTGAAGGATCTGTTTTTAAGCTGTTCACTTTCAGAGATTTAACATTTGAAGCTATGCTTGGTACCTCCTTTGGCCTTTGATGCATGTGAGATGCACCAAACTGAAGCTCTACACCCTGAGAATTGACCAAGCTACATAGCTCCATGTCATACCCAATGTTGGTTGCACCATTAAGAGGAAGGGGACAAGAGTGCGATATTTCAGAATATAGTTCTACAGAGTGAAGCTCCTCCTCGGGGGAAAAGCACCCTGAAAATCTCTTCCCGTTTGCTTCTGCAACATCTCCATCAAATGACGTCCTGGATTTTGAAAGCTGACCACTTTCTGAGCAACTCTTCTTGGGAGAGCCTTTGGGTAAAAGCAGAACAATGCTTTCATGCCTACAAGATTGGCGAGCAAAATCAAATTCCTGCTCTACTGCCATAGTAGTTTCACCATCTCGAGCATTCATCGTATCATGGGAAGAAATTGGCAAGCCATGTTTTCTCCAGCCTAAAGATGAAGTTTCCTTTCCTGACGTGGTCATGTTATTTGATTCTTTCCTCTTGCCTCTATCAAGCTTTATCTCAGAATACTTTCTGCCATAAGATTTATCTTTCATGCAGAGGTTTCGCTGCCCATCCACGGTGCTCCATGGAGCAGTTTCAAAACCAAGGGGTTTTGTCACCTTTCGTTGAGACTGGACACCTTGTCTTTCTTCATGAGCTGAGTTAAGACGCCAACCATGTGATGACGGTTGCTTCTTCTGAGAAGATAAAATTTTGCTCTGAGCTGTACTAGGAATTGTTGACGATCCACCTCTTACTGGAACGAGTTTCTCATTGTATTTCCATCTTTCCAGACGCTTCCATTCAAGAACTCCAAAATTCAGAGCCTTCTCCTGGAAATTCTCTCCTCTCTTTATTTGCTGGAGATATCCAGGCAAATTTGACATGTGCTTGACAAGCTCATCGCCTTTTTTACTGTGACTCTCGGAAAATTTCTTCTGGCGGTTTCCTGAATGCTTTAGTTGGACTACCGGCACGTCATCCGCATTCTGTCTTAACTCATGATACCGTTCAATGTATGGCTGAACAAGTGAATTTTCTACCTGATGCTTATCCTTAAATTTTAGAGTTTGATGTACTTGGGGTGATATGGCCTTCTCCTTCACAGATTTTGAGACTTCTTGTTGTCTTGAACTTGTTTTAAGCTCTACACTGTAGCCCATATTCAGGAGAGGTCTTCAATACTAATTTCTTGGACATATCTCAGGTGACATTGCAATTTTTCTCATTCTTAGCTCATGTGTTAGCTGCCAAAAAATAGAGCAAGAGACAGTTCTAGTGATTCTTCCGCAAAACAAAAATGCCAATGAGAGTTTCACAATAATTATGCTACAGAAAGTGAAGAATTCCAAGTCCATTATTAATGCGCTACAACAGAAAAGAATGAACCCTGAGCAGGAGGAAGAGAGATTGCGTTCCATGATTAACACAGTAAGTACCTTGGTACCTTAAAAGTCTTCAACTATGCCAAAGTTTTATAAAATCCCAAAATATTTGGACAAAAGGTTGGATTACTTTGATAAACATGAGCATGTGACATGTCCTATATGCTATTATGTTAAGCAAAGATTAATTGATGAAAACATAAAAGAACACAGGCATCAGGGACAGCGAGAAGCTTCTCACAGAGAGAGATAACCCCCGGCCCCTACTATGGTATAAATAAGGTCTTGTTGGTCATTGGGCAAGACCTACATGTCCAGCCTTATGATGATTGACCAGCAGGAAGAACTGGTTGGTCCGGAGCCTGAGTCAGTTAAAGTAAAGGATCATCATTCTCTCTATATTCTTTCTTTCCAACAAGTAGCTCTGTCGTTGATCTCTCCTCTTCCCGGCCGGCTGTGACTCGTATGTCCAGACAACGACTATCGATTCCTAACGAACCCATAGATTCTTCTACCATTCGACCAGATCTTCTAGATTGTATTCTAAAACAGAGTACGTCCTTCCTGCACGCTAGGTAGGGTGTTTAGAGATAGCCCCCCCACGTCAGATGGTTGAAAAAGTGGTTATTGCTACCGGCCGTATAACTCGTTTTAGACTGAGAAATTAATAGAGTACAAAACTTATCTTCAAGCTTTACCTTATTCTGATCGTTCAGAGGGCGATCGCGGGGTCACTGAATGAAGTCCTCCGTTTCTTTCGGAGGTGTGACCCTTCAATGACGAGAGTAGATGACTAAGTGACATATGGAATATGGCGGCGACAACAAAGATGTCGTAGAAGGAGATAACAAGTGGAGCCAACGACCCACTAAGACTAACGTATCTACAACTACATCCCCGAGCGGCAGTCAAAGGGGGGCGTGAATGCGAGATGCCAGCGGAATGGTCGGCCGGACGAAAGACAAGGAGACATAATATAATAGACGAAAAGGTCGAACTATCTACCTTCTTCGCCAGCTTCACAATTCTGTAAAGAGAGAAGAAAGATAAAGAAATTCATCCTAGCTTTTCTAAACGTCATTTAATTCTCCACTTGTTTTCTTGCTTTCTAAATAGGGTTCAATATCTACACAATTGGAAGGTGAATAAGAGGGTCAAAGGGCCCATTCTCTCGAAGATAAGAAGAGTCAAGAGCATCTCTCTCTGCGTGCTCGCCC